>CM065597.1:77940616-78273116 GCA_033119425.1 Bufotes viridis | reverse complement strand
GTACAGATAACTCTACTGCAGTCATCTGCTTATGTATACACAAAGGTGATATGATTGCAGACAGGATTAGAATGACAATTAGGTGATTGTGAAAGCTTCTCTATTCTTTCCTTGTACAATGACCTCTGCACAGAGCATGTCTAGAACACGCTCACAGAGAAGCCAATAGGGTCCCCTTCTGACCATTGTGTCGATGGCTCATGTGGCTGCCGTAAATTTTCGTAAAGCTTTGTAAATGCTGTAAAGAGCAGCTTGGGCAAGATGGCCGCCCCGATAATCATATTCTGGAAATAGAATTAAAAAATGTGCAATCACAAAATAAAAACAGATTAGAGAAAAAGGATGTGTGTTCCCATCTGGTTTTAACTATTACCTAACATTTTTTGGTGACACATTTCCTTTAAAGAGTTCGTATAATATAAAGAAATGGTGCCTCAGTGGATGAATTTAGGAGAGATGACTTGTATACACCCAGTTCTAGTTCTGCCTGTGAGCAGAATATATCACACAGGACACATTAATAGTTAGAAGCACAGGGAATGATGCCTGAGAACTGAAGGCTGGACCCTGGAGGTTTTAGGTTATACCACTGCCTGCCATGTCAATGTGACTTAATTCAAATGGGTCCCTACACCAACACTAAACCTGTACAACAAGAGACTCGCTCCTCTCTCTTAATGTCTTGGTCTGGGTGTGGTTACTAGGTGCTATATATTTTTGTTAGTTGTGGGCCTGGAGGGTCAGTCTGTCTCCAGCTGTGCTGGGTGCAGGAGCTATGCACCTGACCTGGGAATGTTCATCTGCCTGGTCTCTGTGGTTACCTAGTGAGACATTGAGCTCACTTAGTCCGGTTCTGTGTCTTGTGTGCAGCTTTGTCTGGTCATCCATGGTTTAACTCCGCATGGTGAGCAGGAATCTACTATCCGAGTCTAGGCCTTCTGTGAGATGGCTCCTGGGTTCTCCGGATGGAGGACATCTAGTCTGTGTGTGCAGCTATGTTTGTGACTGCTTGTCTGCCTGTTTGTGCAGCTTTGCCTGTGACCCCCATGCATCCGTTCTGCATGGGGTCCAGGCATCTGCTTGTGTTCTGGTTCCCGTTTATATCCTGTCTGAACAGTGTCCTGAGTAAGTTTGGGTTCCTGTTTGTGAGCCTGGGTTCCAGTCTATCGCGTGTCTGTCTGAACCACTGGTGCTTGCACCGACATCTGTCTTTGCAGGTAAGTGGCCAAGTGCAACAGGGCCATCCTGGAGGTGCGACCAGTGAGCTCTCTGCATATTGCTTGCTCATAAATATAATTATCAGTGATGGTGCAGTGTAATAAAATACTTCCAATCCATGCAGGCCCTACTTTGCAATGTAAGGTCATAAATGAGCCTTGGGCACCCATGACCCTTTCACTGATTCACTGGTTGTCCGTCTTTGAACCACTTTTGGTAGATGTTAACTACAGCATACAGGGAATATCTGCTGTTATGGAGATCTTTAGATGCAGTTTTCTAGCAATTTCGCCCTTATCAAAGTAGCTCTTCAGATGGTTTAACTTCCTATTTTTTTCTGCTTCCAACACATTAACTTTCAGAATGTTACATATGTTTGCTGCTGAATATAGACTTTAAAAGGTCAACTGAGGGCTTTACAAGGGGTGCAACCTATGATGTGACACATACTTTTGGTCCAATGTAAGCTAAACAATGGGAGGTATAAATTTAAACAAAAGTGTCAAAATGCAACAAATTTATTATCCAGCATGAGCCTCAGTAGAAAATTTAGAGTGTCTTTAGACTGTCTAGTCTACAGTTATGCTACCTAAATGTTAGGGAATCTAGGGGAATCCGCCCCACTAACTGTGAGCGCCATCCATGCTGTATGATTTGTCCTTTTAAGTAAATTAATAATTTTTCTCTGGTTAACTTTAGATATTATTGTAACATTAGCAAAATTATAGTGCCTTAAAGGAGTATTCTGGTTATTAGATGTTATCCCCTATCCCTACCACTGGGACCCCCACCGATCATGAGAACAGGGGGCCCGTACCCTCTGCAGCCCCCTGAAAAAAAAAATGGAGCGGCCGGTCACGCGTGGCTGCTCAATTTATTTCTATGGAAGTTCTGGAGATAGCTGGGTGCTGTACTTGGCCATCTCCGGAACTGCCCTAGAAATGAATGGGGTATCTGCATGCATGTCCAACCCGCTCTGTTCTTTACAGGGGGCTACAGAGGGTACGGGGCCCTCGTGATCGGTGAGGGTCCCAGCAGTAGGGATAGGGGATTACATCTAACAAGTGAAGTACCCCTTAGTTGCCAAATTGAGAAACGGATAATTTTGCACTATTTTAGGAATCCTCATTTTTCCAAAAACATATTGAACCTAATTATAAGAACACTGTATTCCATTTCTAGTTAATTGGCTAAAAAAATTCCCACATGGGACAATGTTTTGTGCGGCAGCTGGTAATATTTGCATTGGAAAAACTATTCCGATCATACCAACGTCCTTTTTCATGTCAGTTTGTTCCTCATCCTCAGTTATGCATTGCTTATCTTGGTTCACTTATTACTTCGTGCTCATAAAGGGCATGCACACCAAAGATGTTGCAAAGTAACTCATCTAATGGAGAGCACAACAATTTCAGGTTGGTCTCGTCCCCATTTGTAAGAATGGACTTAATGGACCGATGTCTCTTAACCTCTGTAATTATGTAATATATACCCTCTGGTGATACAAAGTTAGCAAGCAATGAAAGGGTTATTCTCCTCTAGGCATTTATAGCATATCCACAGAATATGCTAAATGTCCAAGAGGTGCTGTTATTACTTCTGGCAGAATCAGGGTCCCATGACCCCTGTCTTACTTCTGCTGGGGACAGGTGACCTTGCCTGTGCACTCTCTCCGTTCTCTTTCATGGAAGTTCTGAAAATTTATGATTAAAAGGGTTGTTTGTAACTTTTGACATCATCTGGATAGATAATCGTCATTTGATCCGAGGGGGGTCTGACACCTGGTGCTACTATGAGTGCTGTGGACTATCACTGTTTACCCTAGGCTAGTGGCATCACCACCATCAGTCTTGTGGCCCAGGCACAGTATAGTCGCCACCAATGAGATGCTGGGGATCTATCCAGCAGATAGGCTATTAGTTACAAACGGGCAGATAACCTCTTTAAGCATGCTCATTTTCAGTGATGGGACCCGCACTTAACTGGTATTTCTGGTATATCTTGTGGGCAGTGCTGTGGTTAGCACTGGTGCCTTACAGCACTGGGGACCTGACAAAGGGAAATATCTGCAAGGAGTTTGCATTTTCTCCCACACTCCAAAGATATATGGGTAGGGAACGTAGATTGTGAATACCACTGGAGACAGTGAGTGATGATAACGTATGTGAACTGCTGAAAAATATGTCAGCGCTATATACCTTAGTAAAGTAAATAAATATGCCATAAATGCCCAGATGGGAATAACCTTTCAAAGTGTACTCAAGTCATGAGAAAGGGGTATAGGCACCAGGAAATTATTTTGGGAGCGCTTAGAAGTATGGTGGTGTCAAGTAGCTCTTAAAAAAAGCCTATTTTTGCTTATTGCTAAAGGCCGATCTCTGTTATTTATGAACACTACCGATACTCATTACAGATATTGTAAGTAGTGATGAGCGACGTTATCCGAAATTCAATTTGACTGCTTCGCTGAATTTCACAAAGAAATTTGTTAGGGATTACTTAATCACAAATTGCATTCCATTGTATGTAGCGTGCTCAATGATGGGGAATGGCAATCGTGCCACCCTCCATCATTGAACCCCTCAGATGCCGTGTTCACCATCACATCTGACCTTAAAATTTAGGCCTTTCAGGGGTTAATCGGGGTAAAAAACAATAAAAATACATACTCCCCTTATCCATTTGCTTGTGAAGAGAGAGGATCTAATGGCCATCTTCATTGAAGAAACTGCGCAAAATCGTGTCATGGCAAGATTTTGCGTCGTTTCTTCAATCAAGATAGCCACGAGTATGTTTTTTTTTTTTCAGGAAAAATAGATTCATTACCATGAAGCGAGAGGAAATTTGCCTTCGTGGCGAATAAACTTTTTCCTGAAATTCGAATCAAAGTCAAATCGTTTGACTTTGATTCGCTCATCTCTACTTGTACGCCCTAAAAATGAAATAAACCAGATTTTGGTATGAAACCAACAGAGGGAATAATTTGATAAATGTACCGGTTTAATTAGCAATCTGGGAATTGAAATTAAAAATGAGTCAAACCTTATAGACTTGTCCATATGTTCCATTTCCAACCACTTCCACCAGCTCAAAAATTCCAGCAGGATCCTGTATAGAGGAATAAATTGAGAAATAAAGATTAGGAGAGGCAGTTTAGAAGCTTAGGCCTCAGGCACACGACCCTATGTATTTTGCAGTCTGCAAAAAATAGATCCGCAAAAAATATGGATGACGTCCACGTGCATTCCGTATTTTGCGGAACGGAACATCTGGCCCCTATTAGAATAGTGCTATCCTTGTCCGTAATATGGACAATAATAGGAAATGTTCTATATTTTGCAGAACAGAAATACGGACATACAGAAACTAAATGCAGTGAGTAACTTATGATTTTTTTTTTTGTGGACCCATTGAAATGAAAAAAAAAAATGGAATGGACATGGAAAGAAAATACGTTCGTGTGCGTGAGGCCTTATGCGTTTATTAACTAGCTTCCACTAAGAGGATTTCATGAATTCTGTATTAATCAATTTGCTGCAAAATTAGCTAGAAATGCTTTTGACTCTTGGCTTTTTTCAATTTTCTGTGCCAGTGACTCATACAGTATTTGGTTTCATAAACTATTCAGTTTTTTTTTTTTGCAAGACATCTTATGTAATTTGAGATGGGATGAATCCAGATTTTAGAGGATAAACATATTTGCCTATTCATGTTTTTTGAAGAACCTCATTTCCAAAATCATAAGTTTTTGCTCAGTATTTTACTCATTCAAGCAGTGGTTTGCGTCCAAAGATGTGTGTCAAGACGACATGTCGTGCCCACCGCCATTCTGCTCTCTGTGGTTGGCACGGGCATCAAATCATTTATTTATCTTCTCGGCCTACAGACTCCTAAGTCCCATGCTGTAGGCCGCAGCCTGGCTGCAAGGTCTCTTCCTGTGTGTGTATTAGAGAAACTTTTCCCTGCAGCACTGCATGGGTCAATTTCCTCTGATACTAGTCCTCTGCTGCATGTTTAACTTTTGGATTGTTTCACGGATTCGCACAAACTCCTCCTCACCTCTGTATGTTCCTATGCGTATTGCCTGATCTCTCAGTGCCAGGCACCAGTGTCTCTGATCCCGGTTGGTCAGTAGCCAACCTTACGGGGGCTATTCCAAAAGCTAGTGTCCTGGTGGCTTTCCCCACAAAGAGAGCCAGATTCCTGTATAGGGGTTAATGGGTGAATACGAAGGAAGGGCCGTTAGAATAACACCCTTAGTTCTAGCCTACAGTCAGACTGGTTGGTTGGCACAGTGGTTCCACATAAACTGCCAATAACAGTAAGCAGATTAAATCTCAAGTAGAAAGGAGCGAAGTTATGAAAAACTCGATTTGGCTGCTTTGCTGAATTTTACAAAATAGTTTTATTATTGACGAATTCTTCACAAAGCACATTTCCTTGTATGAAAGGGGACGCAATGACTGGCAACAGCGATTGCGCAGTCCCCCAACATTGAACCCTTCAGATGCCGCATTCATCGCTTATTGCAGCATCTGAGATTAAAATCACCTTTTTTATTTGATAGTAGAGATCATGGCCTTCTTGATTAAAGACACCACATGGAATCTTGCGCGATGACGCCATGACTCTGGCTGGGTGCGATGGTGCACACTTCACCCTGCACGGTTTCTGCAATCAAGATGGCTGCAAGGGCCTCTTCGCATACAAATGGATGAGGTGAGTATGTATGTTTTTACCGCCATTTCAGGAAAAATAGATTAGTTACCATGAAGCGCAAGGAAATTCGGCCTCGCCTTGAACACTTTAATTTGCTCAACACTAATGTTAAGTATAGTCATTTGGGGACTTCAGAAAGCTGTCCTTGGCACCCAGTCACCCTCTTTTTATGTTTGCCACTTTTTGTTATTTCTATAGTCAACTCTTGGGACCTTTGAACCGCCTTTGTACGCATGAAGAAGGCTCTCTAGTACTTTAGCAGTTGTCCCACAGGTTACAGTAGCTCCTATGCACTCTAGTTGTTAGAAATCCCAATTAGACTAAGTTCGGATATGGCAGAATATGTTATATGCTAATTTTGCAGAGGAGTTTGCATGGTAGTGGAAAATGCACATCTGTTCATATTTTTTTGTTTTACTACATGTGATTGGGGTTTTAAAAATCCAATTCCTATACAGTGTGTTGAGCTGTAATTTATTGCAGATTTTTTGTGAAAATCTGTAAAAAAAAAATCCAGAGATAATCCACCAAATCCGAATGTGGCTTTATAATAAATGTGACATTTTTAAGTACAAATTATGAAGTTGTAATAATATACCTTGAGACATGATCATGCAGACAACATTATACGTACACTGTAAATTAAGGGCATGGTCCCATCTAGACAACCCCTTCTTTAGATGTGAACCCAAATAAAAAGGTAAAGGGGCTGTCTAGTTTAGAAACTACATAAAGAAAAACCCTTTTAAAGGAATTCTGAGCTAATATGTTTAGTGTCAGACTGGGGTTTATTGGACCCACCAGAGGCAATTATTTTTGGGGCCCAAATCCTATATCATCAATAGTCTAATAGGTTTTTTTTCAAAGAAATAGATCTTAATAGCTAGTGATTGGTTCCAAAGGCAGCTCCAAATGAAAGTTTTTTTTTTTGGGTCCACTATGGTATCAGAGCCTGGGCCTACCAGAGGATCCTCTAGTAATCGGGTGGGCCAGTCTGACGCTGAATACGTTGTGGTCACCAGTTCAAAGGTTTAATTGTGTAACTAGAATGGAGAGCAGCTACAAAGAGTGTCCCTTGGTCTGGAAGACCTTGCTTGTCCATGCATTACACGGTCAGATTCTTGATGGTAATCAGAACTGTGTAATGTTTAAAGGGGTTTACCAGACTCTTGATATTGATGACCTGTTGACATGATGGGCGATTAATATCTGCTAGATGAGGGTCCGACACCCCACACCCCCACCGATCAGCTGCAGCCTCTGGATCTGTAACTAGAACTGTGAATAGAACAGGAAACACAGCTCTGTACAAGGTGTAATGGCACTACACTGGAAAGGTGATCATGTGGGCGAGGGACCCTTATCGATCGTATGTATTAATTACCCATCTTGAAGAGAAGTCATTAATATCAGCGGCTTGGAAAACCCCTTTAAGCTTTACACAGTTCTGATTACTATCAAGATATTGACTATGTAATACATGGACAAGCCAGGTCATCCAGATTAAGAGATACTGTTTGTAGTTTCTAAACCAGACAACCCCTTTACCTTTCCAATTGGCTTCCAATGCAGTGCAACCAAGAAACAAGGGGCACATTTATCAAATAAACCGGGTTTATTAAACCCTGCAGTAGTTGCATATTTTGAATTACAACGATGATTCCCATTTTTAACTTTATTTTGCTAAGGGGTTTGGACAAAAATTATTAGGGATTTGCAATTAATGAGATTGTCCCATTTTAGACGTTGATGGTATAACGGTAGGATACACCACCTATGTCAGGTGCAGGTCCCACCTCTGGGACCCACACCTATCTCTAGAACGGGGCCCTCAAGTGAAGGAGAGCATACCACGCATGTGCAGCCACCTCTCCATTCACTTCTGTGGGAGTTCCAGAAATGGCCAAGCCTGCTCCAGGCTATTTTCAGCACTCCCATAGAAGTGAATGGAGGGTGGCCACACTTGCTTTAGTTTCCATTCCTCCACCCATACACCCCACCCCTACCTATGCTTGGCCAACCTTTTTCTTCAACGCGTTTCGGGTATAACGTTACCCTTCGTCAGGGTAACGCTATCTTCCTGACGAAGGGTAACGTTATACCCGAAACGCGTTGAAGAAAAAAGTGGTAACCACGACTACCCGTAGAACGCGGCGGTGACGTCACCTTCGCTCCGAAGTGAGCGAGATAACCACGAACAAGAGGCGCGCTTCCGGGCGGAGCGCGCCTCGTGAAGACGCTGAAAAGTATTGCCTCGCAGCCGGTGCAAAGCATCTACTCAGCGACAGAGCTCCCATGTGAACGGAGGACTACAGGTACTACAATAACACAAGCGACATTGAGAAAATTGCTAATAGAAGGTGCCTATTAACGCTAAGATTCGTAGTGTAAGAATATAGTACATGCTAGCATAAGGATTAATATTATTAACCATTTGAGTTAGGGACGTGTATAGCGCGGTGTCATAGTACATAAGGTTTAAAGACACGTTTATCAAATAACATGTGACATTTGATAAATGTGGCATAAAGTACGCCAACACAGACTCGAGCAAAACTGAGCTCAAATATTCCCCTTATGATAAATTCCCCCCACTGTGCCAGACTTGTTCTTTGGTTGCGCCTAGTATTGCAGCTGAGCTCCATTGATGTTAATGGGGGGAAAGCTGCAATGCTAAAATCCTGGTGGACTGGTGAGACACTGTTTTAGTAAGAAAGGTCTGTTTTATACGTATAGATATTCTTATATGTTACTATGCTAATAGGATACTATCTTTTGGATATTTTAGTAATATTTGCATTGCTTCATGCTGCGGCTTTCAGTTGCTGTGGCTTCCTTAGGAAGGCACGGCTGATTCAGGCTTCGTTCACATACACAAATTAGTCACATTGGTTGTTTGGCAGACCACAGTAATTCCCTTGAAAACAAAGCACATTTGAAGTGACTTGACTGATCATTTGAGAAACCAGATCCACATGGCAAACTCCGTGCCAGATGATCCCTCTGACAGTAAAGCAGAGCCAGTCTTATTTGTCTTAGATTGCACAGCTGGCTGTCCTAGTTCTAGCACATTATATAAGCGGCAGAGGGCAGGAGCCGCTGCTTGCAGGGATGGATGAGATACCCGGAATATATTGTCTGCAACGTCTGTGTAAATCTTATTCAGTGGCATTAACTCATCTGCTACTGGACACTGCCGGACTATGCATGGTCTTGTTAATGTCCCTTTACTGATAAGCTAGCTCTGGCAATTGTGGAAAATCCTGCTGATAAAAACAAAATCACCTAGTCCTGAAATATGAATATTGACTTTAGTTTACTGTTTCCAAATGCCTCTTTTTCCAGAGGATATTGTCAATAAATGGAAAAAATGCACATTCAAGGGGCAACCGTATAAGGCTACCTTCACATCTGCGCTTTGCCTTTCTGCTACTGAGATCCGTCATAGGATCTCAATACCAGGGAAAAACGCTTCCATTTTGTCCCCATTCGTTGTCAATGAATTGTCAATGAAAACTGAACTGAACGAAAGGGAATGCTCCAAAATGCGTTCCGTTTGGTTGCATCCCCATCGTGGACAGAATGCTGCAAGAAGTTTTTTTCTGTCTGCGATGTGGTGCGGAGCAAGACAGATCAGTCATGACTCCCAATGTAAGTCATGGAGACGGATCCGTTTTCTCGGACACATTAGAAAACCTTTCCGTTCCCCATTGACTTTCAATGGAGTTTGACGCATCCGTCTTGGCTATTTTATAGATAGTAGAACCAGATCCGTTCATAACGGATGCAGGCGGTTGTATTATCATGACGGAAGCGTATTTGCTGATCCATGACAGATCTAGCAAAAATGCTAGTGTGAAAGTAGCCTTAAAATGCTACATGCACATGGATGCATCCATGTATAGAAATGCCTTAGGAGAAGACCCACTTTTTAAAAATGACAGTTACACCTATTATATTTTTTATGGTATAAAAATTTGTAAAAATCACAGAATGAAGTGGCCTAAATGGGAGGAACTGCTCAAAACCCCAAACACTGTAACGTGTTTATACACGGGGGAGCAATCCCTCCACATGTGGTCCGCTGCTAATGGCAATCCCCAGCAAAAAAGCGTACAATGGAGGATGCGGCAGCGAATCACATGCACCACACAAACATCCTACACAAGATGAAATAATGTGTGGATGAAAATACATATACATCAATCACTGCACATAGGTGCACCATAATGACATGCAACTGACCATACTGGCCGAACCCTAACGCTGATGTTACAAGCTGAGACTTTCGCCAATATATTCCGGTCAGGAACATATCGGAGCCCGATATGTTATTATGGTGCACCTTTTCGCAGTGATTTATGTATATGTGTATTTTCATCCACAGGTTATTTTATCTGGTTTAGAGTGTTTTTGTGGTGCATGTGATCCGCTGCCGCATCCTCCATTGTACGCATGTTTGCTGGGGATTGCTGTGCAGCAGATCACATGTGGAGGAATTTCTCCGCACTTCATTCATTCTTTATTCTGGGATTTTTTATTTATATGTATGGAATGTGCCAATGCTTATGATTGGTAACATTCTGGTGCACTTGGTAGCCTGGGACACATGGCCCATTATAGGTGCGGCTCGCAGCCTCCTCCTACCCTTCCATTGTATTAGTGATCTTACTATGGAGTGTGGCTGTAAGTCGGACCATAGCACATCAGACTGTGTTCACACACTACAGGTAGGTTAGCGCTAGGGTCCCATGCCATAAAAAATTGTAACCACGCTCTTAGAGCCCATTCAGACCTATTTATTTCAATGGGGCCGCAAAAGATGCGGACAGCACACCGTGTGCTCTCCGCATCCGTGGTTCAGTGGAAAGGATAGAGCATGTCTTATTCTTGTCCGCAATAACGGACAAGAATAGGTGTTTTCTGTTATGGTTGCGGCCATGTGCGGTCCCCAAATTGCGGATTGCACAGGGCCGGTATCCTTGTTTGGCGGATCCACAAAACACTATGGCTGATCACTGTATTCAAGCTTCATTATTTCTTACTGCTGGTGAAAAATTTACTGTTAGGTTTGTTTCACATTAGCTTATTTTCTTCACCCATATTACAGCTAAGTGTCCCAGCCTATGTAGATGTATGATGTTATTAGTTTGGGTCCTCAGACCCATGTCCAGGCTGAGACATTTTGCCATAATACAGGCACAGAAATATATACGGCCTGTGTGAAACTAGCCTTTTTTAATGTTTTCTCTTTTTATTGAAAATGAATACATAAGAAGAACAATAATACCTAATGTTCTTTTTCTTATGTATTCATTTTCAATAAAAAGAGAAAACATTAAAAAAAGCTAGTTGATAACCCCGAAAGCTTTTAACATTCTATACATAAAAGTTTTGGACACTTTCTGCACTGAATTTATTTTTTCATTTGCTTCCTAAATACAAATTTAACCAACTTTTTAATGGTCTACATAAAAAATGTCCTATAATTTTTCTTCTGCACAGTATCTATAAGACCTTCACCTAGCGGCTACTGCTAAATCTCTCATAAATCCATCAGAGCACTGCTCCTATTTCTGACAGTACTCTCTGCTATCCCCATTCTTCATTCTGTAGATCTCAACAAGGGAGAAAAAGGTTGTACACAGGAGATCAAAGTGTGGAGATAGGGTAAAGTACACAGAAAGGGCACCTCTCAAAGGCTGTCAATGGGAATCAAGGCTTATGTAAGCAGTCCGAAAGAAAATCACATTGGCTAGGTACAAGTGTAGAGATTAGGCAGAGAACCCACAGCAAACTCTTTTGGGAAGAGGGGAACAACACACTCCTCAATATCAATGACTGTCAAAACAAGTGAGAAGAAATCTGTAGAAGCAGAATTCAGAATGGGAATTAATCTAATACGTAAGACCTAGTGAAAGCAGCATCATGCTGGAAACACAGGTCTCACACCCAACATGTATTACTCAGGGGGACATGCCCACATGAGAAGTTTGAAACTAGGAGCAGATTGAAAACTGCATTTGGGTACCTTTAAAATAAATGATAGACTAATCGCAGATTGAAACTTTCTGCAATATTTTTACTCAAGTTAACTGCCAACATGTAAAAAGGCATCCTAAGCCTTAAGGGTATGTTCAGACGACGACAATTGTCGCGCGACAAAAAGTCGCACTATTGTCGCGCGACAATTTTTATAATGGGAGTCTATGGTGTCGCAGTGCGACATGCGACATGCTGCGACTGCGACACGACAGTCGACAAAAATCCATCCGGGATGGACTTCTTGCGACTGTTGTGTCGCAGTCGCAACATGTTGCATGTTGCACGTGCGACACCACCATAGACACCCATTATAAAAATTGTCGCGCGACATTAATGTGACATCAATGTCGCGCTACAAATGTTGCAGTGTAGTGGTTCCCAAATTGTCGCGCGACAATTGTCGTCGTCTGAACATACCCTAAGTGTTTGTTTCTTTCCAAACATCGTGGGCTGTTATCTAAAGGTATCAGAGCTGTAGTAATAGAAGTCAACTGTAAGACCATAGATCTCCCAAGAAAAGTAGTTATGATGGTGCTTCTGCTAAGCTGTGGGCTCTATGGTAAACACAAATCAAATGCAGAGAAGCTGCAGGATAAAGAAAGCTAGACTGGATGGCTATTAAAACCCGATTGACATCCATTACGTCTATTGTTTAGTGTATACAGTTGCATCCTATCATTTTGTAGATATGTATTTTAGTGTTGAGCGCGAATATTCGAAAAGCGAATTTTTTTAGCGAATATCGGCACTTCGCTAATTCACGAATATTTCGAATTTAGCGCTATAAATTCGCTATTTCGAATATTCGTTTTTTTTTTTTTTTTTTTAGTTATATTTTTTTCTTTCCTACTTCCCAAAAGTAGTTCTTACCTGTCCTGAGGATTCCTGGCTTCCTGGCTGCTCTAGTCAGTGCCCGTTGCCGCTTCTGCCGACTTCCGTGCTCATGTGGAGCGTCCCCATCCATGGGAGAATCTCCATATACTAAAATGTACTGTCGGATTTGAGGAATTACGTTGAAATCGCAATGCGATTAATTCAAGTTATATTAATCGCATTGCGATTACAACTTAGCACTGCTATCTTACATAGGCTAGAATTAACGAATATGGAGTATAGCTATGCACTAGCAGTGCTAAGTTGAAATCGCAATGCGAATACTTTAAGTTAAATTAATCGCATTGCGATTACAACTTAGCACTGATATCTTACATAGGCTAGAATTAACGAATATGGAGTATAGCTAATGCTATGCACTAGCAGTGCTAAGTTGAAATCGCAATGCGAATACTTTAAGTTAAATTAATCGCATTGCGATTTCAACTTAGCACTGCTGCTATATTCCATATTCGTTAACTTCGTTAATTCTAGCAAGCTGACCCATTATAAACCCAGCTCTAAGTTGAAATCGCAATGCGATTAATATAACTTGAATTAATCGCATTGCGATTTCAACGTAATTCCTCAAATCCGACAGTACATTTTAGTATATGGAGACGTTCCCATGGTGATGGGGACGCTCCATGAGCACAGAAGTTATGGTTGGCTTGGTAGAATTAGCGAATAGCGAATATGACGAATGTATTCGTCATATTCCTCAAAACGAAGATAACGAAGTATTCTACATCTTCGTTTTAGCTACCTATTCGTCTCGTCATCGTCAACTTAGCTATTCGCTAATTCTAGCAATCAAATAGGAAGGTTGACTTACCAGACAGCTGTGTTAAATTAGCTATGCGATTATTTTTTTTTAATACAATAATTATATTACTTGATAAAATTATTATAAGTATTCTATTTATTAAAAAAAAAAAAAAAATCGCATAGCGAATTTAACACAGCTGTCTCTATAGTCAACCTTCCTATTTGATTGCTAGAATTAGCGAGTTGACGAATAGGTAGCTAAAGCGAAGATGTAGAATACTTCGTTATCTTCGTTTTGAGGAATAGACGAATACATTCGTCATATTCGTCATCCTCGCTAATTCTAGATATGAAACCAATAGGAAAGTAGCCTTAAGTACAAATCGCAATATGCGATTATTTAAATCGCATGTTAATCGCGATAACTAGAAAAAATGACGAATATTCGATTTCGACGAATATGAAACGAATATTCATTCGAATATTCGCGAATTTCGTCGAAATCGAATATGGCACCTGCCGCTCATCACTAATGTATTTGTACGTAGGGCATATACTCAAATCGAACATAGCTTTAACCAGATGGCTACTTAGCACACAATTGCACTGCGCCGTGTTTCTGGGTAATTTAAGCTTAGCAGCAGTAGTTTTAGTGGTCCGTTTCAATAAATGAAATTACTTCCAATGGTGTTTGTGGTCCATCTTTTGGATGCGTCTTGTTATTAGAGCTCTACATATGTGACTAACTAGGCAACATATCGTACTGAAAAAATTCAGGTATGTTCAGTTCAGGACTTGACAACTACAGTACTTTTTAATTTTAGTTTTGCGAAAGAGTATTCCCATCTCCAGACATTGATGGAATATTGCTAAGATATGCCATTAATTTCAGATTGGTGCGGATCCCATGGCCTCTGGGACCCACTCCAGAATGCCTGACATGTAGGAAGAGCAGCCATGGTAACATGGCCAATCTTCATTCTCCTCTATGGGAGTTCTGAAAATAGCCGAGAGCCGCCTTGGCTATTTCTGGCAGTCTCAAAGCGGTGAACGGAGAGGTGGCCATGCATGTGATGTGTGCTCTCCATTCACCGCTGTGGGACTTCGAGTGCACTCACTCAGCTATTTTTAGAACTCCCGTAGTAGTGAATGGAGAGCACACTGAACACGTGTGGTGCGCCCTCCTTTATTTTGGTGGTCATTCTAGAGACAGGAGCAGACCCCAGAGTGGGACCTGAACCTATCTGACATTGATGGCGTATCCTAGCGATATGTCATCAATCTTTGAGATAGAAATACTGGTGTTGAAGCCCAGACGTTTTTTGGTTAATGTAATTACAGGGAGAGAGCTTCAGCAGAAAGGACACACACACTGAGCTGCTAGGCTGAAGATTACCCAGCAGAGCAATTTTAGAAGTGAATGTGAAGATCTCTGGACTCGTGCAGTACAGGGCTTGCTCTAGCTTTGTTAGAAAGGTGTTGTCATGTACTATATGGTGTCTGACTTAGATTTTTTTTTAAACCAATAATAGCATAACCCCTTTAAGGGGAGCCGATGTCATAAAAGAACAAAAATCTAGATATACTGTATAATATGTACTCTAGTGTCTTGAGGTCCATTTGATAGTGGTTTTAGAAGTAGTGCAATATGCTTTAATGGTTAACTAAATTGGATTCATCATTTCATTCTGATGGTGTTACGAAAATGATGTATGTTAATGCCAAGACACTAATTCACTAATCAATGACCAAAAAAAAACATTCTTGACTATACGGTTACCTCCAAGTCACAGGCAGGGATGAGGACAGCTAAAGCAGATCGCATAAGCTGGATCTTGGGTAATTTGTTCGTGGTCTTTTTGAGTAGTATATGGGTTGTTACTAGGGATGAGCGAATCGACTTTGGATAAAACATCCAAAGTCGATTTGCATAAAACCTAATTTCAATGCTGTACGGAGTGGGCTGTCCGTACAATATTAGAATGTATTTACTCCGATGAGCCAAAGTTATTACTTAGCGAAGTCTCGCGAGACTTCGCATAATAACTTCAGAAATTGATTAATACTGTAAAAAACCATTTCCCGAACTCTGGTTCGGTTCCAAGGTACCACTTGGAACCGAATGCGAGTTCGGGAAATGTTTTTTTACAGTGTACTTCAATTTCTGAAGTTATTATGCGAAGTAATAACTTTGGCTCATCGGAGCCAATACATTCTAATACTGTACAGCGCGCTCGCTCCGTACAGTATTGAAATTAAGTTTTATGCGAATCAACTTCGGATGTTTCATTTGAAGTCGATTCGCTCATCCCTAATTGTTACGTGTATGATTACATTGTAAAGGACTCATTCCTAAGTTTTGAATGAGCATTTCTTACAGGGTTATGAGTCAATAGTAATCAACCGTTATCACAAAGGATGCAACTTCATTATGGCCATAACTCAAAGGGGTATTCTGAGATATTTTAACTCATCTATGGGTTCTGACACCTGTGACTCCTGACGATCAGCTGTTTGAGACAGCACTGGCCCTCGCAGTAGCGCCGTGGCCTTCTTGCAGCTTTGCCTAAGCCATGTGAAGTCACGTTCATCAGTCAAATTGCCTGGCCATGCATTTTACAGTAGGATAGAGGCTATATTGTTAAAGTTATCAAATGAATCTGGTTCGGATACAGCAACCCGAACTTGATTCGCTCAATACTAGTGTTCACTATCTGGTAAAAATGATATGACAACATTATTCTGCACATCACTAGGATATCAGCAATTAAAAAAAAATCTATTCGATCTTTATCCTGTTTTACTTCTTAAAAAATATTTGTATATTCTGACACCTATAACTTTTTTTATTTGTCCATTTGCAGAGCAGTGAGAGAGTTTGTTTTTTGCAGGGTGGGCTAGAATTTTTTTTTATATTTTTTTCGCTTTTTATTCATTTTTTTCAGGGGGCAAGGTGGCTTAGTCATTTTGATTTATTTTTTAATCACTATGCATTTTTGGACACCGTGACGTCAGTTATTTTACCAGTTCATGCAGATTTGTTTTGTAAGCTCACTCTATACCCCTGGTGAGCACCCCAGTTGTATAGATAAGTCAAGGTGCATGAATACCAGAGGATCCTGCAGTGGGCCCCGATTCTGATACTATAGTCGGCCCCAAGCATCCAGAAAAAACAAAAATTTGATGCTGGAGACAATAAATTGCCACTAGGCTCAACTTCTTTGAATCAAAATTATTTTCTCTAGCGGGCCCAAGGAACCCAAGTCCAACCCTGCACACATCTTTCTGATCATTTTTTTAACCCCATAAGAACCAGGCCAAATTTTATTTTTGCATTTTAGCTTTCTACTCCCTCCCTTCCCAGAGCCATAACTTTTTTTTATTTTTCCATTCACATAGCTGTATGAGCGATTTTATAGGACAAGTTGTAATTTCTAATGTTACCTTTTAATATTGCATACAATGAATTGGGAAGCTAGAAAAAAAATCCAAATGGGTTGGAATTGGAAAAAAAAAAGCTATTCGGCCATCTTTTAATCGGTTTCGTTAGGGTGTTCACTATGTGGTAAAACTGACCTGTTCCCTTCATTCTCCTGGTCAGTACAATTACAGCGATTCCTCATTTATATAGTTTTTCTTGTGCTTTAATTATTCACACTTCAGTGTTTGGTCAGTGTTTCCATCAGTGATTATAAGTAGAGATGAGCCAATCGAAGTTGACGAAATAGAATTCGATCTGAATTTCAGGAAAAATACAATGGCTGCTGCACGTGTTGGGATGTGGAGCAAGGAACTCTGGGAAGGCGGGATCACCCACAATGCCATGCATGCAGCCAATCAGCAGCCAGCCAGCCCTGTGATGTCACAGCCCTATAAATAGCCTTAACCATCTTGGATTCCGCCATTTTCCAGTGTACTTGGTGCAGGGAGAGATGTTAACTGGCACTAGGAAAGACTTGAAAACTTTTATTTTGCTGAATAGAAGTTCAGGGAAAGGATAGGGAGGAATCATTCCACAATATTGAAGCAGCACAGGGTTCAATAGGGGAGTTTACAGCCTGGGTAATTGGAACAATCCTATTACACCTTGCTGCACTGACTGCAGATCCAAATTGCCATTATACGTTCTTGTTATTGGGGTGCAAGTGCTGTTTGATACAGCCATTAAAAGGGTTCATTACAAGGAACTATTTCTACGTCTTATTTGCCCATGTGAGGTGCAGTTATATGTTCTAAAGCATTTTTTGGCTTATATTAGTGGTAAAAAGGGCTTATTAGCCACTGTGTGGTGAAGGGCGAAAATGACAGCCCTTTTTGGCGTGTATTAGTGGCAAAAAATATATATAATATTTGCTGTTCAGCGGTGCAGTTATATGTTCTAAAGCCTTTTGTGTCTTGTATAAGTGGAAAAAAATAAGGGCCTGTTTGCCATTCAGCGTTGCAGTTATATGTTCTAAAGCCCTTTTTGGCGTGTATTAGAGGCACAAAAAAAAGTATTTGCTGTTGTGTAGTGAAGTGAGAAAATGACAGCCTTTTTTGGCGTGTATCAGTGGCAAAAAATATATATATTATTTGCCATTCAGCGGTGCAGTTATATGTTCTAAAGACTTTTGTGGCATGTATTAGTGGGAAAAAAGGGCTTATTAGCCATTGTGTGGTAAAGTGAGAAAATTACATACTTTTTGGGGGTGTTTTAATTTCCTTTTCATTTATTTATTTGATCTAACAGTATGTCAGAAAAGTGCCAAGCCCTGCACAGGGGAGTGGCAGAGGCCTAAATGTTTCTGGCACAGGTCACAGAAAAGTAAGGGGCATGGCAGCAGGAGCCGCAGCGAGAGACCTGAGCTCTCAGTGCCATCTAGCAGTCTTGTCTTGACTGGCAACCCAGCGGTTCTTAAATGGTTAAATGGTTCGTCAGACACAAGACTTAGTTGGCATGGCCTGGGAGCATGCCCTGTGCCCTCACCTGTCCTCGACCTGCCTCTGTCCTTTTCTGTTCCCTCAGCCAGAGAAGTATTGTATGCTGTGGGCTCAGCTCCACTATACAGTGAGGACGAGCTACCAGAGGACAGTCAGCAGCTACTGGCCAGTCAAGATGTGGAGGAGACCTCCTCCGCTTCCTCCGGTAGGTGGGCAAGTAGTGATAAGGAGAGTGGTGTGGGAGCTGGTGTTGCGAGCGGTCAGGCTCCTGACCCAGAGACCATCAAGGAGGACATCAGTGATGTGCAGACAGTACTCGATAATGATGATGTAGCTGATCACACTTGGGAGCCGGGTGAATTAGGGGCTTCATCATCATCGGGAGAAGAGGGTGGCAGCTTGCCTGTGAGGCAGCAGCAGAGCCAGCAAGTCGCTACCGTGTCCTGGAGTCAGCAGGGTGGCAGCAGTGGGAGGTAGGGAGCCAAATGTGCCCGAGTTAGACCACCCGCTTCGCAGGAGCCTACCTGCCTAGAAAGTAGTGGTGCAGGGGTTCACGAAAGCAGTGGCGGTAGCAGTCACTCAGTGTGCAGTGGGTAAAATCACCTAATCGGCGGTGTGGCAGTTTTTTTTTAAGCTTCCAGAGAAGGTGATCATGGCCATTTGTAGAATCTGTGGCCAGTGTGCCAATTTGACACCATGGCCCTGCGTCAACATATGCAGCGTCACCATAAAGTGGTCTGGGAAAACCATGGCTCCGATGTGGTGGTCCAGCCTGCCACAGCAACCTCTGCATCACTCAGTGGCAATCACCCGTTTTCAGGCAGTCAAGGCTCCACCACCTCAGCCGAAGGGAGCAGTATGTTCTTCCCATCATCTGCTGGTCCTGATGCTCCTGCTCCTCGCTTTCCTACTCCTCCTCAGTCATCCCATCAGCAATCGATCACCAAAGCGATTGCCAAGAGACAACACTCATCCAACGGCGTAAAAGCTGAATGTGCTCCTGGCCAAGTTGCTAGTGCTGCAGTCCCTCCCTTTCCAAGTGGTGGACAATGCACCTTTCAGAAAACTGATGGCTTGTGCCGAGCCGAGGTGGAGAGTCCCAAGCCATCATTTCTTTGCCAAAAAGGCAGTACCAGCCCTGCACACGTATGTAGAACACAAGGTGGCCAGTCCTTGAGACTGTCGGTGTCTGGCACTGTAACTACAGTCAGGGACAATACATGTCCTTTATGGCCCACTGGTTAAATGTGGTTCCTGCACAGCCACACCAGCAACTTGGCCAGGTGATGCCGCTTCCACCTCCACGTTCTCGCGCCATTGGTCCTGCGACAATGTCCACCTCTGCCTCCTCATCATCCACCATGTTCGCAGCCTCCACTGCAGGGACAATTCACAGTGCCCTCCAGCATACCACATGTGCATGGCACGGAGGTGTCACGCTGTTCTGCACCTCGTTTGCCTGGACGAATGGAGTCACACAGGGGAGAAACTGCTCCATGTCCTTTATCAAGAAATCGAATCCTGGCTTTCTCTGTGACAACTGAAAATCAGAACCATGGTAACCGACAATGGGAAGAATATGGTGACGGCGCTGACTCAAGGAGGGCTGAGCCATGCGCCCTGCATGGCACACGTGTTCAATCTGGTTGCCAAGCGGTTCCTGAATCCTTCCACCAATCTGCAAGACATCCTAAAAATCGCCAGAAAACTTTGCATGCACTTCAGCCACTTGTACACTGCAAAGCACACCCTCCTTGAGCTGCAGCGGCAGAATGGCATCCCTCAAAATAGGCTGATATGTGACATTTCCACCCGCTGGAATTCCATATGTTGGACCGACTACACAAACAGAAAAAAGCCATAAACTATTTCTTGATCCAAGCGGACAGGAGTACTCCCCTGTGTAACTTCGATGTCAGCCAGTGGCAGCTCATGCGTGACACCTGCAGTTTGCTCAGGCCCTTTGAGGAGCCCATGTTATTTGTCAGTCGCCAGGACTACGGGATGAACAATGTCATTACACTGCTTCATATCCTGGAACAGATGCTGGTAAATCTGGCTGGTCAGGGGACTGGAGATGTGGCACCTACATCTCACGGCCACATGAACCCTGTGGGGGCTGAACTGGAGGAGGAAGAGGAGGACTTTGGAGCAGAAGCAATGTATAGCGAAATGGGTGGTTTTTATACACAGGTGACAGGAGTGGAGGAGCAAGAGCAGCCAGAGGAGTTACAGGGCAATGAGAAAGATGAAGCAGAGGACCCCGACACGCCGTGGCAGTATGCAGTGGAGATAGAGGCAGGGAGTCCCTCTGAGTCACTTTCACAAATGGCCTGATGCATACTCACTTGCTTGTGTAGTGAAAGCCGAACTGTCACCATTCGGCAGAGGGATGACTTCTGGCTCTACACCTTGTTGGACCCTTGCTACCGGTTAAAAAATGGGGGCCTTTTTTATACCCGCTGAGAGGGAAGACAAACTGAACTACTATAGAGACATCCTATGTAGTCAGTTGGCAGCTGCCTATTTGCGCCATTGTCCATCCTCTCGAATGTCTGACTGGGGGGCCCTCTGCGCTCACGTTCCTCTGCTGTGGCAGGACTACTGGGCAAGCAAACTAGATTCGTGGCCGCAACTGGCAGAGTTTGCCCTGGAACAGCTGTCCTGCCCATCCAGTAGTGTGGCATCAGAGCGGATGTTTACTTCTGCGGGGGCCATAGTTGCCCAAGAAGAACTCTCCTGTCCACCCAAAATTTGGAGAGACTGACCTTTAGTAAAGAGGAATCAGGCATGGATCAGCCAGGATTTCCACCCACCAATGCCTTATGCATTAGACTAGATCATCCATGGTGCCACACCAACACTTTGACAAAAGAGACCGGTTTCTTCTGGCTACCTGCCTCAGCTACTATTCTGATGCTGCCACCCGCCTGATGCCACACATCTGATGCCAAGTGCTCCTTCTTTCATCCACCTTCTTCAGCGGGTACTGGTATTGCCACTCACCTCCCCACTCTGTCACCGGGTCACTCTGTGGTCTCTTGATGCTACTGTCACCTCAACACTGTCACCTTGCCACTCTGTGGTCTCCTGATGCTGCTGCTGCCACCTCCACACTGTCATTGTGCCACCCTGTGGCCTCCTCCTGATGCTGCTGCCACCTCCAGACTCTGTAATTGGGCCACTCTGTGGTCTCCTGATGCTGCTTCCACCTCACTACTATGTCATAGGGCCACTCTGTGGACTTCTCATGCTGTTCCCACACTCCCCACTTCATGGGGAGGGTAGGAACAGCATGAGAAGTCCGCAGAGTGGCCACTATTTTGCCTTTTGGCCTGGCTGACATTATTTATTTGACCCTTCTTCTGATCTGATGGAAGGAAGGAAAAATAAGATGCACAGCCGATCCTGTCTATGTAACAGCTGTAAGGGCTGCATGACATGGTCCCTATTTTGCATCAGAATTGACTTATGATTTGGTAGCCAAAAGCAGGAGTGGGTACAAAACACAGAAGACCTGAAAATATTCCATTCACGTGTCATCTCTGTTTTGGATCCACTCCTGTTTTCTTTTCGCTTTAGCAATACTGATGGATTACTGACCTAAGGCTGACCGAGTGAAGACGGATGCTCCACAGACAGGATCTGTTTTTTGGGGGTTATTGGTCTGATGTATCAGAGGAAGGGCAAAATTCACTCTGTCGGGGGGGGGGGCTCAAGTTGTATAAGCGTTTAATAGAACAGGTTCTGTAGAAATCCATGTGGAATCAGTGAATTGGTGTAAAAGGAGTGTGCTCTTTCACGCTATAGTAGGATCTTTGGCCTCTGCACAGTTCTTTATACCTGGTGCTAACATTGACCTGTAAGGCTGAGTTCACACTTGAGTTATTTGGTCAGTTTTGGCCCTGTAACTGCCCAAATAAGTGAAGTGTGCAGTGATTCTAAGAGCGATGCCTGTCATCTACATGTCATATTGACTCACAGTATTGTTTCACTACCACAGCAGACTCCCTATGCGTGTTACTGCAAGGCAAAGTGTTCTACACCACTATAAAGTCCCTCTGCAGCCAGGAAATAGCCATTTTTTAATGCGATTCAACATCACTAAATTTGGATCGAACCACATTTTTGGGGAAAATTCGGCGAACCAGCCAAATCGAATTTTTGAGAAATTTGCTCATCTCTAATTATGAGCCAAAACCAAGCACAGGTCAGAAACCCAGAAGTGTGAATCTTTCCATTATACCTCATCTCTGTGTAGCCTCCACAATTGGTTTTAGCTCACAATCACTGACTTCAAATCACTGACTGAACACTGAATAAACCCTCATTTACTCGTCAGTGTTTTGGTCAGTGATTGTGAGCCAAAACCAGGGTTGGAGCCTCCACAGACATAAGGTATAAGGGAAAGATCTGCACCTGATGTGTGTTTAGAGCCACACCTCGTTTTGGCTCAAAATCACTGGCCAAAACACTGACATCTGAATGTGGCATAAGACCTAAGGCTGATGGAGAGAGTGTCTCTGGTGCAGCCAGCATTGACACCTGGCACCCGCAGGTGATGGTGCAGGCAGTTGGCTGTGAAGTACTGCACAGGGGTTATCCAGGAAAATATATTTATAACTTATCCTCAGAATAGGTCATCAGTATCTTATATGGGGAGGAGGGGGAGTGCAACACCCGGGACACCCACCGATCAGTTGTTAGAAGAGGAGGCAGCTCTTATAGGAGCACTACTTCCTCTTGTAATTACACTGCACCGCTGAGATGATGTGTAGTGTAATCTTCAAGAGCTTGTTCCATTTACTTGGAACAAGCTGGAATCGTGACGATGCGCAGTGTAATCTTGAAGAAGAAGCATTGCTCATATGAACACCACCTCCTCTTCAAGCATCTGATCGGCAGGGGTGCCGGGAGTCGGCCCACCAATCAGATGCTCATGACCTATCCTGAGAATAGGTCATCAATATTACTGGCTGCCAGGGGTGCACCACCAAAGAGGCGAGGTGAAGCGATTGCCTCAGGCAGCACTAGATAGGGGTGTAAGAGGGTTGCAGCGGAATGGGAATTATCTGTTTCTGCAGTATAGTATTGGGAAGCTCAATGGGCACAGTATATAGTGCTACATTACCCTGTATGTTTTATAGCTCTGTATGTAATGTTTTCAAAGTATGTCTTTAACAGTAGGGCTGGAGGGAAGACGTTAGGTTAAGAAATTGGCATTGGGGGGTTGGGGCGCCATTTTAATTTTCTCCTCAGGCAGCATAAAAGCTTGGTGCATCCCTGCTGGCTGCACAACCCCTTTAACACTAAATTTAAACAGTAGCTCATTTTCTAATGATACATAACCTTTAGGACTTTACACTATTCCAAAATATCTTCTATAGGAATTTACCAATATACTTCTATTAGCAGACTGATTGAGCTGGCTGCTCATTCTTTAACTAGACTAATTATATAGACTTGTGATTCTGTGGTTATTTTTTGTTGGAGATTCTGTGTAGCCACTTTTCCACAGGGTCGGATTCAGTAAGCGTAGACTATGGGGTGCAAGCTTCAGATGGCCATTCCATCAGGGCCAGTGGCAAATTCAGAACATTCCAAGTGATGCCCCCCTCCCGTCACAAACCCTTCAAAATATATAATGGAATTGCTAATCATGCGTTTCTCTAATAAAGTCATGCAAACGACTCCAAGTATCAGTTAAAGCGACTCTGCAAAACAAAAGTGTGATAGTTCTGTTCTCCAAAGTTCTCAACATCTCTGACTAACATTTATTCTCGATTTAACCACTATTTTTCTGATAAGCAAAGTAGTTAAAAAATTGACGGTAAAAATATAAGTGGTATTATTATTTCAAGGGAACGCAGACACTTCTGAAATGAATGGAGCGGGTAGAGAATTTGCACTCTATCTCCAGCAATCCCATAGAGATGAATGGAGTAGTAGTGGTGTGCATGCTCGACCTGCTCAATTCATTTTTGAGGTTCCTGCAGACTATGGGCCCCCATTCTCATGATCAGTTGGGGTCCCAGTTATAGTTATTAGTTCACTTGAAATGACACAAAAGAAGCCATTGAAATTCAAATTATTTCACACGTTTAAAAGTGTCAAGTTAAAAATTGCTACATTAGTATATCGTGTATTAATCAATTTTGGATAAAATCTGGTGTAACACTCTCTTTATTCGGTCGTTTGTGTCTCCTTTATATTCCTGGTTTCACCGTTGCATTTCTGTAATCCAAGTTTTCTGTACACATTCTTGGACTAACCTTGTAAGTGACTTGGTGTCAGTCCGACACATCTTATGTCTTATAAAGTAGAAAACTATCAGTGCCCAGTGTATGAAACCGGTTTAACTTTCATATGATCTTTATGCTGTCTCTGCATATCTCTTGTATCTACACAAATAGAGCAAATGAATAAAGACTGCCTGTACAACAGCTTCAATAGACAGTAGGAAGAAACCAACACCCCCAGTCATATCTGCATGGGAACTTACTCCCAAATGAAGTACAGTATATAGGGAAACCTATCGAGTGCAAGCTAAACCCAGGGAGGGAGAAACTGAGCTTTTAATGACTATGCTAATCCTAGACGAGATACAGTAGGATGTGGATTACTTGCTTGTGTCTGCTTAAAGGGAAATTCCACCTCTGGAGCTGTTTTACAAAATACATACAGGGAATTGTCCAGATAGCAATTTGTTGACATCATGTTATTTTTGGAGACTCTTCCACATCTTTTAGGAAATTCCAAATTCTGCCCAGATTTATATGTAGTTTACGTCCCTATAGTTTATCGGTGGACTTTAGGCTGCAGCAAAGCAAAGCGGCTTGATGAAGGCTCTCCCGGGTATACACAGAATTTAAGATTCTCTCCGGCGCTTCAGCTAGCTGCTAGTGATAACTTCATATTAGTGAGGCAGTTCCTGACTATGTATGAATAGCTCCTTCACAAGTTAAATTTCCCTGTAACCTTTCCTTGTCGGCTTTCTTGAACTGCTTAAAACATCATCAGGCATCAGACGTACAATGCAGAGTATCACAGCAGTGATAACATGCTATCCAACCAGCACAGTGTGAATTAACACTGCAACACCAATCCAAAATCTGCCTGGACCAAAAATATCAAGGGTAAAAGCCTTCAATCTGAGCTTTAATGTCCACCAGTGATAAGAACTTCACAAGCTAGCGAGTCGCACTAAAACTTCCCATAGGCATCATCTCCTGGTTAACCCTTCCAGTCCTGGACAAGCCAGGCTGTGTCCCTGCTGTCGTAAAATGTTGAAGCATCTGTTCCGTCCCTAAATGACATGTTCTTTAAATGTCAGCTGTAGACCACAGAGCAAGTCTTTCCCTCCAAGAAGAGAAAAAATCATTCACTTACTCTCAACAAGGCCAAGTCGATAGAGTCCAGGCTCTTGGTTGTCAGCATTCTTGCCATCTCTCATCTGCTTTCAAGAGTGCAAAAAAAAAAAAAGTTTCTCTTTTTGATTCTTCCCCTTTAAACTTGTTTGCAGGGAATAGATTCTGGTAGCATGTCGAAGAGTTGTCAGTGAGTGTCAGCCCATGGTTAGAACTGGAAGTGTGTGTGTGACAAACACAGGAAACTTCACATTCAGCACAACCCGGAAAACACACACAGAGGAAAGAAATCTGTTTTTCTTTAAGAAACGGCATTGCACAGCTATTTGCTGGTGAAAGTGAGGGAAGGAAATGACGCTCTCGAATTTTGGAGCTACAAAAGATTTATTATTAAAACTTTTTACTTATTACTTTCGAGCTCCAGCTTCTAAGTATCTGAACTCTGCTGCATGAATGACATTATTGTAATTTTGGGATCTGTAGATTAGGACAAAGCTGCAAATAGGAGGAAAAGCTAAAGAGCTGATAAATTATTGACAGGACAGGACAACTATCTGTTGTATATAGGGAGCTCATGACCTTCCTCCCACAGATGATGCCTAATTTCTCCCGGGAACTTTTAACCATTCAAGAACAAAATGTCTACTTTTCTCAGTATCAGAATTGCGCTAACCCTCATGCAGACTCTTGCCAGAAATCGGTTCAGCCTCAAATTTCTGCCAGGGATTCCATGATGGGATTTTCTGATGGGGAAAAATCTGCCATGTGCACAAGCCTTCAAAGGCGTTGTCCCATCTTGACATTTATTGCATATTTCAAGCATATGACATAAATGTCTGATAGATGTGGGATCTACCCATAGGACCTGCTGCTAAAAAAAAAATTGGACTTTTAAATAATGGGAGAGCAAGCAGTGCATGTGTGGTCATCTTCCATTCCCCTCAATGGGAGTTCCAAAACTAGTTGAGCGCTGGCTTCGCTATTTTCAGAAGTCCCTTAATGGTGAATAGAGGGGTGCCCACACTTTGGTGGTTTGCTCTCCATTGACTGTTATAGGACTTATAAAAATAGCTGAGTGCACTACTTCAGTTATTTCTAGAAGTCCCCTAGAGGTGAACGGAGAGCAACCACCACCTTCTATTTCCCACGTTAGGAGTTCTGAAACTAGTTGAGCACTGACTCGGCTAATTTCAGAAATCCTATGATGGTGATTAGAGGGGTTGCCAGACTTGGGCGGCTTTCTCTACATTGACTGGTATGAGATTTACAGAAAATTGCTGAGTGGCTATTTTCAGAAGCTTCAGCGTATGCAAGGTACCATGAATTCTCTTCAGTACCAGGAGATATTGGATGAAAATGTGATGCAGTCTGTCACAAACCTGAGGCTTGGGAGACGTTGGACCTTTCAACAGGACAATGATCCCAAGCATACCTCCAAGTCCACTAGAGCATGGTTGCAGATTAAAGGCTGGAACATTTTGAAGTGGCCATCGCAGTCACCAGACTTAAATCCGATTGAGAACCTCTGGTGGGACTTAAAGAAAGCAGTTGCAGCGCGCAAGCCTAAGAATGTGACTGAACTGGAGGCTTTTGCCCATGAAGAAGGGGCGAAGATACCCATAGATCCCTGCACGACACTTGAGTCAAGCTATGCTTCACGTTTAAAAGCTGTTATAACTGGAAAAGGATGTTGTACTAAGATTGAATGTCACTTGTGGGTTGAATAAAACTGATAATGATGTGAGCACAGAAAAGACATTTGTGGTTATTTCATTATAAATGTTTTGTTATATTTGTCTGACTTACAAGTGCCTCTTTGATTTAATTGTAAACAAGATGACTGAAATAATCAAAATCAATGTCGAACTGGCCAAAACACTCAATTTCTGTGGGGGTTGAATAATTTTGAACACAACTGTATGCCCGGTATGATAAGGTCATAAAATATATTTTTAGGCTAGTTTCAGATGAGCGTTTCCTGTGCTGGAATCACTCGTTTGGAATTGCTCGTTTCTCAGGAGCGCATGGCATTATAATGATTTATAATGCTGTGTGTCTTTGCATAAATTATACTGACCTAATGCTGTCAGTATCATTCAGCAGATAAGTCATGCAGTGAGTATAAATCGGTATAATGCCTTTTGCTCTTGAGAAACGAGCAGTGTCCATAACAGGAAATCACGCTCACACACGAAGCATGATTCCCGCGCACGACACACTCGTCCGAAAGAGCCCTTAGAAAGTATAGAACGACTCTGCATTGACTAACTTCCAAAACTTTTTCAGCTAAAATAAGAGCACAATGTAATATAGCAGGCTTTGAATCCAAAAACAAAGTACTAAGATTTCATTCCCATTTTGCCAGTATTCATGCTGGATACCCAACAGAACCCAGTACTAAGAGTTAACTTTATGCCAGGAGTTAAATGTTGCAATTTGTTGTTAAAGGGAAGCTATTATTAATTTTATACTGCTCTCACTTAGGACAACATAAAGTAGTGGCAGACAACTGATTTCAGTGGTGTCATTTATGAACACAAAATAATTAGAAATGGGCAAAGTTTTCAAAAATTCGATTTGGTCACTTTGCTCAATTTTTCCCAAAAATTTGCTTAGTTAAAAATTAATTTGTCATGAAGTGCATTAAATCAGATCTTTCCCGGCCTGCAGTTAATCTTTAGGGAGAATGTTTTCTGGTGTATATCAAAGTGCAGTACAGCAACAGCTAGTTCTTTCTGGTAGCAAAACTGTGCATCAGAATCATAGGCAGGTTAGATATATGGACCTGCTCATCATCCTGCAGGCCATCAACATTCCTAGCTAAGCCCTATCTTCAGTAAAGCAAAAAAAAAATAAAAAATACACGCTGCGCTCCCCTGCAGGAGCTATGTCCCAATGCAATAACTTTTTAGTGGAACAAAATAAAGACATGGAGGCAGCACCAATAAAGTAGTGGAGAAAAAAAAAAAGTTTTTTTTAATCCATGTTGTGGCAGTGCAAACACATGCGTTTGAATCCCTTCTGTTAGCTGTAGAATGACTGTGTGTCACTATTAGGCTCAGTTCACACTTCAGTTATTGGTTCAGTTATTCTCATCAGTTATTGTCAGCCCAAATCAGGTGTTGGTCAAAACCACAGAACAGGTGCAGATCTTTTCATGATAACTATTCCGAGAGTAGGCTTGGCTCCTGAATTTGCCTCACAAGAAGTGGTGGAAATAACCGACCAAATTACAGAAGTGTGAACTCAGACTTACAGGTCAATGTTAGCGTCAGCTCTAATTTATCTGAGTGGACATAACCATGCAGAGGCCCAGAATTCAAGTAGTGCCCCATATCAGTGGGGAGGGTATCAGCAGTAAGGCTGTGTTCACGTGACTGTTTATTTTTCTATTCTTCTGATCCATCAGAAGAACCCGAGCGGATCCTGTAGTTTGAGCATCTGCCTTCAAACCGTCAGTATTTGGTCAGCATTTGATCTGCATTGGTAAGGCAAAAACAAGAGCGGGTACAATTTTGGACCCATTCCTGCTTTTGGCTTACAAATCATGATCAAATCCTAATGCAAAATACTGACCGTGTGATAGAGACCTTATGGACGCTCAAACAACAGTATCTATTTTTTTTATGTGTGTTTGTATAAATGGTGATGTCAACACACCCAAACATGGACAGTAGTGACCCTGTACAGACTGGTGAGGGTGGCAACAGCATGGAGAGTCACAATAGTAGCTCCGGAACATAGTGGGGAAGGTGACAACATCATGTAGTGTCATAATAGTGGCCCCAGAACAGACTGATGAGGGTGGCAACAGCATGAAGAGTAACAATAGTGGCCCTGGAAAGGAGTGGTGAGGGGAGTGCAAAAGCAGTGACAGTAACATCACAAGATGGTGGCAGATCACAGTAGAAGCAGATTGCAGTAGAGGCAGCTGGAGTGCGGCATCAGAATAGTGGAGCAGCATGTGGGCATAAGTAACAGGCCATTTGTCATGTTCTGGTGTGGCACACTACTTTCAGATCATTACAGTCAGAATGATCTGGTCTGTTGTATCAGGCACAGGTATCTGGAAATCCTGGATGATACAGGCCTCATTCACCTTTAAAAGGTTCTCTCAACATTTTGCGTGAAAAGGCAACTACTATTTGGGTTAACTATGCAACCCGCTGCACTGATCACTTGTTCTGTTGCCACACTACTGGCTCGGCAGGACAGCTTGCCAAGGCCATACTCAGGAAGTTGCAGCCATAATTCAAGTTTGGCTGCCCAGAAGTACAAGGGATCTTGGATCTAGGATGACTGGGTGTAGTCCAAGTATGTCACCACCTGCTGGTTCAGGTTCTGCTCCATGTACTGCTGCTAGCTGATTTTTTCAGTAGGTGGGCGAATTAAAGTGCTAGTTAGTAATGATGAGCGGAATAGGCAATATTCGAATTCGCAATATTTAGCGAATTTTTGTCTGAATATTTGCCATAAATTAGCAAATTTGAGAATTCGTGATCTACAGTCATTATTTACTTGATTGCAAAAATAGTCAATGTAATATATTCGCAATAAAAAAATCGCAATTAGAATAGTCGCGATCGACACTAATGGGTAGGCAACTTTCCTATCGGTTGCTAGGGATGTTGCTAAGTGCTGAGATTCTTGATAAATTCGCGATTAGAATATTTGCAATCAACACTATTCGCGAATACGAATATATAGCACCATATTCTAAATATTTGCAAATTCTCAAAATGGCGATATTCGCTATTAGAATTCGCGATTTGAATATTCGTGCTCAACACTACTAGTTAGAGACTAGTGTTGGGCAAGCATGCTCGACCGAACTGGTGTTCGACTCAAGCATTGCGATGCTCGGCACCTCGCGCTGTTCGGCTGAATACCGCGTGTGCTAGAGTGCGATGCTCGAATCAGTGTATTTAAATCTAATTTAACCTCTATTTCTGAAAAGTTTCTGCCGGGATTTTAACTCGCAGCCATCTACAGTTACGTTCCTTAACCAATCAGCTATAGAGATGGCCTTTCAGTTTCGCACGGCGGTCATTTCGCTGCGAACTTTGTGCATTCGCGATTCGCTGAACATGCGAACATATGGCGATATTGACTTATGGAATATCAATCAGGTGGGACAGGACACGGTTCAGCACATGGACGCACCCCAACCCTATAACAGAACCCAATTCCCCAGAACCTACTCGATGTCCCAGGTGAGACGTTGCCATGCTGTGCTGCTGCTGTTGTGCCTGGAAGCCAAGAGCCACACCGATCCAGCACTACTTTGAAGCTCTGCGGTCACAAGCCAATCAGTGGCTAACCCTGCTCAATTTGACAGTTGGTAAAGTGGTGTGCGACAAAGGTGCCAATCTGCTGAGTGTTCTGAAACCGGGCAAAATGACACACGTGCCGTGCATGGCAAACGTCCTGAACTTAGTCGCGCAGCGATTCGTTGCCAAATACCCTGGGGTCCAGGACTTCTTGCGGCAGACCAGGAAAATCTCTGGCCATTTTAGAAGATCTTACACGGCCATGGCTCACCTTGCTGACGTTCAGCGGCAACACCACTTGCCCGTCAGATGTCTGATTTGTGACTGCCCGACGCCCTGGAAATCCACCTTGTATATGCTTGATAGGCTGCTCCAGCAGAAACGTGCAGTTAATGACTACTTGTACGAACTCTGCAGCAGGATAGGTCCTGGGCTGCTTGGTTTCTTTTCACCACACCAGTGGCTGCTCATGCGCCATGCATGCAGACTTCTGGGGCGATTTGATGAGATCACCAAACTGGTCAGTCGCAACCAGGGCGCCATCAGTGACATCATACCTTACGCCTTCTTTCTGGAGCGTGGATTGCGTTGTGTCATTGATAGAGTTGAGCAAACCCGAACTGTAAAGTTTGGGTTCGTACCGAACTTTAAGGTTTTTAGCACCCGGACCCGAACCCGAACATTTCCGTTGTTCACTGACTTCTTTGCGCTTTTTGAAAGGCTGCAGGGCAGCCAATCAACAAGCGTTTCACTACTTTGCCCTAAGAAGCCATCACAGCCATGCCTACTAATGGCATGGCTGTGATTGGCTAAGTGTAGCATGTGACCCAGCCTCTATTTAAGCTGGAGTCACGTAGCGCCACACGTCACTCTGCTCTTCTCAGTGTAGTGATACTGCAAAATAATTTTTAATCCATCTGTTACTGAGGTGGGAGTCAGCGGCCATTTTAGCAACTGCAGTGTTCTTGGAACTGCATGTGACCTGCATGTTTGCCAGGGACATTAGTCTAGTTATTTTCTGGTGGCTTAGTGGAGGAAATATTCCTTTTTTTCTGGCCTGTTTAAGTCCCCCTACATTACCTATTTTAAAATTTAGCGATGACATACTGCATTTCTGCAGTTGGGTGAAGAAACCCGTATTGTGGTGTCACAGAGCACTTTTGCATAAAACGCTGAAAAACCTGTTTCAAAATCTTGCAGTGACATACTGCATTTCTGTAGTTGGGAGAATAAACCCATATCGTGGTGCCACAGAGCACTTTTGCATACAGCGCTGAAAAACCTGTTTTATAATTTAGCGGTAACATACTGCTTTTCTGTAGTTTGTTGCAATAAACACTGGTTTTGTGCTACTTAGCAGATCTGAGGCCTACCCTGTATTTCAGTAATTTTAAGTAACCTGTGGAACTCTGCATTTACATAGTTGGTTGCAACTAGATAGCACATTTGCGGTGTACGCTGCGTTTCTGACAGTCAAATTAAACCGTTAACTTCTGCTGTTACATTGTTAGTTTGAAAAATCAAATTTTTGTTGATAGTGAAGTAATTGTATTTTATTGCTCTGTTACACTGTTGAGTGACCTAAAGAAATTTATTCTGTTTATGACACGGGCATCGCCTTACTGTTAGGGAACCTAATTGTTGACTATTGGCAGTTAAATTGACACCTGAGATAAACCATCTGTTAGTTTGGTGAGGTGAACGCAAATAATGCGGAGAACATCAAACAAGGGACGTGGACATGGTCGTGGTTGTGTTGGTGGAGCTCCTGTGGCTGGGAGAGGGCATGGCCGTTCAGGTCCAAGTGAAAAAACTTCCTCAGATGCGAGTAGACGACAGAACCTGCAGCGTTATTTGGTAGGCCCGAATGCCGCTCTACGGATGGTCAGGCCAGAACGAGTACAGGCGATAGTAGATTGGGTGGCTGGCAGTGGCTCCAGTTCCTTCACAGTATCTCCCACCCAGTCCTCTGCAGAAAGCTCAGAGTTGGCACCTGCAGCCCTTGCCCATCAGTCTTTCACCTCACCCCCTTGCTAAGCAGACAAGCAGTCAGAGCTCGAAGTCATGCAGCAGACTCTTATGCTTTTTGATGACTCTGCTGGCAGGGTTTCCCCAGGCCATCCACATAAACCTGCTCCAGAAGTGGAAGACATTGAATGCACTGATGCCCAACCACTTATGTTGCAGGATGAGGACATGGGAATACCACCGCAGCACGTCTCTAATGATGACGAAACACAGGTGCCAACTGCTGCAGCTTTTAGCAATCTGCAGACCAACGAGGAGGGCAGGGGTCAAGAATGGGTGGAAGATGATGTGGAGGATGATGAGGTCCTAGACCCCAACTGAACTCAAGGTCATGTTATTGACGTGTGCAGTTCTAAGGAAGAGCCCCACCGACTCGCACAGAAGCAACAGCACAGCAAAAGAGGGAGCAGGGTGCAAAAGCGGATCGGCCGTCCCCGAGACAGTACGCCTGCTACTGCCCACCCCACCCAGGGACCGAGCACACCAAAGCCAGCTCCAAGTAGTTAATTGGCGTGGCAGTTCTTCAGACAATATCCTGACAACAAGACACGAGTGGTTTGCATGTTGTGCCATCAGAACCTGAAGCGAGGCATAAACGTTCTAAACCTGAGCACAACCTGCATAACCAGGCATCTATATGCAAGGCACGAACTGCAGTGGAGTAAACACCTTAAAAACCAAGAAAGGTCTCAGGCTCCTCCTGCTTCCTCTTCTTCTGCTGTCTCTGCCTCTTCAATCACCTCTGGAGTCACAGTGGCACCTGCCACCCAGTAAACTGAGGATGTGCCACCAACACTACCACCACCTACGTCGCCATCACCAAGCATTTCCACTATGTCACACGCAAGCGTTCAACTGTCCATCTTCCAAACACTGGAGATTAAGAGGTAATACCCACCTACCCACCCTCGATCCCTGGGCCTGAATGCCTGCATTTCAAAATTACTGGCCTTTGAAATGCTGTCATTCCGTCTGGTGGAGACGGACTGTTTAAAACAGCTGATGTACTGTGGGACAGCCGCCGCCGTCGTTTCCAGCCGCCACTACTTTTCCAGGCGAGCCTTCTCTTCCCTGCACAACCAAGTGGAGGATAAAATCAAGTGTGTACTGTACAACGCAATCTGTGGCAAGATCCACATAACCACAGATACATGGACCAGTAAGCACAGGCAGGGACGCTATATCTCCCTAACTGCACATTGGGTAAAGGTAGTGGCGACTGGACCCAAGGCGGATAGCAGTTTGGCGCATGTCCTTCCACCACAGAGGATCACAAGGCATTATTCTTTGCCTCCTGTTGCCTCCTACTCCGCTTCCTCCTCCTCCTCTTTTACCACCTCTTCATCCGGTCAGCAAAAGACCTTCACCACCAACTTCAGCACAACCAGGGGTAAACGTCAGCAGGCGGTTTTAAAACTCATGTATTTGGGGGACAAACCCCACACCGTACAGGAGCTGTGGAGGGGCATAGAAGAACAGACCGATGAGTGGTTGCTGCCAGTGAACCTCAAGCCCAGCCTGGTGGTGTGCGATAATGGGCGAAATCTCGTACCAGCTCTGGGACTAGCCGGTTTGATGCACATCCCTTGCCTGGCGTATGTGCTGAATTTGGTGGTGCAGAAATTCCTTATAAACTACCCAGACATGTCAGAGCTACTGCAGAAAGTGCGGTCCGTCTGTGCGCACTTTGGCGTTCTCACCCTGCTGCTGCTCGCTTGTCTGCGATGCAGCGTAACTTCCGCCTTCCCGCTCACCGCCTCATATGCGACGTACCCACCAGGTGGAACTCCACCTTGCATATGCTGGAGAGACTATGCGAGCAGCAGCAGGCGATAGTTGAGTTTCAGCTGCAGCATGCACAGGTCAGTCGCTCTGCGGAACAGCACCACTTCACCACCAATGAGTGGGCCTCCATGCGAGACCTGTGTGCCTTGTTGCGGTGTTTTGAGTACTCAACCAACTTGGCCAGTGCCAATGACGCAGTGAAAAAACACTTAGGGCAATGATGGAAGAGGATGTGGCTCAGGAGGAAGAGGGGGCATTTCACAGGGTTTCAGGCCAGTCATTCAACAGTTGCTCAGAGGGTGGGTTCCTGCACCAGCAGAGGCTAGGTACACATGTGGCCAGCCAGGGCACAGTTCTGGAGGAGGAGGTAAAGGAGTAGGAGGAACCTGATTCACAGCAGGGTGGCACCAAATGCAGTTCATGGCCATCACTGGAGCGTGGCTGAGGGGATACAGAGGACACAGACGATACACCATCTACAGAGGACAGCTTATGCTTACCTCTGAGCATCCTGGCATACATGAGCGACTACATGATGCAATGCGTGCGCTACGACCGCAGACCGAGAACACTACGGACCTGGGGTGACGTCACCGTCATGTGATCAGCGCAGGGGGCAAGGCTCAGTACTGGATTGGATAAGAGGTGGTAGCCTATGACCTCTTATCCAATACAGTACTGAGCCACGCCCCCTGCACTGATAACTTGGCGGTGACTTCACCCCAGGTCCTTAGTGTTGTCCAAGGTTCGGGTTCATTGAAGAATAACCTTATGGATTCCAAATGCCGTTGTGGTCTGTGGTAGCGGAATCCATAATGGGATGCTTCGATAACCCGAACTATGGACGCCGAACTTAAAACACAAGTTCGCTCAACTCTAGTTATCGTTCTTCTTTATAGCTTAGTGGTTAAGGTCCTTGCCTCTAATGTAGAAGGTTGTAAGTTCAAATCTCAGCAGAAACTTTTCAGAAATAGAGTCTAAATTAGATTTAAATACACTGGGTGTACCCAAGCACTGACTTAATATATGGACATGGCTATATATGGAGTCAGAGCAGGGACTCCTAAGCCGTGGACTCACACTGGGGGATTCCCTTACTGTACAGAGATCTTCTGCATAGACCTCAGTGGGACCCGGCACCCTCCCCTCTTCAGAGCAGGGGGTGTCTGGTTTAATGCACGAGTTCTGCTATTGACTTCCATTGCACTCGGGTGCTCTGTAGAGCATCCCAAAGTGTTCTACTCAAGCACCAGAGCACCCGAGCACTTTGGTGCTTGATCAACACTATTAATTGATGATGCGGAGCAGTTCCTCCCCGGTGTGAATCCATTTGCCCAGGCTGACCAGGTCCAGAACCACGTGCTTTGCATAGGTGGTATGCTGGAGGACTACTCTGAACTGTGCCTACAGTGGAGGCTGAGGACAAGGTGGAGGTTGAGTAGGCCGAGGGGGATATTGGTACAGAAATCCCACAATTACTAACAACACGGAGGCAGAATTGCCATCACCTGGATAAGTTGCTGGTGTGCCTGGGCCAGAACCACATTTACCCAGTGGTCTGTAGAGGGCATATATTGTCCTTGATTGACCATAGTTACAGCTCCACACGTCAGCGCTGGCATGAACTGTACAGACGCCGACAGGCTCAAGGACTGGCTCACCTTCTGCTCAACATGTGCAATAGATATAAGGAAGGAACAACGGCTTCCATCTGCTGAGGTTGAAGAGCGCTGACTGCTGTAGAAGGCAAACGGGCCAGTGGGAGATGCAGAGTTTGCTATGTCAGGCTGTTTCACCACTACATTAATGCCACGGTTTTCCCAGACCACTTTATTGTGATGCTCCATGTCTTGACGCAGGGTTGTGGTGCCAACATTGGCACCATGTCCGCGCTTCACCTTCTGCCCACATATCCTGCATGCCACCACGCTAACATCCTCAAGCAACTTGATGAAAAATTCCCACACTGCTGAGTATGGTATTTTACCCCCACCACTACGTGCTGACTACTTGCCACTGCCATTGGAATGTTGCAACCCTGCTACCATCTCACGGGCCTGCTGCCACCCTCACCCCCTGATGATTATGCCCCCTCTTCAGCCGGTTCCCATGTGCTATCGGCTACATCATCCACTACTGTCTGTTCGTCACTAGTGATGAGCAGCAGAGGCAATATTCAAATTTGCGATATTTTGCGAATATTTGGGTGAATATTTGTCAAATATTCGCGATTATTTTCTTGCTTACGAAAATCGGCAGTGTAATATTTTCCTATTGCGTGCGCAATACAGACGTGAGTCACTTTTGCTACATTTTTCAAGCTGTTAAAAGTTTACGGAGACTGGAGAAAATGGTTTGCACGGCAGAACATTACAATAGCTTTACATGCAGATAGAGTGCTCCAATACTTTCGCCATTGCACAAATCAGCAATTGATGCGCATATTTTTGCGCAATACAGGCAACTTTACCTTTTAGCAGCAGGTCTGACCTCATATTACTGATGGTGCAATAAGTATTATTGTGAACTTGTGACATCACAGCACTATTTATGTGCAATGTTTCGGCCCAAGAATAGAGCCTTTCTCAAGCTTGCATTACTTTCTTTTGCTGATCCTTCTGCTTGGAAAGAAGCAGTTGCAGGACAGGTGAGTTGCTCCTGGGCCATGGCAACTAAGTGTGGTCTCAGAGGAGCCCACCGATTGCTGGCTGTGGGTATCTGTTGAAACTTGAGATGATCGTGAACAGTGAGTCAACCATTCCAGTACAGCTGGATTGTTGGGCAAAACACGACCAGAGGATGACAGTGTTAGCTCTGGCCTGTTGGTGTGGCTGCTGCTACTACCACCCCTTCTTCTGCTGCTACTTGTGCCGGCTACGCAACATTTTTGCCGCTGCCCATTTCTTTTGAGGGCCCAGGCAAAAGTCTATTGGCCATAGTGTTCAGTAACGCCTATATATTTGACCACCTGTTGACAATGAGTCTGATGCATGCAAAGTTTACGTGTAATTGAACAGATTAATTATTAAATGTGCAGAAGATGAACTAGATAAACGTGTCTATACATTAGAACGCCTATTGGCAATGAGTCTGATGCTCAGTAAGTCTATTTATAACGGAATCGATTACGAATGAATGGCGCAGCAGTTGAACAAGATACACAGGGCACTTACACTGAGCCTGCTCTGTCCCTGCAGTCTCCCTATGCTGTCCCTACAGTGTGTAAAAAATCTCCCTACACTGTCCCTGCTTTGTTAACCACTGTCCCAGGCACTTGTCATGTCTGTCCTTATGCTCAGCTTACAGTAAAATGACAGAGACCGGGCGGGGTGAGCCTTTTATGCAGCTGTGACATTATAGGGGATGGCTATCTGCTGATTGGCTGGCTGCACGGCCCAGACTGTGATGATTATGATGTTGCTTCTCAGTAACCACTTAATTTTAACACACAAATGACACACGGCTGAATTCAGCATTTATATCACTATTTTATGCTGCCCTGAGTGAGGTCAGAACAAAGTTGATGACAGGTTCCCTTTAAAGTACTTTACTGCACTGTGCAGATGGTTGTTTATAGGTAAAATGTAGTTAACGCTGTTGGTTGGGTTTCTGGGAGTCAGGCTGTATATAACTCCCCCAACCACCCCAACCTTGCTTGTAGCATAAAGAATGTCTAGTCATCAAGGCTAGAGGCATCACATGCATGTATGAGCTCCTGAAAAATAGGCCAAAAGAGTAGCTTCATCCAGGGAACCACACTTTGGGCTCATGCACACGAGTGCGTGTGTCCTGTGCCGTATTTGCAGACCGCAAACATCGGGTCTGGAATATACGTCATCGGCTGTGTGCACTCCGTATTATGGATGTAGACCCATTGACTTGAATGGGTCTGCAATCCGCAAGATGCAGAGCAGTGTGGAGTGTAGGCACAGATCGGATCCATGGGATTTTGGTCCGTGCCTCCACACCCCAAAAAAATAGATCATGTTCTATTTTATTTTTTTGGAGTGGAATGTGTCCCCCGGATTGCAGACCCGTTCAAGCGAGTGGGTCCACATGCGCTAACTACGGGCACTCGGCTGGTACCTGTACATTGTAGACAGTTTTCACTGACACAAACTGGCACAATAGAAAACGGATCCGTACTCCATTGACTTTCAATGGTGTTCAAGACGGATCCATCTTGGCTATGTTAAAGATGATACAAACGGATCTGTTCTGAACGGATGCGGACAGTTGTATTATCTGAACGGATCCGTCCATGATAGATCCGCACAAAACGCGAGTGTGAAAGTAGCCTTAGTATCTTATTCAGTACTACAAGAAAAATATATTCTCAGTTCACTTCTGCAGTTATTTTTGCTGAAAGCGTATAGTGGCCTATTTCAGTCTTACAAGAAAAATATATTCTCATGTCACTTCTGCAGTTATTTCTTTTGAAAGCGTATAAGGGCCTATTTCAGTACTACAAGAAAAATATATCCGCACTTCACTCTTTAATAGTTTTTTGTTGAAAGCGTATAGTGGCCTATTTCAGTCCAACAGGAAAAATATATTCTCAGTTCACTATTGCAGTTATATCTGGTAAAGCCTTTACTGGCGTATTGCAGTAGAAAAAGAAATATACATTCGCCATTAGCTCCTGCACTTATATCTTGAAAAACCTTTAGTGATGTATATCAGTAGAAAATAAAAATATATTCAGCGTTCACTGCTGCAGTTATATGTGGTAAAGCCTTTAGTGGCGTATTTCTATAAAAAATCAAGATATATTCAGTGTTCAGTGCTACAGTCATATGTGGGAAAGTTATATGTGGGAAATTTTGTATTTACGTTTCACACACTGCGCGCTTACGTGACTACGTCCATAAGAGCGGCGAACCAATACAGAAAAATACACTATGCACTAACCCGTTCACTTCAGATCACTCTGCCTCAGACGCCATTGTTTTTTTTTAAATTGACAGCCTATAATCCTCTGTTGAAAAGCCTTTAGTGGCATATATACGTGGAAAAAGAGAAATATACTCGGTGTTTACTGTTCCAGTTATATGTGGTAAAGCCTTTAGTATATCAGTAGAAAAAGAAAAAGATATTCGGCGTTCAGCGCTGCAGGTATATGTGGTAAAATCTTTTTTGAATTATTTTGGTGGAAAACTAAATTGTATTCAGCGCTGCACTTATATGCAATTAAAATGTTTTTAATTTTTTCGTTGGAAAAAAATTTGTATTCAGCAAAAAGCGCTGCACTTATATGTGGTAAAATCTTTTGTGGATTATTTTGGTGGAAAAAAATCTTGTATTCAGCATTCAGCGCTGCAGTTATATGTGGTAAAATCTCCATGATGTCTCTATGATAAATCTGCAGTGTGGAGGCCCCTGTGTGGCTTCAAAGCACTTTCAAAATAATCCTTCAGCGGAGTGAATAGATGCTGGATGACTGTGATGCTGCATTAACTTCCCAGCAGTTTGTATTCGGCTATGCTGTTATATGTGGTAAAATCTTTTGTGACTTATTTTGGTGGAAAAAACTTGTATTCAGCATTAAGCACTGCACTTATATGCGGTAAAATCTTTTGTGAATTATTTCGGTGAAATACAAACTTCCACCTCCTCCGTTAACTTCCTCATCTCTTCATTATCATTGGACACACTAACTTTAGCCGCCCCCCCCCCCCCCCGGAGCTATAAATATAAGTGGTGCCACCACCTAGGGGCAAAAAAAGATAAATGACACTGCCAGCCTGTTAAAGGAAATTACAGCATGATACCACTAGTGATGAGCGGCAGGAGCAATATTCGAATTCGTGATATTTCGCGAATAATTGGTAGAATATTGGTTGTATATGCGCATATTCGCTATTATTTTCTAGATTGCGCAAATCGGCAATAATGATGCGAATATTTTGGCGTAATACGTGCAACTTCACATTTTAACAGGTCTGACTACATATTAGTGATTAGTGCACGAAGTATTGTTGGGAACTTGTGACAGCACAGCACTGCTGACTCTCTCAGAACTGTAAGAAACTGTAGAAAATGGCTGTGGGGAGGTTCCTGTATAGTAAGAGGCAACTTTCCTATTGGTTTCCAGGTCTGTGGCTAAGCTCAGACAAAGACATTGCAGCCTTCTCATTGGGCCACAAGCAAAAAGGGAGGTAACTGATGAAAAAAAGTAGAGTATTCGAAAATACAAATATATATCACTATATTCTAAATATTAACAAATTCTCGAATTTGCGATATTCGCGATTAAAATTCGCAATTTGAATTTTCGCACCCAACACTATATACCACAATACATTTGATATGACATTTAGCAAGCATTTAAAGTGCCCACATATAGCACATAATGGGACACTGCATTAAGATGAATCAGGTGTGGATTAGCCAGGATTTCCACCCACCAATGCCTGATGCATCAGACTAGATCATCCATGGTGCCAAACCAACAATTTGACAAAGGAGACTGGTTTCTTCTGGCTACCTGACTCAGCTACTATTCTGATGCTGTTAACCGTCTGATGCCACACATTTGATGCCAAGTGCTCCTTCTTTCACCCACCATCTTCAGCGGGTACTGGTATTGCCACCCACCTCCACAGTATGTCACCTTGCCACTCTGTGGCCTCCTGATGCTGCCACCACCTCCAGACTCTGTCATTGTTCCACTCTGTGGCCTCCTCCTGATGCTGCTGCCGCCACCTCTAGACTCTGTCATTGTGCAACTCTGTGGCCTACTCATGCTGCCGCCACCTCCAGACTATGTCATTGTGCCGCTCTGTGGTCTCCTCATGCTGCCGCCACCTGCAGACTCGGTCAGTGTGCCACTCGGTGGCCTACTCATGCTGCTGCCGCCTCCAGACTGTAATTGTGCAACTCTGTGGCCTACTCATGCTGCTGCCGCCTCCAGACTGTAATTGTGCCACTCTGTGGTCTCCTCATGCTGCTGCCGCCTCCAGACTATGTCATTGTGCCGCTCTGTGGTCTCCTCATGCTGCCGCCACCTGCAGACTCGGTCAGTGTGCCACTCGGTGGCCTCCTCATACTGCTGCCAACTCCAGACCCTGTCATTGGGCCATGCTGTGGTCTCCTCATGCTGCTACCACCCTCCCCACTTCATGACTGGTACACTATTTTGGCTTTCGGCCTGGCTGACATCATCATTTATTTGACACTTCTTCTGATCTGTAAGAAGAAAGGAAAAATGAGATGCACAACTGATCCTGTCTGTGTAGCAGCTGTAAGCCTGTATGGTCCTATCAGAATTGGCTTATGATTTGGTAGCCAAAAGCAGGAGTGGGTACAAAACACAGAAGACATGCAAATATTCCATACATGTGTCATCTCTGTTTTGGATCCACTCCTGTTTTTTTGGGCTTTAGCAATACTGATGGATTACTGACCAAATGCTGACCTACTGAAGGCGGATGCTTACCAGACAGGATCCATTTTTGGGGGGTTATTGTTCTGATGGATCAGAGGAAGGGCAAAATAATCTGTGATGTCAACACAAACTTACTGCTGACATGCTCTCCACTCTGTCAGGGGGGGCTCTACTTGTATAAGCATTTAATTGAACAGGTTCTGTAGACATCTATGTGGAATCAGCTGACGATGGTGTAAAAGAAGTGCGCTCTTTCACGCTACAGTAGGAATCTTTTCGGAAATGTTTTTAGAAATTCGCTCATCTCTAATTAAAACCACTTAAAACTGCTGTTTTGCCATGGGTATGCACCAACTTCCCACAGTGGGAATCGGGGAAGCTTGATAGTGTTTGCGGCACCACATAGGAACATAGTGTAATGGTCCATTCACATGACCGTATTTCTGGGTCTGCACCCGTTATGCAAACTATATAGGAGTTTTGTCTCTTGGTGCTGACTGCTACAGAAGTGCAATACTTTATATTTCATTTTCAGTGGCATAATAGCGCTGAAATTCAAAAGAAAAACAGCCAAAATACGCTAATATAATTGTCTTCTATAATTATTGAGTTTAAAAGAACTTCCCCTTTATGACAGAAGTGTCCTTTTAAAGCAAAATTCTGTGGTTGTCACTTAGCAAATAAAGGTACAGATACTAAACCTTGAACAGTGAGAGAATAGTTTTTAAAGGGCTTATCCATTGTGATAGGCATTCATTCAGAGAAATACCTCTAGGGAGCGCAGAGGTGGTAGTCGCACCATAGCCACATAAGGCACAAGTTTTACAAATGGCTCTGTTACACAATTTTGCATTGGTGCCCAGAAGCTTTCAGTCATAACAATGTAACCATGTATATAATGCAGTCTATTGGATCAAGGCATGAAAGCAAACCCTGGGAGAGATTTATCAAAACTGGTGTAAAGGAAAAATTGCTTAGTTGCCTATAGCAACCAATCAGATTCTACCTTCCATTTATCAGAGCTCCTTTGGAAAATGAAAGGTGGAATCTGACGGGTTACTATGGTCAACTAAGCCCATTTACCTTTGCACCAGTTTTGATAAATCTCCCCCATAGTGTTTTAGCTCTTGATCTTCCTAGATCCTAGACCTAGATGTGGTCTCGTCATGCTGCTGCCACCTCCACACTCTGTGGCCTACTCCTACTGCTGCCACCTCCAGACTCTGTCATTGTCCCGCTCTGTGGCCTACTCATGCTGCTGCCACCTGCAGACTTGGTCAGTGTGCCACTTGGTGGCCTCCTCATACTGCTTCCACCTCCAGACCCTGTCATTGGGCCACTCTGTGGTCTCCTTATGCTGCTTCCACCTCACCAATATGTCATAGGGCCACTATGTGGACTTCTCATGCTGTTCCCACCCTCCCCACTTCATGACTGGTACACTATTTTGGCTTTCGGCCTGGCTGACATCATCATTTATTTGACATTTCTTCGGATCTGTCAGAAGGAAGGAAAAATGAGACGCACAACGGATCCTGTCTGTGTAGGAGCTTTAAGGCCTGTATGGTCCCATCAGAATTGGCTTATGACTTGGTAGCCAAAGGCAGGAGTGGGTAGAAAACACAAAATACATGCAAATATTCCATTCACGTGTCATCAATGTATTGGATCCCTTCCTTTTTATTTTTTGCCTTTAGCAATACTGATGGATTATTTAGCAAAAGCTGACCGAGTGAAGGCGTATGCTCCACAGACAGGATCCATTTTTTCTGGGTCAGTGACGTCAACAAAAATGTACTGCTGACAGCATCTCCACTCTGTCAGGGGGGCTCTACTTGTAAAAGCGTTTAATAGAACAGGTTCTGTAGACATCTATGTGGAATCAGCTGACGAGGGTGTAAAAGGAGTGCGCTGCTTCTTGACGCCCCGTGACCGCCCAAATAAGTGAAGTATGCAATGATTCTAAGAGCTACGCCTGTCATCTGCATGTCATACGAACTCACAGTATTATTTCACTACCAAAGCAGACTCCCTATGCGTGTTACTGCAAGGCACAGTGTTCTATAGCACTATAAAGGCTCTCAGCAGGAAATAGCAGTTTTTTAACAGAAATTCTCCGTAAATATATTCAGATCGAATCAAATTTTTCCCGAAAAATTTGACGAATCAGCGAATCGAATGTTTGAAAAATTCGCTCATCTCTAGGGGTGGGTATACACCCACAAAAAATTTCAATGTCTCAATAACTTGTCATGTCGCCTTGAGCATCAATTACAGCTTGACAACGTCGTTTCATGCTGTTCATGAGTCGACTTATTGTCTGCTGAGGCATGGCATCCCACGCTTCTTGAAGGGCCACCCTCAGGTCATTGAGGTTCTGGGGTACAGAGTTACGAGCCTCTACTTGGCAAATCAGCTGATCCCATAGGTTTTCAATGGCATTAAGGTCTGGAGAAAGAGCAGGCCACTCCATTTGAGGTACCCCAGTCTCCAGCAGCCGTTCCCTAATGATGTGACCTCAATGAGGTGGCGCATTGTCGTCCATGAAGATAAAATTAGTCCCGTGTTGTTCATGCAAAGATACAATGACTGGATTAATGATGTTATTCAAATAGTATGGTCTTGTGACTGTACCATTCACAAAGTCTAGGGAAGTTCTGTATTGACTAGACACACTTGCCATCACTGTAGCACCACCATCACCAAAGGAAAGCAGTGGCTGATTCATAGCACTGTCCTTGATGTCTCCAACATCGTTGGGAGCCATCATTTCTACTCAGCGTGAATCGACTTTTATCAGTGAACAGCACTGTGGTCCCTCGTCTTCCGTAAATACTCCCAGACCTATGAAAGACAATGACGCCTGTGGTCAGGTAACCATAGCACGCAGACCATTCTGATGTAAATGGTTTTGAATAGCCTGACGTGCCTCTCACCTCCCTTTAAATGTGCCCGGAGTTATGTGGCATTCATCATCCGTTTCCGCAGGGCATAGCTCACAATGAAGCGGTCACTAGTGTGGGATGTGGCCAAAAAAGCCTTTCTGTAACTCTTCCAGTGTCTCTCTAACTTTGATGCAACCTGCTGATGACACTCTGTGACACACTAACCTCAGTTGCCACTTCCGTATGAGAACATCTTGCTTGAAGCCTTGCAATGGCGAGGTACCGTTGATCAATTGTCAGTAGAGTTGAGCGAACACCTGGATGTTCGGGTTCGGCCGAACTTCCTGAAAATGTTCGGGTTAGTTCGCCCCGAACTTTTGAGCACTAAAGAGGCTGTAAAATAGCCCAGGAAAGGGCTAGAGAGCTGCAAAAGGCAGCAAAATGTAGGTAAATCCCCTGCAAACAAATGTGGATAGGGAAATGACTTAAAATAACATAAAATAGAGAAAAATAATAAACATTCTAAACTTGAGCCCAAGTGAGTGACAGTGACACCTGTCACCCAGCAAACAGAGGATGTGGCAGCAACGCCACCACATCTGTCATCGTCACCAAGCATCTCCACTAAATCCCATGAAAGTGTTCAGCTATCAGCTGTCCATCTCCCAAACACTGGAGAGAAAAAGAAATAGAAAGAGGAAGTACCCCCCTACCCATGGCTCTGAATGCCTTATTTCAAACTTCCTGGTCCTTTGAAATGCTGTCATTCTCTTTGGTGGACAGTTTTAAAAACCTTATGGCGGTGGCTGTCCCACAGTATGTGTATCCCAGCCACCGCTACTTTTGCAGGCGAGCCATCTCTTCCCTGTACAACTAAGTGGCGGACAAAATCAGGTGTGCACTGCGCAACGCTATCTATGGCAACGTCCACATAACCAACAACACAGTGGGTAAATGTAGTGGCTGGCCCAGAGGCGGATAGCATTTTTGCGAATGTCCGCCCCTGAGGATTGCTGGGCATTTCTCTTTGTATCCTGTTACCTTCTCCTCCTCCTCCTTCTCTGCTTCCTCCTCCTTCTCCTCTACCACCCCCTCATCCACTCAGTGTAACACCTTCACCACCCACAGCAGCACAGCCAGTGGAAATGACAGCAGTCTGTTTAAAAACTTGTGTGTTTGTGGGAAAAAACCCACAACGCGCAGGAGCTGTGGACAGGCATGGAACAACAGACGGATGATTGGTTGGTGCCATTGAGCTTTCAGCCCAGCCTGGTGTTGTGTGCTAAAGGGGCAAAATGTAATAGCAGGTCTGGGCCTAGCTGGTTTGACGCACATCCCCTGTCTGCCACATGTGCTGAATTTGGGGTGCAGAAGTTCCTAAACACCAGACAGTGAAAATCAATTCAGTTAATCGAACACACACAACACCCCCCCCCCCACCCCTTTCACTCAAACCATTAAAAAACTATTTACAAATTTACTTTAAAACATATTAAAATAACTATAATGCAGCTAAACTAACCATACAAACAAACAAAACTATATACACGCCTTATCCCTAACTTAAGGCCAGCCAATTACAAGTGTCTCGGAGGCTGGGTTCCTGCACCAACATAAGCCCTGGCCTGGAACACAATTGTCCAGCCAGGGCACAGTTCTGGAGGATGAGGAAGAGGAGTAGGAGGAACGCTGGGGGATACAGAGGACACAGAAGATATACCTCCCTCAAAGAGGATAGCTTGTCCTTGCCTCTGGGCAGCCTGGCAGATATGAGAGACAACATGCTGCAGTGCCTGCGCAACGACCACCCAGTTACTGCCACATTCTAACTTGTGCTGCTTACTGGGTGGCCACCCTGCTGCATTCCCGTTACAAGGACAACGTGCCGTCCTTAATTCCCTCACTGGAGTGTGATAGGAAGATGAGCCCGCTAGTAGACACGCTGCTGATGGCATTTACACCTGACACAGTGGACTCAGTGGAAGCACAAGGTGAAGGCAGAGAAGGAGGAGGAAGAATTTGCCAATGCAGCTGGGTCACCACCAACACCTCAGAAGGCAGGTTTATCATTGGCAAAATGTGGAAAAGCTTTGTCATCACGCCACAACAACCTGCACCACCAGCAGATCTGGAACATCTTGGCAGGAGGCAGCATTTCAGCAACACGTTGGAACAGTGCACGTACTGACTGATGGGTCTGCCTAGGGGAATAGCTACAGGGGAAGCAGGGGAAGCAACTGCTTTGGGGCCATGACCTAGAAAAAGCCCATCCAGGAGGAGGAGGAGTAAAGGACTTTGTCAGGGCCCCCCTCAACAGTATTATACAATGAAATTATATACAGTGGCAGTATAGACAGTGTAGAAAGTGAATAGAACAGCTGCTGGGCCTGGTCTGAGAGAGCGATCCTTAGTAGCCACAGGCATGGCGGCATGAATGGAAGAGGTTGCGCAAAAATTACTGGGGGAGGGGGCCCCCATTCAAAAATTTGCTGTGGTGCCCAATTCTTTCTAACTACGCCACTGGATCTGGCCCATTCATCTTCTGGGTCTTCAAATTGGGCACATGTCCTGAGGTTGCCCTTTACGCCTTGGAGGTGCTGGCCTACCCTGCAGCCACTGTATTGTCTGAACGTGTGTTTAGCATGGCTGGGGGCATTATCACAGACAAGTGCAGCCGCCTGTCCGCAGATAATGTTGGCAACTAAGCTTTCGTTTATTAAAAAGAACCAGACATGTATCCCACAGGACTTGTTTGAACCTTATGCAGAATAGACATGTATACCGGTCTCACCCAACCATTGTTGTAAAATAAAAAATTAAAAAGTTATTGGAGACTACCTTTGGCTTTACAGCCCAAAAAGGCTTCATTTCGTGCAAGAATGTAACCGCCAATTGTAAGTTACCTGTCAGTTATGCAGTGCAGAGGATTGTACCTTGCAAAAATGGTAATATATTACCCAACAATTTAAAATCTATCCTTTGCCGGACACTATTAAACTTGTCTAGTCACAGCTGAAACCAATGATTTACTGTATTGCTATTTTGGCAATTGAATTTCACCCCAGAACAAAAGCTATTCTTTGACAGACACAGCTGGAACACCAGATTTACGGTATTTCTATTTTTGAAACTGAATTTCACCCCAGAAAATAATATATTCTTTGACGGACACTATTAAATTTGGCCAGCCACAGCTGAAACCACTGATTTATGGTATTGCTATTTTGGCAATTGAATTTCACCCCAGAAAAAAATATATCCTTTGCCGGACACTATTAAACTTGGCCAGCCACTTCTGGGTCACCAGATTTAGGGGTTTGCTATTTTGGCAATTGAATTTCACCACAGAAAAACATCTATCCTTTGCCAGACAGCAGACAGTATTACACTTGGCTAGCTACATCTGGAACACCAGATTTAGGGGATTGCTATTTTGGCAATTGAATTTAACCCCTCAATAAAATATAGAAATTTCTATCCTGAGTTTCTAGGGATGACAATAAGCACAGTCAAGCACCTGATGTAGGATATAGCCAAAAAAAAACTAGTATTGATGGATTGATGGACTTGGTGACAGCTTGTGCTGGTGCACCACAAGACACAAAATGGCCGCCGATCATCCTATAAAAAAGTGACAGAAAAACTCTCTGTGCAGCCTAAAAACCAGTGAGCAATTAACTAGCAGAAGTTAAATGATTCAGAGCTGTAGATTGATCACTTCATTAGGTGTTTTTGCTGAGTTTTCCCTGCCTAATCTCGTCCTCACAGCAGCTGCGTCCTATCCCTACACTAATCAGAGCAGAGTGACGTACGGCGCTACGTGACTCCAGCTTAAATAGAGACTGGTTCACATGCTGCACTTGGCCAATCACAGTCATGCCATTAGTAGGCATGGCTGTGATGGCTTCTTAGGGCAAGAAGTAAAACGCTAGCTGATTGGCTGCTGTGCAGCCCTTCAGAAAGCGGGAAGAATCACCGAACAACAGACCCGAACCCAAACTTTTTTGAAAATGTTCAGGTCCGGGTCCCGAACACCCCAAAATTCGGTACGAACCCGAACTATCCAGTTCAGGTTCGCTCATCCCTAATTGTTAGGTGTCGTCTTGGTCTCATGATGTCAAAATGTGAACAGCACGATGAGCAGGACTGTTTAAATACCAATTGCAATTGAACAATGATCTTTATTGGACGATTCATGGATCAAACACCTGTTGTGAATTTTGCTGTTAAGTTCCTTGTTAGAGAACAGCAAGTTAGGAAAAAAAGTACTGAAACATTGAACAGTTAGACATGTGCATTCAAAAGTCTTAAGAAGGTTTTTTTAAGGCTTTTAAAAGAAGAGGATTGCTTCATGTCAACGTATTTTGAAAAACATAAAGGTTTAAATTGTTTCTGCAGAGTGAGGGCTCATTTTTTGCATGGCAACCTGTTTTTTCATTTAAACCATTATGGGATACACAAAACTATTTTGATAAATTTTTTATTACTTTTCTTTTCGAGGGAGGAAAGGTGACAAAAATAAAACAAAAAGACAATTTTTACTTTTGGATTTGGGGATATTTTTATGGTTCACCTAGCCCACCTAGTCATATGACTGGTAATGAAGGACATATGGGAGGTCTTACAGATTGAATTTACTGAAGGGCAATAATTCTGAGGCCATGTTTTAGGTAAAAATAGAGCAGAATGAAAACAAAGTGCTGTTGTTTCATCAAAAGGAATCATGAAAAGTGGCCTGTTGCCTTCTCAATTTTACTCTGTGGTGATTCGAATCTGTTCTATTCTTGCTGCTGTGAGATATGGTGAAGAGAGAGAACTTCCTTTCTACTAGAACACTTCCATCTTGTTCACTAGGGGTCAGCAACCCATGCTGTTGTGAAATTACCACTCCCAGCATGCGCCATTTTGTTCTATAGGATTTCTGAGAACAGCTGGGCAAGTGTGCATGCTGGGAGTTGTAGTTTCATAACAGCAGGAGTGTTGAAGGTTACTGACCCCACAAAAGCTTTGTAGTGGTGTCTGAAGTGTCTGTGAAACAATCCATACAATCATATCTTACCTAAGGTTCCTAAGGTGAAGCAACAGGATAGATGCCTGATATGCCAGCCACGTGTATAAGGAGATTAATCAAATGAGTTGACTAAATCTGTTCCTAACACTGTCACAGTAGCAAATTCCAGACACAGGAAAATAACTGAAAAGATTAGATGTCTGAATCTTAGATGACTAACAACTAACCATAAGAAAGGAAATGACCGGTGTGGTAAGGTGCAAGGTGTCATATGTGATGGCAGGTACGTGTCACCGAGGTTGCTGGCCTCGGTGAGGTGAGAGCCGGGTTTTTGTCTGCAGCAGCTAGTGCTGTTTGACTTTGTTAAATAGCATGGCTGCAAAGCCGATCCGGGCCGGCTCTTACTGGGAGCAGCTAAAGAGTAGGGTGGGTGGCTGCTCCCCACGGTCCAGTCCATGTTTTGGGCTGGATATAAAACGCAGCCAGCAGCTGTGTCTGGGGAGTGTGATTATCCTGGAGCTGCTAACAGGGCTGGGAGTTCTCTGTCCAGGAGGAAAGAGCTCAGCAAGGAGGTATTTTGTTCCTGGCTACCTGAAGCTGGATTCTCCTGCGGCTGGGCCGACAGCGTGGTGCGAACCTGCACCTACACCTCCCAGGTGACTGAACCTGTGTTGGACTGTTTTTGTTTGGCTACGTTATTTCCGTTGTGTGTGAACTGTCACCAAGAGACTGTTTTTCATTTTGTGTGCAAGTGTGAATAAAACACTGTTTGTTGCACAATCTGGACTCCTTGTTTTGCCTCTAAACTGCACCCGCACCGCTGTCTACCAGAGCGACTCCCCACATTTGGTGTCGGATGCGGGCATGCGCAGTGAGGCTGGCGTGAACGCCGAAGTTTTGTTTTTCTAAAGTGTATGGAATATATTAAGCCAGCAAAGCTGCAAGCAGGAGTTTCTGGCAACATGGAGGCTGCTGTGAAGGCTCTCATAGAGGCTAACGTGCAGCAGCGGGAGACCAACCAACTACTGCTACAACATGTGATGGCGTTACAGGCGGCAGGAGCGTCCCACCACGTCCAAGATGCCCGGAAGCGGTCCGTGCGGCGATCCCAAAAATGACCCCCGCAGGCGGCGTTGAGACGTACCTGGCGGTTTTGAGAAGGTCGCCGTGAGGGAAAAGTTACCCGTGACCAGTGGGCTGAGGTGGTCGCTCCGTTCCTGGCTTCCGGACCCCAGCAGGTGTTTTTCGACTTGTCGGATGACCAAGCGGCAGATTATGACACTGTGAAAGGAGAGGTCCTAGCCAGACTGGGCGTGAACGTGCTGGTCCGCGCCCAAAGAGTCCACCAGTGGGACTTTAAAGCGACTGAACCCGCTAGGCCGCAGTTCTACGATCTGCTGCACAGGCTGCAAAAGTGGCTGCAGCCCGATCTACTAAGTCCCACTGCCATGCTGGATCGACTGTTGGCGGACATCTTTTGGAGGGCCCTGCCTTATCCCCTCCAGCACTGGATCGGCCAGGTATCGCCCACCAATGCCCTGGAGATGGTCGACCTGGTGGAGCGCTACGAGGCCACCAGAAACCTGCAGGGGACTCTTGCGGGGAAGGGGTCAGTCAAACCCGGAGGCCTCTGCCCCAGTTCCGGCGTCCGGCGACAGAGCGGCCTGCCCGGAATATACCCCCTGCGAGTCCGCCTCCCGTGGTATGCTGGAGGTGTCAGGAGCCAGGCCACATCAGGGCCGACTGTCCGCATCGGGATGAGCCGATGGATATGAACTACGAGGGTCGTCACTCCCTGTATGCACGGAAGCTGTGCGCAACTGGCACCCGTGAGGTGCAGGACCATAACCACCTGTGTCAGGTAGAGGTGGGAGACTCTCTGGCGGTGGCTCTGCTGGACTCCGGGAGTTTAGTCTCCCTGGTAAGGGCTGCACTTGTACGGCCTGCGGAGTATACTGGCCGTAAAGTCGAGGTCCTGTGCATCCACGGAGACCTGAAAGACTATCCCACTGCACTAGTGACTTTGTCCACAGCGGCTGGTAGGTGGACCCACGAGGTGGCTGTCGCTACTAAACTCCCACACGAACTAATACTTGGGAGGGACTTCCCGGTTTTCCGGCGCTGTGGCCGGCAATAAAGGTATCTGAGGGACCCGAGACAGGGGTGACCCTAGTAGAGTGGCCTGATACCGCTGGAAGGCCAGAACCCTGGGAGCCCGAGTCTGAAGGGCCGGCGGTAGGGGTGACCACTGCTCCAGCGGTAGAGGGGAGACAACCCCACTGAGTGTAATGGTGGGAGACACGGAGGACTTGCCACCGGGACCTGAGTTGGCAGACCTCAATGTCTCCGGGGAAAATTTTGGGACCGCACAACACGGGACCAAACCCTAACCAGGGCCTGGGAGAATGTGCTGGAAATTGATGGGAAACCCCAGAAACCAGGGGCTGAATTAATGTTCCCACGGTTTATTGTTCTGCAGGATATGTTGTATCGGGTGAACCAAATCCGAGGCGAACCTGTTGAACAGTTGGTGGTGCCCACAGCGTATCGCAAGCTTGTCATGGAGCTTGCCCACCAACATGTTCTTGGGGGACACCTGGGGTGGCAGAAAACCCAGGACCGCATACTGCAGCGATTTTATTGGCCCAGTGTGTTCAAGGAGGTAGAGAATTATTGTAAGTCCTGTCCGACCTGTCAGATAACTAGCCCCCAGCCACATTTCCGTAGTCCCCTGGTACCTCTGCCAATTATTGAAGTACCGTTTGAGCGAATCGCGATGGATTTAGTGGGCCTGTACCAAAGTCTGCCAGGGGCCACCAACACATTCTGGTAGTTCTCGACTATGCCACTCGGTATCCGGAGGCGGTGCCTCTGCGACATACCTCAGCTAAGCTCATTGCCAAAGAGTTAATGGAGATGTTTTCCCGTGTGGGCCTGCCAAAGAGGTTCTGACAGACCAAGGGACCCCTTTTATGTCCAAAGTAATGAGGGAACTGTGTAAATTGTTGCGTATAAAGCAGTTACGGACGTCCGTTTACCATCCGCAAACAGACGGTCTTGTGGAGAGGTTTAACCAAACTCTAAAAAATATGTTAAAGAGGGTGGTGTCTAGAGATGGGAAGGACTGGGATCTGCTTCTGCCCTATCTCATGTTCGCAGTGCGAGAGGTGCCCCAGGCCTCTACTGGGTTCTCGCCCTTCGAACTGCTTTATAGCAGACACCCTCGGGGCCTGTTGGATATCGCCAAGGAAGCGTGGGAACAACAGCCTGTCCCCCACAAAAGTGTCATTGAGTATGTCGCCCAAATGCAGGACCGGATGGAAAGGGTGTTGCCCTTGGTCGGGGAGCATATGGAGGCAGCGCAACAAGCCCAGAGTAGGGTGTACAATCGTCAGGCTCGGGTGCGGGACTTCAATCCGGGAGATCGGGTTTTGGTTCTGGTACCCACCCTTGACAGCAAATTCCTAGCTAGGTGGCAGGGCCCCTATGAGGTGATCGAGAAGGTAGGGAAGTAAATTACAAAGTACACCAGCCAGGGCGGCGCAAGCCGGAGCAGGTGTACCACGTGAATTTACTTAAGCCGTGGAAAGATAGGGACACAGCCGACGACCACAGCCCCCGGCCAGGGCTTCTAGGTGAAAGGGTCCAGCCCCACAGTTCGAGGCCTGTGAAGCAGTAACCACGGTAAAAATTGCAGACAGCCTGTCTTCCAAACAAGTTCAGGAAGTCAGGGAGTTCATCAGTCGGAACACGGATGTGTTCTCGGACCTCCCTGGCCGCACGTCTCTCATCCAACATGACATCGTCACTGAGCCTCAGGCCAAGATCCGGTTAAAACCATACCGGGTACCCGAGGCTCGGCGACGGGCCATCGCGGAGGAAGTACAGTTAATGTTGAAGCTCGAGGTCATTGAGGAGTCGAAAAGTGAGTGGGCCAGTCCCATAGTCCTAATACCCAAGCCGGATGGGACGTTGCGGTTCTGCAACGACTTTCGCAAGTTAAATGAAGTATCCAAGTTTGACGCGTATCCCATGCCCCAAGTAGACGAGCTGGTTGAAAGTTTAGGACAAGCCCGTTATTTTTCTGTGCTGGACCTCACTAAAGGGTACTGGCAGGTACCCTTAGCGAGTCGGCTAAGGAAAAACCGCATTTGTTACCCACGCAGGGCCTGTATCACTACAAGGTGTTACCCTTTGGCCTGCATGGCGCCCCCGCCACTTTCCAAAGGTTAATGGACATAGTGCTGCGACCACATCGTCGGTACGCCTCGGCCTACTTGGATGATGTAGTCATCCACAGCACCGACTGGGAAAGCCATTTACCCAAGGTGCAGGCGGTAGTGGATGCCCTGAGGAAAGCCGGACTGACCGCTAACCCAAAGAAGTGCTCCATAGGGTTAGAGGAGACAAAATATCTGGGATATGTAATTGGGCGGGAGTCATCAAACCTCAGGTAACTAAGGTAGAGGCCATTCGTAACTGGCCCCGACCGGTCACCACCAGGCAGGTAAAGTCGTTCCTGGGGATTGTAGGTTACTACATGAGGTTTGTGCCCCACTTTGCCACAATAGCAGCGCCATTGACAGACCTGTTGAAGGGGCGAAAGTCTGGGAGGGTTAGCTGGAGTGAGAAGGCGGAGGAGGCTTTCTCCGCGTTGAAGTCGGCCCTGTGTGGGTCCCCGGTTTTGGTGACACCCGACTTCAACAAGGAGTTTGTCGTACAGACCGACGCCTCGGAGGTAGGCCTCGGTGCGGTACTGTCGCAGGAGGTCAACGGGGAAGAACATCCCGTTGTCTTCCTGAGCCGTAAGCTCAGTCCCGCCGAGTCCAGGTATAGTATAGTGGAGAGGGAGTGCCTGGCTATCAAGTGGGCACTCGAATCTCTCCGCTACTACCTGTTAGGGAGGAGGTTCCGTCTGGTGACCGACCATTCCCCCTCAAATGGATGAGTCAGGCCAAGGAGAGGAATGCTCGGGTCACCAGGTGGTTCCTATCTCTTCAAAATTTCAAGTTTTCCGTGGAACACAGGGCAGGCCGCTTGCAGGGCAACGCAGATGCCCTGTCCTGCGTCCACTGCCTCACGTGTGTTCACCCCCTCAGGGTTGAACAAAGGGGGTATGTGGTAAGGTGCAAGGTGTCATATGTGATGGCAGGTACGTGTCACCGAGGTTGCTGGCCTCGGTGAGGTGAGAGCCGGGTTTTTGTCTGCAGCAGCTAGTGCTGTTTGACTTTGTTAAATAGCATGGCTGCAAAGCCGATCCGGGCCGGCTCTTACTGGGAGCAGCTAAAGAGTAGGGTGGGTGGCTGCTCCCCACGGTCCAGTCCATGTTTTGGGCTGGATATAAAACGCAGCCAGCAGCTGTGTCTGGGGAGTGTGATTATCCTGGAGCTGCTAACAGGGCTGGGAGTTCTCTGTCCAGGAGGAAAGAGCTCAGCAAGGAGGTATTTTGTTCCTGGCTACCTGAAGCTGGATTCTCCTGCGGCTGGGCCGACAGCGTGGTGCGAACCTGCACCTACACCTCCCAGGTGACTGAACCTGTGTTGGACTGTTTTTGTTTGGCTACGTTATTTCCGTTGTGTGTGAACTGTCACCAAGAGACTGTTTTTCATTTTGTGTGCAAGTGTGAATAAAACACTGTTTGTTGCACAATCTGGACTCCTTGTTTTGCCTCTAAACTGCACCCGCACCGCTGTCTACCAGAGCGACTCCCCACACCGGATATAGGGACTTCTGTATTGGAAAGAACATTTTATGCTGCAATATATATGGAATAGGAAAAATAAGGGCCCTGGTTTGTGGACTCAGACTCGAAGGGAATGTGTCATCAGAAAATGGTCTGTTTAAAACACATTTTTTTTTACAGTATAAATCAATTTCTGAAGGTATTATGCGAAGTCTCGCAAGACTTCACGAAGTAATAACTTTGGCTCATCGGAGCAAATACATTCTAATACTGTACAGAGCGCTCGCTCTGTACAGTATTGAAACTAAGTTTTATGCGAGTCATGAAACATCCGAAGTCTATTCGCTCATCCATAGTTAAAAGAGAACTGGATTAAGCTGTAGGTGGAACCTTTTTTTTTTTATTTTTTGGTCTTTAACCCCTTAAGGACACAGGGTTTTTTCATTTTTGGTGTTTTCGTTTTGCGCTCTATGCCTTCCAAGAGCCATAACTTTTTTATTTTTCCGTTCACATGGCCATATGAGGGCTTATTTTTTGCGGGACAAGTTGTACTTTCCAACGTCATCATTTAATAATGCATACGGTGTAGTGGGAAGCGGGGAAAAAATTCCAAATGGGGTGAAATTGCAAAAAAAAAGCAATTTCACCATAGTTTTACGGGTTTCTAAATTACGACGTTTGATTTGCGATAAAACTGGCCATTTAGTTTTATTCTACAGGTCAGTACGAATCCGGCGATACCCAATATGTATATCTTTTCTTGCGTTTTGATAGTGAAAAAAAATTCAAAATTGGGAAAAAATTTTTTTTTGTCGCCATGTTTTGACCGCTATAACGTATTTGTAAATAAGTGTATGGCGTTGTATGGGGGCTTATTTTTTGCGGGGAGATCTTAACTTTTAGTTGATAGCATTATGGGGTGTGTAGGACTTTTTGATCGCTTTTTATTTAATTTTTTTTGAGGAAATGAAGCGTCCAAAAACGGCAAATCGGCCATTTGGGCGCTTTTTTCCGTTTTTCTGTTTACCGTATGGGAAATATATTTTTATATTTTTATACTATGGGCGTTTTCACACATTGCGACACCCATGATGTGTATTTTTTTAAATTTTTTTATTATTTTATTTTAATTTTGGGGAAAGGGGGGTGATTTCAATTTTTAGTTTTTTTTTATTTATTTATTTTTTTTTTTTTTTACACTTTTATATAGATCCCATAGGGACCTATATAAATCAGTTACCTGATTGCTTCTATCATAAACTCCAATACACTTGTATTGGAGTTTATGAGCTATTTTACTACTTTCCTATGAAGCCCTATTGCTAACAAGGGCTCCATAGGAAATAGTAAGTGATAGCCTTAAGCTGAATGAAAGGCTTAAGGCTATCCCTTACAGCGCTCCGATTCTACCGATCACCACTAGGGAGCCGAGCGCTGCCGAAAGTTTACTTTCGGTTTAGCGCGTGCAGATGCCGTGATCAGGATTGATCACGGCATCTGCGGGGTTAAATGATCGCGGTCGGCAGCGCTGCCGACCGCGATCATCAGCTGCGGGGGTTAGCTACAGGAATCAGCCGGACCCCCGCAGCGATGGTGCCCGCAGCGGCCAGGAGCGGGCGCCATCTTCAGGGACTGGACACATGACATACCCATACGTCATGTGTCCTTAAGGAGTTAACAGGAACATTATAAGACTAACTGCTGTTTAAATTAAATTAGAAAATTAAATCAACAGTGTCGTTTCTACGATATTTTAGAACATTTGGCCCCATCATCGTGACTGCCACTTAGTGGCACTAACCCATCGCATCCTTATTCGGGGCCATGTCCCCCTTTCACCTGTTTCTCCTGACTGTTGCTATCTAGGCTAATCATTCACTTCGAATTTACTGAAGACATTTGTACATCGGCAAAGAGGAGACAAATTTTTTAGCTTCATTTGAGAGATCAGGTTATAGCTGCTACCCATAGAAGTCAGTAGAGTAGTACTGCTGTAGTGTACGGGAGTTGTGATGCCCGACACTACAGAAGGGTCACTTGAGTGCGTTAGTTCCCCTCATTTATGGGGAGGTTGGTATAAGTCATCTTCATAAAATGCAATGTAATGTGATGCTATGTACTTCCCTGTTACTGTGATATTTCTATGAGCAGGCCTGCTAGGGATGTAATTCCAGCTCTAAGTCAATAGAGGGAGCTAGGGAGCCCTAGTTTATATATTCAGGCTCGGTCAGGGAAAGGAAGGCTAGTCCAGGCCTTGAGCCTGTTGAAGGCAGTCTAGTCCAGGCCATGAGCCTGTGAAGGCAGTGCAGGCCTGGAGCCTGCAGACTAGGAGAGGGCATTGCAGTCCCTGTATCTGGGTTCCAGATCCAAGGAAAAGGTTCCCCTCCTGAGTCAGAACCGAGAAAAGGGAAAAGTAAAGCAGGATCATCACTGTAGCCAGCCTGAAGAAGCTGAGGAAAGGCAGAGCAGAAATCAGTAAAGCAAGAGGTACTACAGATACCAGAGGAGGTACTTAATAATTGTAATCCCAAGGATATACGCCAGATATAGGGCACTGGGGCCTTGGAGGATATTTTCCCTGTCCAGGACCAGTCAGGTAGAGAGTGCAAGCCGCCTGTACTGCGAGAGTCCTGTGTTTTTCCCTCTGTGAATCACCTTGCTGTGTAAGTGCCTGCCATATGTGAACTGTAATTTACAACCTGCTAAACCAACCGTCTTCTAAGGAACTGCGCTTCCATCCATGTATGTGCATGATTACTATCAAAGCTTCAGTAAAGTTCAAGTTCTGTTTTATTGCAACGTGGTTCCTCAATTATTTCTACTATCAACAAATGGTGTGCCACCGTTAATTGGCACTGGCATCACGAACTCTACCTATAACTACCTGTCCTAGAAGAAGAACCAGAGAGTCGGCCTGTCCCAGGTTAGCAGTCATAACTGCACTACAGCACCCAGGTACAGTGTTGAACCCTAACTTGAGTACGCTGCACTGCTGTATAATGTCCTTCATGCTGCTGCTTCTGTGTGACAGGATCCCCTCTTTTCTGGGTGGGCTGTGTATGAGAGACATCATAACAGCTGGCATGCCTGGAGCTGAGCTCAGGAATAACTGACTATTAGAGAGTGCGCCTACAGAGGGCCTTCTGAATGAGTGCAGTATACTGTGAGTAATTAGGTTTTCCAAGTTATTAGTAGTTATTCCTTATGCACACATCCTTGACAACTCAATCTGAAAATACAGCCAGAACAATAAGTACCCTTTAACAACATTAGGTTAAAATTGCTCGTCCATTTATAAAATGAATGATGTGTTATACTACTGCTAACCACTCAATGCGTCATGTTTCCTTATTGAAAAGATCTTCCACCCTTGGGTATGTAATGCCCCCGAGTGGCATTACCATTTCTGCTCCCTTATTTCTGTCTGTATATGCAATAATAATAATGTCATTTTATATCTTTATTCCCAGTCCTCAACCTATTGTGCATTTCCCTTTATGCATTTGTGTTCATGTAATAATCAGGTTTACCAGCGGGTGGCTGCATACCTGGCAGTGCTACTTTACAGATGGTGGAACCAGGCTTTCCAGCTCTCTTAGGCTCTCCTCCAAGGAGAGAGTACGATCTAGTTAGAACCAGTTAGTTTTAGTACGCCATGCTGTAGGGAGAACAGCAGACGCTCGTCCTGGTGGGACTGAGCTCTCCCTCAAAGTCAGCCAGGACAATAAGTCCCTAGGATCACAGTGAGAGACAGACTCAGAACAACAGCATTAAGCAGAAAGGAAAGCATTCCTATTTAATATAACTGACATAGCAGAGCTGAGAGAGTACACTACAGATTCAGCAGAGAGAAGTGTGTTGCAGAGAGAGAATTTGCTTGCCACTTCATGCTTAAACCTGCTGGTAACCAAGATTTGGAAACTGAATGGATTGCCATTTATGCCAAGTAAAAGCAACTGTTCAATGTTCTACTAAGTCTGGACTCAACTTTGTTCTACACCATCCAAGTTATCAACCCCTTTGCACTGCTTCGGACCACACCACGTCTGAGATCCAACCATATTCAGGTAGAAACACAGTGATACGTGTATATAACATCTATAGAGACTGTAGGCCTCTCTAAACCACTCTGGCAATCCTACCCCTAGGTACCAACACTACCATCTACAAAGGGGATCCAAGTCCTCGCTGCTTCAGGGCAGCTGGCGTCACGATTACTTGCTCTATAAGAGGGACATATTTTGTAAAAACCTCCTAAGGGGCAAGGGATACCCAAGGCGCAGCCAGTAGGTCCGTTGCAGGTACAACAATTGCACAGACCTTTATTTGAGCTTTCTTTACCACACAATTTACTTGTTAATAGTAGAAAAAGATTCTCTCCCCCGGATAGTTGTGATCCTAATATGTGCAGTTAGAAAACGAGGTGCATTCACTTGTCTAATATGGATATGCCCAATTTCACTCTCGTTATTCACTATGGAACACTAGAGCAGGGTCACTGCAAAGGGCGAATGTTGTAATGTTAAGTTGCTAAGTGAAATGCTGGAATTTACTGTATTTGTATACCTAATAGCACTGTATGGACAATTCAGGGCTACCACCTTGGCTCATCCCCTTTCGTTGCCAGAATATGGACCTGGGTCCTCCCTCTGATAAGTTCAGTCACTATGAGTGAGAGAAAGAGAGAGGACCTACTTGTGTAAGCTCCTCAAAGCTTGGCCCAAACCCAGAGAACCTTCATCTCTGAGTCTCTTCATCAAAGTGCTCCAGGGAGAAGATGTTAGAAGGTCCAGAATCGGTAATGTCATACTATAGTCAGTCAGCAAGGTATTGTACACATTTGTGGCAGAGATGGATTTTGCTGCTATGAGAGGCAGTATTGCTAATGCACCCTTTTACCGTGTGAGATAGTTTTGGCCAGCCACATCTTAAATATGTACCCCTCAGCCCAGTAATTACAGAAATTTTTACAAAGGACCTCATTGCAGGCCTAAGGTTCTGCAGAGAGACTTAAAAGAGACAGATAGAAGGGGAACTACAACCTCTATCATTGCTGCTGTTCATACTCTGCTATTGAATTGCACTGAGATCTACAGTACTTGAAACTATGTCTTGTTACAATCAGATGCACTACTAGTCCTATTGTACACTTTAGTAAAGATAGACATGTATTGATACCATCTGTCCTGGTTACTGACTCATCAATCATCTGCTGGCCACTTCATTCACACCATGCCAAAACACTTAACAGCAAGGGAGTCCCAATCACCATCAAACAGGAGCCCCAAGACTAGGGTGTGCCCTGAGGGACTAAAGGCTCTAGTCACTACATGTCTTCAAGGAGAGCCAGAGTGGGATAAGGGGTGGGCACTTGTCACTGTGAGTACTACCACCACTCTCATGATGAAAACTACCACTGCCATCCTCCGCTCCTCTCTCCTTGGCTGACTGCACATTTCTACGGTCTTGTTTCATCAGGAGCCAATTATACAAGCAATCATAACCTCTTTTGGTGTAAAAACAGCATTGATAAAGACTGTGTTGCAACATGTAGAACATAGTGTACATATCGATTGCACCACCCACCAAGCTTTACACTAAAATATTTATGCAATATACAAAGGGTTCATTATTGGGTTGCATTGCTGTGCGTAGGCACACACCTGTGTAAAAGGCAAGTTTCGAAAATGACTGACACCTTACAAGAAGTTGTATAATTGCATATAGCTAAGTCTAAATTCAAGTTTCTTACTGGAATAATTTCTATTAATGGCACAAAAAAATTGTCTGAGAATCTACAAAATATGTTTACAAATACAAAAATAGTCAAAAAATTTGCTGATATTGTAATCTTCCTCATTTTCTTGAACAGCTTGAAATTCCTCCTGCTGGCAGTCTCTTCCCAATCACTAGCAATTGTGGAGGGGGAGGAGGGAGATGCAACTGCATTCTCTTTTCTTAAGTGTTTAAATAAATCCATACCCATTAGATATGCAGGTGGAAATATGTCAGTGGGTCAGAACTAGAGATGAGCGAATTGAAGCTGATGAAGTGGAATTCAATCCGAATTTCAGGAATTATTCGATTCGCATCGAATCCGAATTTCCTCACGCTTCGAGGTAACGAATCAAATTTTTTCCTAAAATGGCTGCTGCACGTGTGAGGACATGGAGCAAGGAACTCTGGGAAGGTGGGATCACCCATAATATCATGCATGCAGCCAATAATCAGCCAGCCAGCCCTGTGATGTCTCAGACCTATAAATAGCCTCACCCATCTTGGATTCTGCCATTTTCCGGTGTACTTAGTGCAGGGAGAGATGTCAGCAGGCGCTAGGGACAGTGCTAGAAAAAAGTTTTTTTTTTAGTACAATTATTTACAAGTTCAGGGAAAGATTATTCAAGGTGTAGGGAAAGGATAGGGAGGAATCATTCCACAGCATTTACGTTGAAAACGGTTCAGCCTGGGTAATAGAAACAATCCTATTACACCTTGCTGCACTGACTGGGGACCCAAATTGCCATTATACAGCTTTGTAATTCCAGCACACCATTTTTGTTATTGGGGTGCAAGTGCTTTTTGATACATTAACAGGGTTTATTACAAGGAAATATTTCTATGTCTCATTTTCCCTTTGTACGGGGCAGTTATATGTTCTAAAGCATTTTTTGGCTTGTATTAGTAAGAAAAAATGGCCTTATTAGCTGTTGTGAGGTGAAGTGCGAAAATGACAGCTTTTGTCGTGTATTAGTGGAAAAAGAAAAATATATTTGCGTGGCGTGTATAAGTGAAAAAAAAGGGCCTATTTGCTGTTCAGCAGTGCAGTTATATGTTATAAAGTCCTTTTTGCCGTGTATTAGTGGCAAAAGTATAATATATTTGCCATTGAACGTTGCAGTTATATGTTCTAAAGCTTATTTGGCATGTATTAGTGGCAACAAAAATATGTATATTTGCCATTGAGCTGTGAAGTTCAATTGTACTACAGCCATTTACAGGGTGTATAAACAGGATAGATACAGTGGCTATAAAAAGTATACACACCCCATTTAAAATGTCAGGTTTCTGTGCTGTAAAAAAATGAGACAGATAAATCATTTCAGAACTTTTTCAACCTTTAATGTGACCTATAAACTGTACCACTCAATTGAGAAACAAACTGAACTCTTTTAGGTAGAGGGAAGAAAACAAACAAAAAAATAATAATGTGGTTGCATAAGTGTGCACACCCGCTTATAACAGGGGATGTAGCTGTGTCAACAAAGTATTAGTTTTAGCGTGTGCACACTTATGCAACCATAATATTTTATTTTTATATTTTTATTTCCCTCTACCTAAAAGATTTCAGTTTTTATTTCCAATTGAGTTGTACAGTTTATAGTTCACATTAAAGATGGCAAAAGTTCTGAAATGATTTATCTTTGTCTAATTTTTTTAAAGCACAGAAACCTGACATTTTAACAGGGGTGTTTAGACTTTTTATATCCACTGTACGTACGTCCTATTAGCCGTTCTGCGGTGAATTGTGATTTTTATATTTATTTTTTTGGGGTGTATTAATACAGGAAAATTGATGGGTGATTGTTGACTTTCTTCTGTATAAACCGAATTACCTCAATTGGCCATTCATTGATGAATTTTTTTTGTAAAACCGCCTTTATGTGGAAAATAGATCGGTGTGTGTTTACTTTCTTCTGTATGAACTGAATTACGTCGATTTACCATTCATTGGTGAAATTTTTTTGTGAAACAGCCTTTTTTGGGAAAATTAGTCAGTACCTGTAACTATGGTTCATGCCCAGCCACACCAGCAACTTGGCCAGGTGACTCCGCTTCCGCCTCCACGTTCTCATGCCGTTGGTCCTGCAACAATGTCCGCCTCTACCTCCTCATCCTCCACCATGTCCTCAGCCTCCACTGCAGTGACAATTCACAGTGCTCCCCCAGCATACCACATGTGCAGGGCACGGCAGTGTCACGCTGTTCTACACCTCGTTTGCCTGGGTGAACAGTCACACAGGGGAGAAACAGCTCTGTGTCCATCAAGAAATCGAATCCTGGGAGGGCTGAACTGGAGGAGGATCAGGCATGGATCAGCCAGGATTTCCACCCGCCAATGCCTGATACATCAGACTAGATCCATGGTGCCACACCAACACTTTGACAAAAGAGACTGGTTTCTATTGGCTACTATTCTGATGCTGCCACCCGCCTGATTCCACACATCTGATGCCAAGTGTTCCTTCTTTCACCCACCATCTTCAGTGGGTACTGGTATTGCCACCCACCTCCCCACTCTGTCACCGGGTCACTCTGTGGTTTCCTCATGCTGCTGACACCTCCACACTATGCTTTTTTGCCACTCTGTGGTCTTCTCATGCTGCTGTCACCTCCACACTGTCATTGGGCCACTCTGTGGATTTCTCATGCTGTTCCCACCCTCCCCACTTCATGCATGGGCCATTATTTTTCCTTTTGACCTGGCTGACATCATCATTTATTTGACCCTTCTTCTGATCTCTCATAAGGAAGGAAAAATGAGAAGCACAACGGATCCTGTATGGTCCAATCAGAATTGGCTTGTAATTTGGTAGCCAAAAGCAGGAGTGGGTACAAAACACAGAAGACATGCAAATATTCCATTCACGTGTCATCTCTGTTTTGGATCCACTCCTATTTATTTTTTTGGCATTAGCAATACTGATGGATTACTGACTAAATGCTGACCAAGTGAAGGTGGATACTCAACAGACAGGATACGTTTTTTGGGGCTTATTGTTCTATCGGATCAGAGGAAGGGCAAACTAATCAGTGATGTCAACACAAACTTACTGCTGACACCCTCTCCACTTTGTCGGGGGGCTCTACTTGTATAAGCGTTTAATAGAAAAGGTTCTGTAAACATCTATGTGGAATCAGATGACGACGGTGTAAAAGGAGTGCGCTTCTTCTTGGCGCTAGCATCGACGTGTAAGGCTGAGTTCACACTTGAGGTATTTGGTCAGTTTTGGACCCGTGACTTCCCAACTAAGTGAAGTGTGCAGTGATTCTAAGAGCAACGCCTGTCATCTAGATGTCATACTGACTCCCTGTGCGTGTTACTGCAAGGCACAGTGTTCTATACCACTATAAATGCTCTCTGCAGCCAGGAAATAGCTGTTTTTTAATGGGATGAATTCGGATCGAACCAAATTCTTTCAAAAAATTCGGCAAACCGGCCAAATCGAATTTTTTAAAAATTCGCTCATCTCTTGTCAGAAAATGGACAACTTTTACATCACATCTGGGAATGCCCACCCACTAAGCAAAGTAAAGAAGATCTGTTCCCGCCCATGTGACTTTTTAGATCAAAAGGTTTGTTCTTTCGCAACAGGTAGAGGGGAACATACTGCCATTGGACATATTCTTAATTAATAAAGCTTTAAAATTTAAATATTGACCTCCTTTTATCATATATAGCCCTATATAGAGTGTCAACCATTGAAATATATTATTAGTGTTGAGCGAATCGAAGTTAACGAAGTGGAATTTGATCTGGATTTTAAGAAAAATTTGATTCACCATGAATCCGAATTTCTTGCTGCTTCATGTTAACAAATCCGTTTGTCATGAAATTATGGCAAAAAAATATATATATTTTATTTTTTAAACCCCCTGGAAGGCCTCAATGTGACTCTCATATACTATTCTACTAAATTATAGTAGTATTATACCTACTATACATGAAAAAAATAGAAGCTTTTTGCACACATTTTTGATCAAACGTGTGTCGGGCCCATTTACCAGATGTCAAGGTGGCTTATGCAGATGGGTACCTAACACTAACAGAACTGCCTTTCCTGTGCTTAATCTTAGCCTACAATGTTCAGGGTAGTGTAGGAAGCAGCTACATTTGTACTCTGCTCAGAAGCCCTGGGCAGATTGGCGGAGAGTGCTCAATCTAAAGGACGTAGCTACCCTCCAAGCATAAGAAAATCTAGACTATCGCATCCATAGTTACAGGTGCACATCCACAAAGCTAGCATGCAGACAGCAAACTAAAACGAATGGCAGGACACCATTACACATGTAAACAATAAAATTAAGGATTATTCTGGATTAAAGTGGTATTATACCTATTATACATGAAAAATGTAAGCTCTTTGCGCACATTCTTGATAAAACGTGTGTCAGGCCCATCTACCGACATTAAGGGGGCTTCTGCAGATGGGTACAAAACACTAACAAAACTGCCCTTGGTTTATAGTCTGCTCAACGATCCACCACTTTTGGCAAAAAGACCCTTTTACTGTCAAAACACCCATAAAGTGAGTAATAAAATGTCAGTGAGTGCATTTGCATTATGAGATTGGAGGGTCAAAAATGTTGATGCACAATATACAATTGCATCTAATGTCAGGCAGAAGACTCTGTTCATATGCATATTATGCTCCTAAAAACTCCTGCCAACAATTGAAAAATTATAACTTTGTTAGGTATTTGTATAAATAAGAACTGGGTCCTAATTATGTTTCATAACCAATTGTCCACTTATCCAGAATAGTAGATAGATGAGTAGATGGGTGCATAGGTTGAAAGTTTTGGGTATACCTCTACCTACACGCATCTGCCGTTCTACAAAATGTACCTTTAGCAGCACACATTCCCTTAATTAGGAGATTAACTGTACAAAAAATCATAATGACAAAAATTTCTTTAGGCAGAAAACCAGGGACACATTTCTTAACTTTCTTAAAATTTACGGTACATAATGTACATTCTGACAAGGTGTCCTGAACCTTCCCTATATGTTATGTACTGAAAGAGTTAATAAGTTAATAAAATGCTATTTTTCTCATTTTGCTGCTTACCGTTCTACCTTCAGATGAGCAAGGGAACATCTAGAGGAACCAATGTTCTGTTCTGTTCTTGTGCAGTTAAAAAGCAGTCCTTCACCCAGAAACCGACTCCTCACTTAACGTGCCCAGCCCAGTGTATGTGTTATTAAAATGTCTCATTACGATCACTCTACTGCTTTTACATGCTTTTTTTTTATTTGCTTAATGCTTCCACAGTTCAGCTGTTTTCTTGGTCAGGTGGCTCACAGCGCGGTGCAGTAATTTGTTTACTCTTCGACATGTCCCTGTCTGAATATTTACGACAGTATAATGCCTGCTTCTTGCTAATTTATGTTTGCTTACTGTAAAGGTAAGAAATCCTTTTAGTTTCTTGTTAGTTACAGCAGAATGAATCTCATTTCCTCCTTTGATATCCCTATGAATCTTGGGAGAATGGGTGATGTGGAACAGAATAGTCCCAAAGGGATTGCAGATATTCCAGAGTTTACCATGTGTCATAGCATACTCCACTTTGTTGTATACTTTTTACATAATGATTTTGTCAATAACCATTACATTACATCTCAAAATGCCTGGGTGCAGTTCATCACCTCCGAACTCAGTATTATAAGAAGTAGAAAGGGCATGGCATGATATTAAGCAGTTCAGAAGAAAAAAAAGCACACACAAATGAGGAAAAAAAGGCAGAAAAGTTCAGCCCTAGTTTCTGCCCTAGACTCTCTAAATCCAGACTAGGTGATGCAACCATCATTAGAAAGAGAAAATAGAATTTTAGAAATATTTGCAAACATATTAAAAAGTAAAATCTAAAATTTCATAAGCACATACAGGGTATGTATTCAGATCCTTTGGTATGACACATGAAAATTAGCTCTGGTGGCCTCCCATTTCTCTTGATCATCTTTGAGATGGTTTTACACCTTGATTGGAGTCTACCTGTGGTAAATTCAGATGATTGGACAGGATTTGGAAAGACATACTCCTGTCTATATAATGTCTCTGAGCTGATACTGCATATCAGAGCAAAAATCTGCCCCACCAAGCTATGTAATGGGGAAGAAGGGCCTTAGTAGGTAGGAGTGGTGACCAAGAAACTAGTGGTCACTCTGGCTGAGCTCCAAAGATCCTGTCTGCACATGGGAGAAACTTCCAGAAGGTCAACCATCACTGCAGCACTCCACCCATCGGGCTTCTTGGCAGAATGGCATGCATTACAAGTTTAAAAAAAAAATCTGCTTGTTTGAAAGGATCCATAGTCTGGCTGTGGTATTTCCTCTTGTAACAGCACAGCACTGGTACTTGGGGAGGTGGGTAGTCTACAAGACACCAAGAATCTAATCTATACTAGGGAGATTGTCATAAAGCCCTTCAATATCTTAGTCCATCAATATAGAGATTGTCCAGTTGTTTAGTGTTTGACCTTTCCTCACTATAGGTCATCAATAGGTTTGAGCGAAGCCATTACAGTTAGTTTCTGTGCATACATTAATGTTTCAAAATCCGAAACCGAACTCTGGTTCGTTAAGGAGCCACAAACCCAAGTTTGGATTTGGATTTTGAAACCTTGATGTATGTGCAGAAACTAACTGTAACAGGCCATGCATAAGACTAAACAATTCTCGCTGTCGGTGACTGGTGATAAGAAAATTGCCTCTGCAGAGCCAATAAATTGTAAGGCTGCATGGAGCTCAACCCGACTTAAAGGATCCCCATCCCCACTAATCAGCTGTTTGAGGAGCCTGCGGCACTCCAGAGAGTGCCCCGAAGAGCTTGCAGCTTCTTAAAGACAGCATTGTCCATTGGAAAGTATAATTGAATCGGACAGAGCTGTGCCTAGCTCACCGGAGCACCAAGTCCTCTTCAAGAAGCATTATTTGGGGGTGGGGTGGGGGGTGGGCAGAAATGCCGGGAGTATACAGAACCCTTCATATTAAAAGAGGCTTGAAAAAAACTGAAATTACATTCTGTTTCCGTCTGTCCGCATGTCCATTCCACAAAAAAAAAATTAATCATATTCTTGTCTGTTTTGTGGACAAGGACATGTGTTGTTACAATGGATCGGCAAAATAAAAAGGATGCAACACGGACTGCAAAATACACATCATCATGCGCATGATCCCTTAGGCTGATAGATACTTTACTGCAGTGAAAGGAGCGTTGTAAATACACCCTTTCACACTTTGACACAGTCCTGGCCAGCTGTATCTTAATCCTATACACCTCAACTGGGAATTAGTCACGTTTGCATGAACCTTGTTACCAGCCTTAGATTCTGCAGAGAGACTTTGGAGAAAAATAGAGGAAGAATACTAAAACACCTATCATTTCTCATATCCATACATTGCTATCAGGGAAGAATAGCACTGTGAATTGTTTAGAACGGTGTTCTGATACCATTGGATCATTCCAACTCCCATTCTGCACTCTAGTAAAGAGTGACTTGTCTATTTTCTACAAATCTCCTGTTACTGACTCCAGCACCATTTACCGGCCACAGCACTTAAACCTCCTGCCATGTACACCAAGGGCACCCCAACTATCAATAGGCAGGAGCCCCAGGGGAAGAAAGGGTGCACCTTCCTATCACTACTGCCTTAGGGACCATCAGTGTGAGGACTGCCGCTGTGATTTTATGTGATTGTTGCCGTCAGTCACTACCACTCCAATCCTCCTCTGCGCTCCTCTCTGACCACCGCACATGTCTACACTGTGCTGTCAAAAAATTACCACAGGATCTGCTAAACAGAGCACATTGTAATTGAATTCCTTTATGTCCCCAGACTCTTATGGGTAATCCACTAAACTGCTCAGTCGTTTTTTGTATGCAGCACCATAGGAATCCTGCTGTTGCCTGGGTCTCCCATAATAGTCATCTTTTTGTAATAGTTTAAACAAAAGCCATTTAACATGGAGCTGTGCTTCTCAACGAAGTGGACATCTCTCATATAATTTCAAATATACAATATACATCCATATAAATTCTGTCCAGGAGCTGTGGTTGGGGCTCTCCAAAGTAATCTATATGCAAAATTCTTTTTTTTTTTTTGCTTCTGTTACATAATGAGTCACAGATACATTCAACTCTGCACTATTTTATCTTTTTTCACTGAGATTTATTCAACAGAGACTGATTGTTCTTTACTTGAAATATGTATGTCTGTTCAGCCAGATAATTTTTCTTTGCTTTGTTTGCTTGAGTAATTTAATGTGTCTCTTGGTATTTGTGTGAACTGGAAAAGTTTGCTTGCCGTATACAATTTTCATCTGCTGAAGGCCGTTCAAGCATATTCGAAGATTTTACAAAATAATGAAACCAGGCCCTGAGTACGATGGATTAAAGTGTATTCATGCTTACAAATGACACACAGATGTAGGAAATACAGTTGCACCCAGCAGAACGTTAACATAGCAATGAGGACAAGAAGCAGAGGAGAATCGGAGAAAAGTGAAATGCTAGGCTGTTGTAGCTGAATGTACATAACATTTGTCTAGGAAGAGATACAGTATCTAAGAAAGGGCTTCCATAACGTTAAGTAACAAATGTATGATGAGGTAGGTGAACATTGTCTGTCCATTCAGATGTAAGTAAATAACCCCCTTATATTGACCAAATATTACTGTTCTGCACTGACCAAATTATACTGCTATGTGTGCCATGAGGATGCGCAGTAATAGAGCTTAGATTCAGATGTTTGCACTTTTTTTTAATCTAATCCAGTATACTGAGGCTAAACGACGATTTTGGTTGTGAGACGCATTGCGTGACCAAGGATAGCTGTTTAGCAGTCCAGCCATGGAACTAAATGGAGTTGCAGGGCAACTGTTAAAATAACACAACCTCAACCCGAGAATTTGACTTCTATATTCCCAGAAATTACTCTTAATATCTTTTTAGTGCAAATTAACAAGAATTGGTTCACAAAATCTGGAGTGTTGGCAAATATACTTTTGACTATGCAGACTCTAAAACTAGTGATGAGCGAGCATGCTCGGCCGAATATCTGTTCGGCTCGAGCATCGCTATGCTCTACACATGGAGGTACTCGGCTGAGTAGCGCCGTGCTCGAGCGAAATGCTCGAGTCTCCGCCCCGCAAGTTTCGCGGGTTTTAAGCAGCCAATAAAGATGCAGGTAAGTACTGCCCTCACTGTAATGCCAGTAGCCATGTTGGCTGTTGCCATTAGAGTAATTGGCTGTCCGAAACGCGTCATCGGGTGCTATATAGCACCCGATGACGCATGTTCAGCTCAGATGTAGACAGGGGGAGCATCGGGTAGGAAGGGAAAGACAGAACATGGAGCGAACTTCAGCGATTTTAGTTAGAGAAAGCTTTTGAAAGATCCAAAAGTCCTTTTAAGGACTACTGTGTGCATGTGTTTTAGATCAACAATATATTTAACAGCAGTGTCAGGGACATCCTTGCTAAGGAAGGGAAAGATAGTGCAGGGAGAGAAATTTGCTGTATTTAATACCAAAAGCTTTTTAAAGAACCTAGAATCCTTTTAAGGGCTACTGTGTGTGTTTGACAGCAGCAAGATATTTTTATTTTATAACTATTAGTGACATATACTGTACATCATCCGCAGACTCTTTAATAATCTGGGTCACATCTAGTGTCCATAATCTGTGGTGTTCTCTGTAACCAATGCTGTCCTGCATCATAAAACGCTGTATGTATTACAAATTCCAATAATCTGGGCATAATATAGTGTCCCAAATCTGTGGTGTTCTACAACCAATACTGTCCTGCCTCAGAAAACACTGTCAGTATTACAAATTCCAATAATCTGGTCCTAATATAGTGTCTGTAATCTGCGGTGTTCTATACCCAATACTGAACTGCATCTGAAAACTGTGTATATTACAACGTCCATTAATCTGGGCCTAGTATAGTGTCCAAAATCTGTTAGTTTTTGTATCCAATACTGAACAGCATCTGAAAACTGTGTGTATATTAAAACTTCCATAGTTCTGGGCATAGTAGAGTGTCCAAAATCTGTAGTTTTTTAAATCCTATACTGAACTTCATCTAAAAACACTGTCTATATTACAACTTCCATTAAACTGGGCTTAGTATAGTGTCCAAAATCTGTGGTGTTCTGTAACCAATACTGTCCTGCATCAGAAAACTGAGTATTTAGCGGACAGTAAAACAATCTGCGCCACATCTTCAGACAAAACCATTAATATGAAGAAGGTGAGCACAAAGGGACGGGGAAGTGGGCGTGATGCTGATGGTGCAAGCAGAGGCCGTGGCCCTGGGCAAAAGGAAACTATGCCTGCTGACAGCGCACCAGAAAAAGCAAAAAAAAATCTACCTTACACAGCTTCATGTACAACTTAGCTGGGCGGCACAGGAAAACACTGTCCAAATCAGATAGATAATGCTTCCAGTCGGTTAAGCACCACCCTCTCTTAGAAACATAGAAACATAGAATGTGTCGGCAGATAAGAACCATTTGGCCCATCTAGTCTGCCCAATATGCTGAATACTATGAATAGCCCCCGGCCCTATCTTATATGAAGGATGGCTTTATGCCACTAAGTCCAGTCTCTGTAGCCAAGAGTCTGATCAACCGAATTCTCACTCTGATCCTCCTTCCTCCCACCATGTCGAGTCTGGCCAAACAAGTAATCCCACACTCGGATATTCACATGACCTCTTTTTATTGCCAATACTTGGTTTGGCTTTCTCGCCAAGCATGCTTGAAGAGGTACCTTAGATATTGTGCCCTGATTCCCAACTTCTTGAGCCTTCACAGTCTCAAGAAGATGATGGTGGTGAATGGCAATAATTCGTTCACGAGGTAGATGATGAGGAGACACAGTTGTCAATCACTGAGGTTGTGGTTAGGTCAAGTCAGGAGGATGAGCAGAGTGAGGAAGTGGAAGAGGAGGTGGTGGACGATGAGGTCACTGACCCAACATGGGAAGGTGAAAAGCCGAGCGAGGACAGCAGTATAGAGGTGGAGGGAGCCGCAACACTGCAACAGTCTGGAAGAGGCAGTGGGGTTGCAAAAGGGAGAAGTCAGCCCACACCAAACAGACCCGCAACCGTTACACTGAGCACCCCCATGCGTAAATCTACCTTGCCAAGGGGTAGGTGTTCCGCAGTATGGCGCTTTTTTGAGAAAAGTGCAGACGACAAAAGAGTGGTAGTTTGCAACCTGGGCCGTACCAAAATGAGGCGGGGTGTGAACACTAGCAACCTCACCACCAGCAGCATGATCCACCACATGGCATCCAAGCACCCTAATAAGTCGACCGAACGCCTGGGTCCACAATCTGGGTCTGCGGGTCACACCACTGCCTCCTCTAACCCCTGTGCTGGTCAATCCCCAGTCAAAGGTGCAGACCCAGATGCCCTTCGCCCTGCACCTGGACCTTCGCATGAACCGTCAGCAACAACATCCGCTTCGCTGTCCCAGCGCAGCATCCAAATGTCAATAACACAGGCATTTGAACGCAAGAGCAAATACCCACCCACAGGCCATAGCACTAAATGCGCAACTTCTGAAATTACTGGCCCTTGAAATGTTGCCATTTAGGCTTGTGTACACTGAGGCCTTCCGCAGCCTGATGTCGGCGGCCGTCCCTCGGTACGCAATCCCCAGCTGCCACTATTTTTTATGGTGTGCCGTGACCACCTTACACCAGCATGTGTCCCAGAACATCACCCATGCCCTGACCAACGCATCTACTGGGAAGGTCCCCCTCACCACGGACATATGGACAAGTGCCGTTGGTCAGGGACGCTACATTTCCCTGACCGCACACTGGGTGAATGTTGTGGAGGCTGGGAGTGAATCTTACCATGGTATGACACAGGTGCTACCCACGCCCAGGATTGCGAGCCCTACGTTCATCAGGGTCTCCACCAGCAGCTATGTTACTGGCTCCAACCCCCATTTCTCCTCCTCTGCCGCCTCCTCCTCCACTTCCACCTCCAACAGCAGTCAGCCATCAGTCGCTAGCTGGAAGCAGTGTAGCGTCAACAGGCCGTGCTGAAACTGATCTGCTTAGGGGACAAACAGCACACCGCTGCAGAGCTGTGGCAGGGTATAAGGGACCAGACCAAGCTGTGGCTCTCGTCACTCAACCTACAACCAGGTATGGTTGTGTCTGAGAATGGCCATAACTTAGTGGCGGCTTTGGAGCTTGGCAACCTGAAACACATTCCATGCCCAGCCAACGTCTTGAACTTAGGGGTTCAGTGGTTTATAAAAACCTACCCCAATTCAACAGAGCTCATAGTGAAGGCGCACTGCGTGTGTCCCCATTTCCGCAAGTCGTCCACAGCTTCAGCCGGTCTGTCAACGCTGCAGCAGTGCTTGCGGTTTCCAGCTCACCGACTGTTGTGCGACATGAGCACACGCTGGAACTCTACGTTCTACATGTTGGCCAGGCTTTGTGAGCAGCAGAGGGCAGTTGTGGAATACCAGCTGCAACATGGTCGTCGCCTTTCCAGTCAACTGCCACTATTCACAAGCGAGAAGTGGGCATTGATGTCAGACCTCTGTCAGGTTTTAAAAACTTTGATGAATCCACACAGATGGTTAGTGGCATAACCATTCCACTGCTGTGTCTACTCAAACGATTGCTGCTCATTGCATTCAGTTGTTCCGTTTTTTCTGCGCGGGTGAAATGCATTTTGATCACTTGCTTGCAGATGCAATGCATATTTCACTGAAGCCCCATTTACTTCTATGGGTCCAGGGCTGTGTGAAAAACGCAGACTATAGAACATGCAGCATTTTTCACGCAATCCAGAACTGATGTGGGAAAAAAATGTTCATGTACACAGACACATTAAAATGAATGGGTCAGGATTCGGTGCAGGTGCTATGCGTTCACGTCACGCATTGCACCCGCGCGGATAACTAGCTTGTGTGAAAGGGGCCTTACAGTTCTGGAATGTATTGGATAACAGTGACCGCATTATGTCTCTAAGGCCTTTTTCACACAGGCGTCACGTTTGACGCCCGAATAAGAGGCGGGTGGGTTGCGGAAAAATGCTTGATTTTTCCGTGTGAGTGCAAAGCGTTTTAATGCGTTTTGCACGCGCGTGCGAAAAAACGGCACGTTTGGTACCCAGACCCGAAGCCGGACTTCATCACTGAAGTCCGGTTTCGGGTGGATTATTCTGTAGATTTTATTATTTTCCCTTATAACATAGTTATAGCCGGGAAGGGGGTGAAGGACCTTCAGTAACGTCACTGGGTCACATGGTCCAATCACCTGCTTCCATGTGAAAGGGGCCTAAGGGTTACATAGCATCATAAATCAATATAATGCTATGCGACACCGGCAGTGCTGGAAGTTCAGGACGGGTGCTGCACTACGAGTTGCAGCATGACACTCACTTGTCTGAAAGGGGCCTTAGGGTTAGAATCTCTGGCTGATGCAATCAGACTACTTTAGGTCATCCCTCAGAGAGAGGGGATGGATGAGCCTTCCTTCCTGAAGGGGGCACTAAGCTGTGCCAGCTCTTGAGATAACATACAAAGCATAACATAAGGCATAGCAAATACATTAGAAAGATTTCAAACAGCCATCAACAACCTGTGAGCAGTACTGGTTGCCTCCACTTGCAGAGCTGCCTAGTAGAGTGAGAGTGCCGGGCCTCTTCACACACTACATTGCTCTATAATAAATGGTGACTGTGTGCTCCTGCCTACGATATGCCATCATGGCTGAGCAGCCTGATGGAAAAACTCAACAATATGTAATATATGCAAGTGCCAAAGCATAGGGTGTAGTTAGGCCCCACCCCTTACCTCCCTAGGCAGCTCTGCAAGTGAATTTTAAATCATTCCCGGAGAACCCCTTTGAGTCTTATTTCACACGAGCAATACAGAATGAATCGGGGTCTGTTCAATGAAAAGCTGATAGTTTAGCACAGTTTAATCAGTGCTGATGCAGTTTTTGATGTATTTTTCAAGAGCAAGGAAAACATGAAAAATAACCCTCAACATGTCCTAGCAAACATTACATCTAGATCGCAAACGGACGCCTTCCGTGTTTTAAATTAATGGGTCAGGATTCAGTCCGGACGCTATCTGTTTGTAACATGGATGGAAAACTAACTTGTGTGAAAGAAGCCTAAGGCTCAATGGGTCTGTGCACATAAGCGTTGTTTAGCACTGATCATCTCTGCATTCAGGAAAAATCGCAGCATGTTAAAAAATAATTAGTAAAACTTTGTATTTTTCTTAAAACAATAAATCCAGGTTTGCTACACACGTTTTATTTTCCGTACTTGTCATCATGCAATAAGAACATAGGTTACATAGTTGCTGTACCTTTCTCTTGATTTGTATATTGATTGGAAGTCATCAGTCTTTGATAAGTCTATAATAGGAGTCCAACTCTGATATATTTTTATTAGACGCAGTGTGAATTTTGCTAGGGTTATTGGTGAAAATACAGTTTCTAATTTCAGCTTCTAAACTTTTGCAGAAGTTTTCACTTCAGAAAAGATGTTTTGCTTTGTGGGTAAAGTTTTCTGCTGCTCATACCATGTGTAACAAATCAAACCACACAGTGCCCTCTATAGATGAATATGTGTACTTACAGCTGGTTCAGATGGGAAGTACGGTAGTTGGAATATGACATTTTGTTGCTGTCTAACGTATTCCACTGCTGACACACATAGTTAAGCGGAGGCTAGCAGAAAGGAAATGGAGCATAGTAACATTTTGTCATTGGGTTTATAAACCTTTTTTTTTTCCCTTTAAGCTATTTCTCCCTAAGAGCACGAGAGTCTACAAATGGCAGGGATATAGGATTTCTAATTCACAGGCCTGTTTGTGGTTCAGTACAGTGTAACTAGTCTCCACTAAACCCTTCGTCTAGGCTCTTTACTGTTATCACCTCATTTTACACTACATTGACTCCTGACTTGTTCCTTTTAGTGCAATATTTATTCTGGGAGATAAAACGGAATCTCTTAATATCAAACATATGAAAGTCAGTGTACTGTGCAAAATAGCAAGACAAAGCAGGGGACACTTTAAAAAAAATCGAACTATAACACAAGTTAGTCAGTCATGAAATGAAGACTTGTTCTTTAGGTATAGACTTGAGCGCTGCTGGTATTTTGGGAAGCGGGTATTAAGAACCTGTTGTGTGCAAAAGGCAAATAAGTGGTAAAAATAGTATTTCTACTGCAAAAACTGGAAGAAAATGCCACCTTCTTCATGTCCTTTTCCATGTTATATGTGACATCACTGCCAAGCTACAGTACTACCTTATATTTTTGGCACTGCCAAGCAGTTTCCTGATGACTTTGGCACTGCCAAGACATTCCCTGATATTTTTGGCACTGGCAAGCCGTTTCCTGATGTTTTTGGAGCTGCCAAGCCGTTTCCTGATGTTTTGGGAGCTGCCAAGCCGTTTCCTGATGTTTTGGGAGCTGCCAAGCCGTTTCCTGATATTTTGGGAGCTGCCAAGCCGTTTCCTGATATTTTGGGAGCTGCCCATTTCCTGATGTTTTGGGAGCTGCCAGCCATTTTCTGATACTTTTGGAGTCAACTTCATATGCTTTATTCAAAAATATAAACACAATTAAAACGTATTTATGTCTATGGCTCTGTCCACATAATCATCATGGCTTCCATTTTTACAGGAATCATGCTGTGTATGGTAGATGGCACAATTGTTTTTCATGACCCATTATTGCTCCCCTTTAAAGTTGAGCGAACACCTGGATGTTCGGGTTCGAGAAGTTCAGCCGAATTTCACGAAAATGTTCTGGATCTGAACTCGACCCGAATCCTATTGAAGTCAATGGGGAACCAAACTTTTGGGCACTAAAAAGGCTGTAAAATAGCCCAGGAAAGGGCTAGAGGGCAGCAAAAGGCAGCAAAATGTAGGTAAATCCCCTGCAAACAAATGTGGATAGTGAAATGACTTAAAATAAAATAAATAAAAATTAACCAACATCAATTGGCAACTTGGAGGAGGAGGAGGTAGAATAGGAGGTTGGGGTGGCGTCCAAAGAGGAGAGCGGTCCCGTAACAGCAACACAGGCCTCGGGTCAATCTGCAAGTGAACAGGCCATTATCATTTATGTAGGCCCCTGACACCCAGACTGAGGAGAGGTCATTTGACAGTAAAAAGAGTTTAATGTCTCCCACCACAAGAGAGCAAGCAAGTAAACAAAATATAGGCCCCTGACACCCAAACAGTGGGGCAGTCATTAGACAGTAAAAAGAGTTTAATGTCTGCCACCAAGACAGCAAGCGAGTACGTGAAATTTAGGCCCCTGACACCCAGACAATAGGGCGGTCATTAGACAGCAAAAAGAGTTAAATTTCTGCCACCAAGACAGCAAGCAATTAAATGAAATTTAGGCCCCTGACACCCAGACCATGGGGCGGTCATTAGACAGTAAAAAGAGTTAAATGTCTGCCACTAAGACAGCAAGCAATTAAACGAAATTTAGGCCCCCGACACCCAGACAATGGGGCGGTCATTAGACAGTAAAAAGAGTTAAATGTCTGCCACCAAGACAGCAAGCAAGTACGTGAAAGTTAGGCCCCTGACACCCAGACAGAGGAGAGAGGTCCCATAGCAGCAAAAGAGGCATCATGTCACCCACCAACGGAGTAGGCCACTTTCAGTTATTTAGGCCCCAGCACCCAGACAGAGGAGAGAGGTCCCATGGCAGCAAAAGAGGCATCATGTCACCCACCAACGGAGTAGGCCACTTTCAGTTATTTAGGCCCCAGCACCCAGACAGAGGAGACAGGTCCCATAGCAGATAATCAGGCTTCATGTCACCCACCAATGGAGAAGGCCACTTTCAGATATTTAGGCCCCTGGCACCAAGACGGAGGAGAAGTTCATTCAACTTTGGGTTGCCCCACAAAATAATGGTAAAATTAAAAAAAAGAGGATTCAATAAAGAAGTGCCCTGGAGTACAAGAATATATGGTTAAGGGGAGGTAGTTAGAAATGTCTATTCTGCACAAGGGATGGACAGGTCCTGTGGGATCCATGCCTGATTCATTTTTATGAACGTCAGCTTGTTCACGTTGGCTGTGGACAGGCAGCTGCATTTGTCAGTAATGACGCCACCTGCCGTGCTGAATACACGTTCAGACAAAACGCTGGCCGCCAAGCAGGCCGGAAGCCATAAAAAGGCTAGCTCTGGCCATGTGGACATTTTGGAGACCCAGAAGTTGAATGGGGCCGAACCATCAGTCAATACGTGGAGGGGTGTGCACACGTACTATTCCACCATGTTATTGAAATGCTGCCTCCTGCTAACACGTTCCGTATCAGGTGGTGGTGCAGTTAGCTGTGGCGTGGAGACAAAACTTTTCCACATCTCTGCCATGCTAACCCTACACTCAGAGGAGCTGGCCGTGACACAGCTGCGTTGGTGACCTCTTGCTCCTCCTCTGCCTTGGGCTTCCACTTGTTCCCCATGTGACATTTGGGAATGCTCTCAGGAGGGCGTCTACCAGCATGCGCTTGTACACGCGCATCTTCTTATCACGCTCCAGTGCAGGAATTAGGGTGGGCACATTGTCTTTGTACCGGGGATCCAGCAGGGTGGCAACCCAGTAGTACGCACAAGTTAAAATGTGTGCAACTCTGCTGTCGTTGCGCAGTCGCTCATGTGTGTCCTCTGTGGGAGGCGTATCATCATCGTCCTCCGTTTCCCCCCAGCCATGCACCAGTGATAGGCCCGAGCTGCGTTGGGTGCCACCCCGCTGTGAACATGCTTCATCCTCATTCTCCTCCACCTCCTCCTCATCCTCCTCGTCCTCCAGTAGTGAGCCCTGGCTGGCCAAATTTGTACCTGGCCTCTGCTGTTGCAAAAAACCTTCCGCTGAGCCACTTCTAAGAGACTCGCCTGAAAGTGCTAAAAATGACCCCTCTTCCTCCTCCTCCTCCTGGGCCACATCCTCTTCCATCATCGCCCTAAGTGTTTTCTCAAGGAGACATAGAAGTGGTATTGTAACGCTGATAACTGCGTCATCGCCACTAGCCATGTTGGTGGAGTACTCGAAACAGGGCACACAGGTCTCGCATGGAGGCCCAGTTATTGGTGGTGAAGTGGTGCTGTTCCGCAGTGCGACTGACCTGTGCGTGCTGCAGCTGAAACTCCACTATTGCCTGCTGCTGGTCGCACAGTCTCTCCAGCATGTGCAAGGTGGAGTTCCACCTGGTGGGCACGTCGCATATGAGGCAGTGAGCGGGAAGGCGAAGTTACGCTGTACCGCAGACAGGCGAGCAGCGGCAGGATGTGAACGCCGGAAGCGCGCACAGACGGCCCACACTTTATGCAGCAGCTCTGACATGTCGGGGTAGTTGTGAATGAACTTCTACACCACCAAATTCAGCACATGCGCCTAGCAAGGGATGTGCATCAAACCGGCTAGTCCCAGAGCTGCAATGAGATTTCGTCCATTTTCGCACACCACCAGGCCAGGCTTGAGGCTCACCGGCAGCAACCACTCGTCAGTCTGTTGTATACCCCACCACAACTCCTGCGCGGTGTGGGGCCTGTCCCTCAAACATATGAGTTTCAGAATGGCCTGCTGACGTTTACCCCGGGCTGTGCTGAAGTTGGTGGTGAAGGTGTGTGGCTGACTGGATGAGCAGCTGGAAGAGGAGGAGGAGGAAGCTGAGTAGGAGGAGGAGGCAACAGTAGGCAAATAATAATGCCCTGCGATCCTTGGCGGCGGAAGGACGTGCACCAAACAACTCTCCGCCTGGGGCCCAGCCGCCACTACATTTATCCAGTGTGCAGTTAGGGAGATATAGCGTCCCTGGCCATGCTTACTGGTCCACGTATCTGTGGTTAGGTGGACCTTGCCACAGATGGCATTGCGCAGTGCACACTTGATTTTATCGGATACTTGGTTGTGCAGGGAAGGCACTGCTCTTTTGGAGAAGTAGTGGCGGCTGGGAACAACGTACTGTGGGACAGCCACCGCCATCAGCTGTTTGAAGCTGTCCATGTCCACCAGCCTGAATGATAGCATTTCAAAGGCCAGTAGTTTAGAAATGCTGGCATTCAGGCCCAGGGCTCGAGGGTGGCTAGGTGGGAGTTTACGCTTTCTCTCCAAGGTTTGTGAGATGGAGAGCTGAACGCTGCCGTGTGACATGGTGGAGATGCTTGGTGACAGAGGTGGTGGTGTTGGTGGCACATCCTCTATTTGCTGGGCGGCAGGTGCCAACGTTCCTCTGGAGGCGGAGGAAGAGGTCGAGGCAGCAGCAGAAGAGGGAGCAGGAGGAGCATGAATGAGTTCCTTGTTTTTAAGGGGTTTACTCCACTGCAATTCATGCTTTGCATGTAGATGCCTGGTCATGCACGTTGTGCTAAGGTTCAGAACGTTAATGCCTCGCTTCAGGCTCTGATGGCACAGCGTGCAAACCACTCGGGTCTTGTCGTCAGCACATTGTTTGAAGAAGTGCCATGCCAGGGAACTCCTGGAAGCTGCCTTTGGGCTGATTTTTCCCCCTGCTCTCTCTTTTGCTACGCTGTTGGCTCGGTATCACCACTGCCTCTTCCTCTGAACTATGAAAGTCAGTGGCATGACCTTCATTCCATGTGGGGTCTAGGACCTCATCGTCCCCTGCATTGTCTTCCACACCATATTCCTCCCTGACCTCCTGTTCGGTCTGCAAACTGCAGAAAGACGCAGCAGTTGGCACCTGTGTTTCGTCATCATCAGAGACGTTCGGACTCTGATGAGGTAGTATTCCCATGTCCTCATCATCAGGAAACATAAGTGGTTGTGCGTCAGTGCATTCTATGTCTTCCACCGCTGGGGAAGGGCTAGGTCGATTCCCTTGGGAAACCCTGCCAGAAGAGTCTTCAAACAGCATAAGAGACTGCTGCATAACTTGAGGCTCAGTTTCCCTGATATGCATGGGGGTGATGTGACAGACTGATGGGCTTGGTTTTCAATCGCCACCTGTGTGCTTTCTGCAGAAGACTGGGTGGGAGATAATGTTGTGAACGTGGTGGATCCACTGTCGGCCACCCAATTGACTAGCGCCTGTATTCTGGCAGGTACTGGGACCTGAGGTAGTTGGTTCACTAGTTTGTGTGGCTGTGGCAGAAAGGCCACATCCTCTCCCAGCACCAGAGGGTCCACTAATACCACCACGACCATGTCCACGTCTGTGTCCCTTACTAGATGGTTTTCTCATTGTTACCGTTCACCACAATAAGAAAAAAATTATTTGGCCCAGTTTATTGAGTTCAAATTCAGGCCTTTTTTTTACAGGCACCTAACACTATCTGGCTATCTATTTATTTACCGTATTACACTAATCCAGGCACAGCAGTAACCACAGATTTAGGGGAATATCAATTGTAGGCCTAGTATTTAGACCCTGGATGAAAGGTATCCTTTTACGGACAGATTTACACTTGAAGATGCACAGTAGCATGTAAAAAAAAATATATAGGATTATGCTGTCAGCACTTCTACTTTAACACTTTGTGTAATATACCCTTTAATGGAAAGAAATACACTTGGAGATGCATGATAGCGCGTGCAGTTATTGAGGATGACCCTATCAGCACTTGTATTTACACCTTGAGTGTAATATACCCTTTTACGGACAGAAATACACTTGGAGATGCATGGTAGCATGTGCAGATATAGAGGATTTATCAGGCCTTGTATTTAGACGCTAATACGCCGAGTGTAATATACCCTTTTATGGACAGATTTACACTTGGCCAGCAACAGCTGAAACCACTGATTTACGGTATTGCTATTTTGGCAATTGAATTTCACCCCAGAAAAATATCTATCCTTTGCCGAACAGGATTAAACTTGGCCAGCCACTGCTGGAACACCAGATTTAGGGGATTGCTATTTTGGCAATTGAATTTCACCCCAGAAAAATATCTATCCTTTGCCGGACAGTATTAAACTTGGCCAGCCACAGCTGAAACCACTGATTTACGGTATTTCTATATTGGCAATTGAATTTCACCCAGAACAAAATCTATCCTTTGCCGGACACTATTAAACTTGGCCAGCCACTGCTGGGACACCAGATTTAGGGGATTGCTATTTTGGCAATTGAATTTCACCCCAGAAAAATATCTATCCTTTGCCCGACAGTATTAAACTTGGCCAGCCACAGCTGAAACCACTGATTTACGGTATTGCTATTTTGGCAATTGAATTTCACCCCAGAAAAATATCTATCCTTTGCCGGACAGTTTTAAACTTGGCCAGCCACTGCTGGGACACCAGATTTGGTGGATTTCTATTTTAGCAATTGAATTTCACCCCAGAAAAATATCTATCCTTTGCCGGACAGTATTAAACTTGGCCAGCCACTGCTGGGACACCAGATTTAGGGGATTGCTATTTTGGCAATTGAATTTCACCCCAGAAAAATATCTATCCTTTGCCGGACAGTATTAAACTTGGCCAGCTACTGCTGGGACACCAGATTTAGGGGATTGCTATTTTGGCAATTGAATTTAACCCCAGAACAAAATATATCCTTTGCCGGACACTATTAAACTTGGCCAGCGACAGCTGAAACCACAGATTTACGGTATTGCTATATTGGCAATTGAATTTCACCCCAGAACAAAATCTATCCTTAGCCGGACACTATTAAACTTGGCCAGCCACTGCAGGGGACACCAGATTTAGGGGATTGCTATTTTGGCAATTGAATTTCACCCCAGAAAAATATCTATCCTTTGCCGGACAGTATTAAACTTGGCCAGCCACTACTGGGACACCAGATTTAGGGGATTGCTATTTTGGCAATTGAATTTTACCCCAGAAAAATATCTATCCTTTGCCAGACAATATTAAACTTGGCCAGCCACTGCTGGGACACCAGATTTAGGGGATTGCTATTTTGGCAATTGAATTTCACCCCAGAACAAAATATATCCTTTGCCGGACACTATTAAACTTGGCCAGCCGCAGCTGAAACCACTGATTTACGGTATTGCTATTTTGGCAATTAAATTTCACCGTGTCCCGAACACCCCAAAATTCGGTACGAACCCGAACTATATAGTTTAGGTTCGCTCAACTCTACTTTCCTTATTTTACTAAATTAAATATTGCAACATGTTAAAAAACAAAGATGCTTTGTTCACATTAGATTTGAGCCTTCTGTCATGGGCATATGCTTTAAGGATTTCCTCACACATCTACGACTGAAGGGGGTTACAATTCTTATGTCACTGTACAGGCGAATTCATTGCCAGAAGGCTGTCATTATAAATAAATAAAAAAGTAAAAAGTATATGGATATTCTTTTTCTACTACACTATTCTATACAGCAAAAAAAGGTATGCTGACCTACACCAGTCCATGGGCGTAGGAAGCGAGGGGGGATGGGGGGGATAGATCCCCCCCAGGAAATAGTGCGGGGGGGACAGGTCTGTTGAAATCCCTCCCAGCGGCAGCGGGGCAATGTGTGCTACGACGGCGGGGCACTGATGAGATGAGCGCTTGTGGAAGCGCCCGGCTCATCTTGATGTGTTTGTATCGCCGTCCTCAGAAGGCTGTGTGGAGGAGCAGGGGAGTCCCTTTGGTGTGTCCCTTTGCTGTTCCTCTGATAGGCTGCTGTCATCGCGCTGTCTGAACCGTATAAGGGTTTATTGTTTTTAAATACAATACTTAGTTTTACAGTACTGGAACATGATTGGGGGGGTCGGGCCCTGTTATTACTGGCACATAATGGGGGGGGGGCCCTGGCCTGTTATTACTGGCACATAATAGGGGGAGGGCCCTCCCTGTTATTACTGGCACATGATTGGGGAGGGGGGGCGCTCCCTGTTATTACTGGCACATGATTGGGGGGGGTGCTGTTATTACTGGCACATGATTGGGGGGCCTGTTATTACTGGCACATAATGGGGGGGGGGCTGATGAGAGGCACTGGGGGGCTGATGAGAGGCACTGGGGGCTGCTATGAGGCATGGGTCTCATATCTGAGGTCTGATTGGGGGTCTGAGCTGAGGTGTGATCTGAGGTCTTATTAACATTGGGGATCTTATTGGGGCTGTTAGCCGAGATCTGATTAACATTAGGGGTCTGATTAGTGGTCTGACCTGAGGTGTAATTAAAAATATTTTTTTCTTATTGTGCCCACTTCCAGCCCGGAGCCCAGCTGCCTAGAGCACTGATCCAGAGCAGCTTGGAGAAAAAGGCTTCAGAGTCTTCCACACTCATTCTGCCCGGCCAAGCCAGCCAGCACCCCTGAGGCCAAGCCAGCCAGCACCCCTGAGGCCAAGCCAGCCAGCACCCCTGAGGCCAAGCCAGCCAGCACCCCTGAGGCCAAGCCAGCCAGCACCCCTGAGGCCAAGCCAGTCAGCACCCCTGAGGCCAAGCCATCCAGCACCCCTGAGGCCAAGCCATCCAGCACCCCTGAGGCCAAGCCATCCAGCACCCCTGAGGCCAAGCCATCCAGCACCCCTGAGGCCAAGCAATCCAGCACCCCTGAGGCCAAGCAATCCAGCACCCCTGAGGCCAAGCAATCCAGCACCCCTGAGGCCAAGCAATCCAGCACCCCTGAGGCCAAGCAAGCCAGCACCCCTGAGGCCAAGCCAGCCAGCACCCCTGAGGCCAAGCCAGCCAGCACCTCTGAGTCTTCAGAACTATAAGTAAATTATATATATGAGATTTTTCACACACACACACACTTAAAATTTAACAATATAAAAAAACTCGCAGTTTACTGAATAAGAATATACCCGGCAAGCAAAAATGCTGTCCCCCCAGATTTTTGGGGGTTCCTACACCCATGCACCAGTCCTCTGTATGCCAAGGGGACACATCTTACTCCATACACCAAGTGGGTTGGCCACTATAGATATACAGTGCAGCGGCCCGCAGAGGGATGAAGAGGATGGGAGTGGTGACTTAGGCTTTTTTTTGTAGTCCTCATATTGCAGGCAGTGAATGGAGGGGTACAACTCTAATTTTCCTCAGGGCACTCTCTGGCCTTTTGGGTTCTCCTGCCTGGTGGTGCCTGGGTGACCTTGATGTTAAGGGGTTCTCTGGGAATGATTTAAAATGGCTGCCAGCAATATGTCCTAGAATGTGCGTTCTGGTTACCACCACTTGCAGAGTTTCCTGGGGAGGGGGTTTGAGGGGCCTCACTACACTGCTCTACAATAGATGGTACTGATGCGATCCTGCCTATCATGTACCATAATGGTGGAGTAGCCTGACAGGAACACTCACCATCCCAATATGTAGTATATGCAACTTCCAGAGCGTAATATGTAATGAGGCCCCATCCCCTCATCCTCCTATACAGGTCTGCAAGTGGAGGCAACCAGTTCTGCTGACATTTCAGGACAGGTTGCTGGCAGCAATTTTAAATCATTCCCAGAGAAACCCCTTAAGGAAGAATTAGCAGTAGGTAGCAAGACAGGAGATTAGGATGAAGATGGCGATGATTTGTTATAGAGACCACAGATTAGGCCAGTTTACATATGGCAAAATAAAATCTCTCCTTTACTGAATAGATGATGGGAATCATTAATTCCTGAAGTATTTCACAGAATAGTAATAGAGGAAGGTAGACAGCTTGACTGGTCAATATGAATGGTAGAGGTGCAAAACTGCTGAGACTGACTCACCCAGTCAGATGGATAAGGTATAAAATGGGGAGAATTTCTCTCTCTCTTCTCTCCTTCCATACAACTTCTTATGATCAGACATATTCCTCTCCACTAAAATAGGGTTCAAACAAACTACTTGAACCTTTTTACTAGTGGAATAATAGAGGAACCACTGATAAAGATTGGAATTACCTAAAGAGGATAGGGTGGAATCCCCTGTATACATAAAGAGGCTAGGGTGGAATTACCCATAGTCCCACCATACTCTCCTCTATGCAAAGCCCTATACCTCTTATATACCTTGCAAACTCTCAAATTCCCCAACAGATCGAATCAAAATAAAGATCTCTACATCCACTAAGTCTCACTCATCAGGGACCAGTGGAAAACTAAAGTATTCATTACTACAGAGGGTCTAACCCAGCCCACACTCAACAAACTGAGCATCAGCATCTAATTTACATACTCAATTATATGACCAATCGTTTGTCACCACTACACGATAACTGAAATGCCTATCACACCCATCCTCCGTTCACTGATGAAGGGACATGGTCCCGAAACGCGTTTGAGCACGGAGGATTTCTAATCAGTAAAACAGTGAGACCGGTACTACTAATATATCTGGTATACATCTCTAAGTGGAGCACTCCCGCAATAGAGAAAAAGCACACTCTATCGAGGCAGCCGGCGAAACCCTAACCATGTGACCCGCTGACGTTAACAGAGCACAACACCAAACGCGCAGGCCGCGCGCAGCAAGCACGAGGACGCTGAGATTCACCAACTCCGGCCACAGGGAGAATACAGCTCGCACCTGCCACAGGGAGAATACAAGCTTACTCCCGCCGTAAGGAAAACCCAGCTCGCCCCTGCCGCAAGGAGTAATCAGCCCGCTACAGAACAACCTCAACAGATGGGTAAGTGAATCCTGAGCCGAAGACAGTGTGGGACGCTGCACCTAGGCCAGGACACCGTCTCTCCATCCGAACAAGTAGTATCCTCTATATAGACTGCCTATTTCCCTACACAAGCAGCTACTTAGCATAAAGAAGATACTTTTTATCCACTTAAGAGGACTGTCACTATATTATTGGAAGCTTTACCTACTTATTTTTTTACCATTTTTACAATTTTTTTTACCCCTTTTCTAGCCATTTTTTACTTTTTTTAGCCATCTTTATTATCTACACTCAAACCACCAGGCTCCCTACCTCCTTTAGAGACCACCACTATCTTGTTTTACACAACCACGTTATCATCCAACTCATTTTGTGGAGCACCTCTACACTACTAGACACTTGTCTGGTACCAGACTTAACACAAATACTACCATTTACCTTAAAGAACCAACCACCATACCCCTCTTTCTATTTGTATACCCAGAATATACTTTACATCACCTCTTTTCTCTATACCTTATATTTTACTATATTTTAACTAAATAAATACGTTTTCTGCTAAATCCCAAATATGAGTGTTGCCTGCTAATTCTCTCCATTTTCACAGAATAGTCTCTTCCCAAAAGGCTGTGTCTAGAAGGTGGCTATTATTTTATTTGTGTAATCTTGTACTAAAGGTGCATTCCCATGTAGCAACCATGGGGTAACCTGCAATACCGTGTGGCCATAATCTAAAGGGGAGTTCTCAACGTTTCTGTGGATTTGCAATAAAAGTGCAACAGATGCTGACTCTCTTGAGAAGAACTGCCTATGGCAGTGTATGGAGAGGTGGCTCCTTCCATTTATATCTATGGCAGAATAGGACTCATGGCAGGGGTGTAACTATAGGGGAAGCGGCTGCTTTGGGGCCCAGATGGGGCCCATCCAAGAGGAGGAGGAGAAGTACTAAAAGATTTTGTCAGAGCCCCTTAACAGTATTACACAATGAAATTATATACGGTGGCAGTATAGACAGTGTAGAAAACGGATGCAACAGCTGTCGGGCCTAGTCTGAGAGAGCGATCTTTACTAGCCACAGGAAAGGGGGCGGCATGAAAGGAAGGGGTTGTAAAAAAAATTACTGGGGGAGGGGGCCCCATTCAAAAATTTGCTGTGGGGCCCAGTCATTTCTAGTTACGCCACTGACTCATGGTATCTGAATCTATAAGTCTCCTGTGGATATTCCATAAAAGTCTTATCTGCAGTCCTATGTAACACTACAAATAGCACAGTAACAATTCTCTGAGTACAGATAATGTAGTAGATGGTTATACCTTTTACATTTTAAAAAGCCTAAGGAATTTCATGATCAGCAGCACGCCCAGCAAATTTCTTTAGCACTAAGCCATGCCTCTAATATATGTCCATAATGCATAATGTCTATCTATACATGTCCCAATTCCACCCAGTCCCTTTTGGGCCCAATAAAATTTTATTCCCCCTTACAGTAGAATGCCTCCTTTAGTGTTCCATCACAGTAGTGCCTTCCCATGAATTGTTAATACAATTTAAAAAAAATAACACACCCTGTTCCCCAGTGGCGACTATGACACTATTGATGGCACCACTGCACTCAACTGTCTCTGCATCCTAAAAATGCAGAAACAGGTAAGAGCAAGACATGCCACAGCCCTCCCCTCCTCTGAACTCTGAGACTGTTCTGCCAGATCTGGGGCAGTACAAGATAATGTTGTTGATATAACATGCAGTCCTATGTAACACCACAGGTAAGGGCTCTTTCACACTAGCGTTTTTGTTTTCCGGCATAGAGATCCGTCGTCGGGGCTCTATGCCTGAAAAATCCTGATCAGGATTATCCCAATGCATTCTGAATGGAGAGAAATCCGTTTAGGAAGCATCAGGATGTCTTCAGTTCAGGACCGGAACGTTTTTTGGCCGGAGAACACTTGCCGCAAGGCCGGATCCGGAATTAATGCCCATTAAAAGGCGTTAATCCGGATCCGGCCTTAAGCTAAACGTCGTTTCGGCGCATCGCCGGATCCGACGTTTAGCTTTTTCTCAATGGTTACCATGGCAGCCAGGACACTAAAGTCCCGGCTGCAATGGTAAAGTGTAGTTGGGAGCGGGGGAGCAGTATACTTACAGTCCGTGCGGCTCCCGGGGCGCTCCAGAGTGACGTCAGGGCGCCCCACACGCATGGATCACGTGATCCATGCGCATGGGGCGCTCTGACGTCATTCTGGAGCGCCCCGGGAGCCGCACGGACTGTAAGTATACCGCTCCCCACTACTACTATGGCAACCAGGACTTTGGTAGCGTCCTGGCTGCCATAGTAACCTCAAAGCATTTAGAAGACTGATCAGGATCCTGATTAGTCTTCTAATGCTTTCAGGCGACTTGCGTTCTGACAGATCCGGCAGGACGGAAGTGCCTGCCGGATCCTCAGAACGCAAGTGTGAAAGAGGCCTAACACAGTGATACATCTCTGAGTGTAGAAAACATAATAGATGTCGCCTGCAGTCCTATGTAACAGCACAGATAACACAGTGATGGTCGGATGACCTTACACTTAAATCAGTTGTTGATAATATTCAAACTAGCAGCATATATGCGTGTTTACTACACCAATACACAGGGTAGTGCACAACATTATCTGAGAAGCCCAAAAATGTCTGGGCTATGGAAAGGTTCCAAATGAAAGACCCAGAATGTGGATAGAAACAGCACCACCAATCTGGCCAGAAGTAGGGGTAGGCCCCCGCTGTCCCTGCTGGCTTCAGAAGGGTGCAAAATTATAGTTGAGAAAGAGGACGAGATTGTGGATTGGATGGCTCACTCCTCCTCTCAGTCGCAGCAGGATGACGTGGAGGTGACTTCAAAGTCTCACACTGTGCTGTGGAGCCAGGAGTCACAGCGTTACTTCTGCTTGAAGCCCCAAAGAAGGCTTTCAGTGACCCGTCTTCTACACCTCTTCCTAGTGGAGCGCCTTCTTTTTTCCTGAGAAGAGGCAATAAAACCCCACCACCCCCTACAGCAGATAGTCATGAGAGTCTCCCTGTTGATGACTTGTGTGAGAGCCCTCACCGTTTGGGCTACCCTGAGGAGTAGGTTGAGGAGACTGGTGACCCCATAGATACCTGTGTTGATGGTGGTGGTAATATTGGCACTTGTAGCCATGGCATCGGCAGTGGGAGCAGTGACAGTGGCAGTTGGAGAAAATGCAGAGCAGGGGAAGATCGGCCTTGGAGCCCATCATGATATCTCACAGTCTGATAAAAGCGGCTAGGAGGATGAGGACTCCGATGACGATTGTGTGCTGGACAGGGCCTGGGAGCAAGATCAGGGTTCTGAGAAGGAGGTTGGCGGTAACATAGTAACCTAGTATATATGGCCGAAAAAAGACTTTTGTCTATCCAGTTCCGCCTGTTATTCTGCAAGTTGATCCAGAGGAAGGCAAAAAAAAAACTGTGAGGTAGAAGCCAATTTTCCCCACTTAAGGGGAATAAAAAATTTCTTCCCGACTCCAATCAGGCAATCAGAATAACTCCCTGGATCAACGACCCATCTCTAGTAGCTATAACCTGTAATATTATTACACTCCAGAAATACATCCAGGCCCCTTTTGGACTCTTTTAGTGAACTCGCCATCATGACCTCCTCAGGCAGAGATTTCCATAGTCTCACTGCTCTTACCGTGAAGATTCCACTTCTATGTTTGTGTACAAACCTTCTTTCCTCCCCTTGTCACAGTCCTGGGGATAAATAGATGATGGGAGAGATCTCTGTACTGACCCCTGATATATTTATACATAGTTATTAGATCTCCCCTCAGTTGTGTTTTTTTAAAGTGAACAACCATAATTTTGATAATCTTTCAGGGTACTGTAGTTGCCCCATTCCAGTTATTACTTTAGTTGCCCTCTTCTGAACCCTCTCCAGCTCTGCTATGTCTGCCTTGTTCACAGGAGCCTAGAACTGTACACAGAACTCCATGTGTAGTCTGACCAGTGATTTGTAAAGTTGTAGGACTATGTTCTCATCACGGGTGTCTATGCCCCTTTTTATGCAACCTATTATCATATTGGCCTTGGCAGCAGCTGCCTGACACTGGTTTGTACAGCTTAGTTTGCTGTTCACTAAAATTCCTAGGTCCTTTTCAATGTCAGTGTTACCCAGTGTTTTACCATTTTGAATGTACGGGTGACTTGCATTATTCCTTCCCATGTGCATAACATTTGTCAGTGTTAAACCTCATCTGCCATTTCTCTGTCCAAGCCTCCAATCTATCCAGATCCATCTGTAACAGTATACTGTACACTTCTGTGTCAATTACTTTACACAGTTTAGTGTCAACTGCAAAAATTTATATTTTACTGTGCAAGCCTTCTACAAGATCATTAATAAATATATTGAAGAGGGTAGGGTCCAGAAGCAATGGTGGCCGCAATAATGAGCAGAGGCCACGTACCTCCCAAAGAACAGGAGGTGGGTTATCAGTGTCAGACTGGGGTACCTAGGGCCCACCAGTAATATTTATTTTGGGGCCCCACCATACGGATACATTCAAATATAATAAATAATCTAACAAGTTTTTTATATGAACATCGGCTAATTGAGGTTCTGTACATTGAATATATGTATGTAGTGCAGTAAGTCTACTGTGTTATGTGCCACTTGTGCAGGGAGTGGAGACTAGGGGCCCACCTTGCTCAGGGGCCCACTGGGGGATTCCCCTGTACCCCTGTGGGCCAGTCGGGGGCCTGTGGGTTATGCTCAAGCGGTGCCAGAACTAAGCCCGGCTTGGCTGCCTGTAGCTTTGTGCGAGCAACTCACATATGGTACTTTTTCTGCACAAGGCGGGCACACAAAACCACAGTAGTGTGCAAGATCTGCAGGATTAAAATAAGCCGTGGCCATTCAAACACAATTATAAGTACCAAAGGCTTATTGTAGCACATGAGGTGGCATCACCAAATCCTTTTGAAAAATACAACTGGCCAGCATTTCCAATAAGAACAAGACTGTCCTCCTTCTCCAGGCCCTCTATGTGGTAGCCAACCCGCCTCCCTAAGCAATACAGAATCTTTGTCATGGCCATCATCTTCTTCTCCTGCTAAAACTCTTCCTCTTCCTCTCATAGAAAACCCTTATAAATGACCCAATTTTAAAAACTAGATCCCTTAAAGCATGCATCTAGTGATGTAGTGAGCATACGGAGTGCAAAATTATTATAGGATGAAATAATGAGTATATATGGTTTTATTCAAATTGTTAATAAAAGTTTCACAGGAAATTGGAGAAAAAATATTTTTAGATGGGTAACCCTGTTACTATCTTAGAAATCCGCCACATTCTTATCTTTGTGGCGCGTACAGATGAGAAGTGAAATTGTGCACTTATAAAAGAGGCAGATTTCTAAAAAGGCATTTGCCTGTACATATGACTATGTCTTGCCTAACTGAAAAAAAGGAAAAAAAACTGAACGGTAGTGAAAGGCAACAAATCCAAGAAAACGGCGCAAAACTGCAAATTCCAGTTTGTTCACAAGATACAAGAACAACAATAGGACTATAATGACAAGCTGGCATTCAAGGACAGTGACTGGTCAATCCCTATATGAGAGATGAATGTGCCAATAGGACTGCCTGGCAATGTAGAAACCAATTTACACACAATTAGGGTTGAGCGAACCCGAACAATAAAGTTCGGGTTCGTACCGAACATAACGTTTTTTTGCACCCGAACCCTATTATTTCTGTAAAAGTTTGGGTTCAGGTTCGTTTGTTCGTCAATTTCTTCCCGCTTTTTGAAAGGCTGCAGGGCAGCTAATCAACTAGCGTTTCACTACTTTGCCCTAAGAAGCCATCACAGCCATGCCTACTATTGGCATGGCTGTGATTGGCTAAGTGCAACATGTGACCCAGACTCTTTTTAAGCTGGTGTCATGTAGCGCCGCACATCACTCTGCTGCTCTTTCTGTAGGAACAGGCTGCTGCTGGTGCTCTCAAGGAGAGATTAGGGAAGAAATCTGCTGAACTTGGTGGTGTTAACTCTTCAAACTACAGCAATTATTGAGAGTGCTATGCTACATAATTGTACCCAGCCCTGAGCCCAGTGATGATGCAAAATCATTTTTAATCCATCTGTTACTGAGGTGGGGGTCGGCGGCCATTTTAGCAACTGCAGTGTCCTTGGAACTGTAAGTGACCTGCATGTGTGCCAGCCTGCCAGGAACATCAGTCTATTTTTTTTTGGTAGCTCAGTGGAGGAAAAATTCCTTTTTTCTGGCAGGTCAACTCCCCCTACATTATCTATTTTATAATTTTGGGGTGACATAGTGCATTTCTGTAGTTGAGGGAATAAACCCGTACTGTCGTACCACAGAGCACGTTTGAATACACCGCTGAAAAACCGATTTTAAAATTTTGCGGTGACATAGTGCATTTGAGTATTTGGGGGAAATAAACCCATATTGTTGTTACACAGAGCAGTTTTGCATAGAATTCTGAAGAACCTATTTTAAAATTTAGCAGTGACATACTGCATTCCTGTATTTGGGGGAAATAAACCCCTATTGTTGTTCCACAGAGCAGTTTGGCATACAACGCACAAAAACATATTTTAAAATTTAGCAGTGACATACTGCATTTCTGTAGTTTGTTGCAATAAACACTGGTTTTGTGCTACATAGCTAGAGATGGCCCGAACTATCCGCCGGCGAACAGTTCTCGGCGAACATAGCTTGTTCGCGTTCGCCGCAGCGGGCGAACACATGCGATGTTCGGTCCGCCCCCTATACATCATCATTGAGCAAACTTTGACCCTGTACCTCACAGTCAGCAGACACATTCCAGCCAATCAGCAGCATACCCTCCCTCCCAGACCCTCCCATCTCCTGAACAGCATCCATTTTAGATTCATTCGGAAGCTGCAGTCTTAGTGAAAGGAGGGAGAGTGTAGTTGCTGCTGATTTAATAGTGAAATCGATAGCTAGGCTAGTGAATTCAGTGTCCACTCAAGTCTTGAAAGACTCATCTGATCTCTGCTGTAAGGACAGCGTCCTGACAGCACCTCAAAAAGCCCTTTTTAGGGCTGCAACATTAGTCTGCTTTTTTTTTTCTCCATATATATATTGCAGTTGCCTGGCCTGCCTGTGTGTGAGGAGCTGCAGGCCCACAGACTGTAGTGTGCCCACTGCCAGTGCCCACCCCTGTCATCCCATGTGGCACAGGACTTTGCATCAAAAAAAGGCATTACATTTTTACACTTTAGTGTAATTTCAGTTGCTTGCCTGCTGCCAGTGTGTGTCAGGCCCACTTCCACAGACTTTAGTGTGCCCACTACCAGTGCCAATCACTCATACCGGGTGGCACAGTAGCTTGCCGATAAATAAAGCATTACATTTTTAGACAGTAGTCTAATTTCAGTTGCTTGCCTGCTGCCAGTGTGTGTCAGGCCCACTTCCACTGACTGTAGTGTGCCCACTGCCAGTGCCAACCACTGATACCGGGTGGCACAGTAGCTTGCCGATAAATAAGACATTTAATTTTTAGACAGTAGTCTAAATTCAGTTGCTTGCCTGCTGCCAGTGTGTGTCAGGCCCACTTCCACAGACTGTAGTGTGCCCACTGCCAGTGCCAACCACTCATACCGGGTGGCACAGTACCTAGCACGCGTAGTACCTAATCTAAAAAAAAATGACAGGCAGAGGCAGGCCACCCCGCAGGGGACGTCGTGGTCGTGGTGCTGTGATTTCCACTGTCCCTGGAATAATGCTTAGTGTTCAGAGGCCATGTACCCTGAACCCGAAAAATTCTGAGGACATAGTTGACTGGCTTAGACAGGACACCCAATCTTCAATAGCTAAGAACCTTGACGCACCATCCTCCTCCAGCTCAGCTTCGGTCACCTGCTCTCAAGTTACCACGCTCCCGCCCGCCTCCACCACCACCAGTACCACCACAGTCACCACAGCCGTTTCACTTGATCCGTCAGAGGAGTTATTTACACATCAGTTGGATGCAATTAGTGATGCGCAACCGTTATTGCCAGATGATGTAGATTACAGGGATATGTCTCCGTCAGGCAGGATTACACACATCGACGTACAGTGTGATGATGATGATGTTGTACCCGCTGCTGCTTCCTTTGCTGAGGTGTCAGATACAAGTGAAGAGGTTGATGATGACGATGTGTCCACGGATGCCACGTGGGTGCCTGCTCGAAGAGAAGAAGAGGGGGAAAGTTCAGAAGGGGAGACAGAGAGAATGAGGAGACGAGTTGGAAGCAGGGGGAGGTCGTCGCAAGGAGTTAGTGGCACAGTCAGACAGCATGTATCGGCACCCGGGTTCAGCCAGACAGCACGCCAGTCAACGCATGCAGTTGCGACCACCAGAATGCCGTCATTGGAAAGCTCAGCAGTGTGGCATTTTTTTTTTGTGTGTCTGCCTCTGATAACAGCAATGCCATTTGCAACCTGTGCCAAAAGAAACTGAGTCGTGGGAAGTCCAACACCCACCCCGGTACAACTGCTTTGCGAAGGCACATGATCTCACATCACAAATGCCTATGGGATCAATACATGAGTACAAGCAGCACACAAACTCAAAGCCACCATGCTCCTCCTGGTCCAGCATCTTCAGCCACGTCAACCACTGCTGTCCTCCCTGCCCCCTCTCAACCAACCGCCACTTAGCCTCTCACCTTCAGCAGTTCCTGCTCATCTGCCCACAGTCAGGTGTCTGTCAAGGACATGTTTGAGCATAAGAAGCCAATGCCACAGAGTCACCCCCTTGCCCGGCGACTGACAGCTGGCTTGACGGAACTCTTAGCCCGCCAGCTTTTACCATACCAGCTAGTGGAGTCTGAGGCCTTCAAAAAATTTGTCGCTATTGGGACTCCACAGTGGAAGGTACCCGGACAAAATTTTTTTTCAAAAAAGGCAATCCCAAACCTCTACAATATCATTGAAAAGGAAGTCATGGCATCTCTGGCATACAGTGTTGGGGCAAGGGTCCATCTGACCACTGATACCTGGTCTGCAAAGCACGGTCAAGGCAGGTATATCACGTACACTGCGCATTGGGTCAACCTGCTGATGGCTGACAAGCATGGCATGCGTGGCTCCGCAGCGGAGTTGGTGACACCGCCATGACTTGCAGGCAGACCTACTGCCACCTCCTCTACTCCTACTCCATCCTCTTCGATATCCTCCTCGGCTGAGTCCTCTTCTGCTGCGGCGTCTGGCTGCACATCAACTGAATCCCCCAAGCTCCCCAGGGGCTATTCCACATCCCGGATACGACAGTGTCACGCTGTCTTGGGGTTGACTTGCCTGAAAGCAGAGAGCCACACAGGACCAGCACTGCTGTCCGCCCTGAACGCACAGGTGGATCAGTGGCTGACCCCGCACCAACTGGAGATCGGCAAAGTGGTGTGTGACAATGGAACAAATTTGTTGTCGGCATTGAATTTGGGCAAGTTGTCACATGTGCCGTGCATGGCACATGTGTTGAATCTCATCGTACAACGCTTTGTGTCTAAGTACCCAGGCTTACAGGACGTCCTCAAGCAGGCCAGGAAGGTGTGTGGCCATTTCAGGCGTTCCTACACGGCCATGGCGCACTTTTCCGATATTCAGCGGCGAAACAACATGCCAGTGAGGCGCTTGATATGCGACAGCCCGACACTTTGGAATTCAACACTCCTAATGGTCGACCGCCTGCTCCAACAAGAAAAAGCCGTCAACGAGTATTTGTATGACCGGGGTGCTAGGACAGCCTCTGCGGAGCTGGGAATTTTTTTGCCACGCAATGCCTGTAGGCTCATGCGTCCTTTTGAGGAGGTGACAAACCTAGTCAGTCGCACCGAAGGCACCATCAGCGACCTCATCTCATTTGTTTTCTTCCTGAAGCGTGCCCTGCGAAGAGTGCTGGATCAGGCTGTAGATGAGCGTGAAGAGGAAGAGTTGTGGTCACCATCAGCACCAGAAACAGCCTTGTCATCATCGCTTGCCAGACCTGCGGCAACGCTGGAAGAGGAGTATGAGGAAGAGGAGTCAGAGGAGGAATGTGGCGGCTTTGAGGAGGAGGAAGACCAACCACAGCAGGCACCCCAGGGTGCTTGTTTTTGTCACCTATCTGGGACCCATGGTGTTGTACGTGGCTGGGGGGAAGAACAGACCGTCAATGACATCAGTGAGGACGAGGAACGGGAAATGAGTAGCTCTGCATCCAATCTTGTTCAAATGGGGTCTTTCATGTTGTAATGTCCGTTGAGGGACCCTCGTATAAAAAGGATGAAGGTGAACGACCTGTACTGGGTGGCCACGCTACTAAACCCCCGGTATAAGCAGAAAGTGGCAGAAAGATGCAGCAGTTCAAAACCAAACTAAAAAACAACAGGTAGCAGACTACCTCGCCTTAACAGCAGATATCGACACTCTGAGGAGCAATGAATCCCTTCACTACTGGGTGTGCAGGCTTGACCTGTGGCCTGAGCTATCCCAGTTTGCGATAGAACTTCTGGCCTGCCCTGCTTCAAGTGTCCTGTCAGAAAGGACCTTCAGTGCAGCAGGAGGCATTGTCACTGACAAGAGAAGTCGCCTCGGTCAAAAAAGCGTTGATTACCTCACCTTCATAAAGATGAATGAGGCATGGATCCCGAAGGGACTGACAGTGGGGGATACGTTTGACTAACAAAAGGCCTGATTACATGCCTTGGCCTCAAAATGGTCCCCACGCTGCTGTATTTAATGTCTGCATACCGGATGACTTTCGTGAATTCTCCACCACCAACTAGGGTTCAAGCCGCAATGTTTTAGTCACTTTTCTGCCTGGAAAACATCAATTTGTCCGGCCGCTGCTACAATAGCGGCTGCAACAATGCCATTATTTTTCAGGCATGTGTACATGCCTAATTTTTCTGTCCTATGGTGCAGCACTGTGGCTGCAAAAACAAACAAAAAAAAAAAAGGCACATACAAGTGTCAATTCCCCTTCGTGATCGTTACCTTGCTGTGGTGAAGGGGCTTGCGTATCACAATGAAGCAATCATCACCTCTATGAGTATGTTGGCAATGTTGCCACACCCCAGATGATAAGGCCGTTGCTTCATTATGGTCAGACCAAAAGCGATCGGACGGCTGGATAATATTTCATAGAAAAAACATTAATTTACCTTTTTTTTTTTTATGTTGTATGGGTTTTTAATACATAAAATAAAAAAATCATAATAAAGTCTCTTAATAGTTTATTAGAAATAATGCAGACAATTAAAAAAATCCCCATCAATTCCAATACAAAGCAAGTACAGAGCTCAGAACTAAATTATTTCATGATGTCGTAATGGTTCGTTAATTCAACAATGTTTAATCAATTCGACACACGTCGCCGGATAGGGTACGTAACAGGGATTAAACTGATAGAAATAGTACTAGTTCAGACACCACTCATATAGGTTGTCACAGCACAGTGTTCTGTGCACGCGCAGTGCCCCAATTTGGGAGTAAGAGGACCAACCAAGCTGCTTTTTCCATCTCCCGGTTCCCAAAATCAATTCAGTTTGGTGTATAAGAGCTGTCACTGTGTCACTCTGTCACTGTGAAGGCAGTCGAAGGTACCCGGCCTAAATTTTTTTTCACAAAACGCAATCCTTGATATGGGATGCAACAGGGATTAAACTGATGAGAATAGTACTACAGAAAATACCACTCATATCGGGTGTGACAGTAAATTGCACGGCGCAGACGCAGTGACCGTGGATAAAAACAAAGGGGAAGGAGCCAGCGTTTTTTTTAACCATCTCCCTGTTCGAAAAATCAATTCAATTCACCTTTCGGGGACCCTTGGTGTTGTACGTGGCTGGGTGGAGGAAGAAACCTTCAATGACATCACCGGGACGTTGCTAGCTTGGTATCCAACATTGTGCAAATGGGGAGCTTGCGGTTGTGCAAATGAACTGTTTGCGGTTGTTTGCGGTGCGTTAAAAGGGGAGTTTGGTCTGTCAATGTCTGTGAAGCGGGCGTAACCCTTATTGATACAACCCCGTAACCCTGATCGATACAACATCATACCTGATCGTATACACACACTAGATGTTTTAAACCACGTTGTTCAAAAAAATTTAGGATTGTTAGGTGATTTATGCCTTTTATGGATTAAAACCCAACTCTGCGTCAACTATGTAATTTTCATGGAAGTTTTTCCATGGATCCCCCTCCGGCATGCCACAGTCTAGGTGTTAGTCCCCTTGAAACAACTTTTCCATCACTATTGTGGCCAGAAAGAGTCCCTGTGGGTTTTAAAATTCGCCTGCCTATTGAAGTCTATGGCGGTTCGCCCATTCACGAACATTTGTGGAAGTTCGCTTTCGCCGTTCACGAACGGAAAATTTTATGTTCGCGACATCACTATACATAGCAGATCTGAGGCATACCCTGTATTTCAGTCATTTGAAGTAACCCTTTGAACTCTGCATTTACATAGTTGGTTGCAAACACACAGGTTCTGTGGTAGATAGCACATTAGCGGTGTACGCTGCATTTCTGACAGTCAAATTAAACTGTTAACTTCTGCTTTTACATTGTTGGTTTGAAAAATTAAATTTTTGGTGATAGTGAAATAATTGTATTGAATTGCTCCGTTACACAGTTTTTTGACCTAAAGATATGTATTCTGTTTATGAAACGGGCACTGCCTTACTGTTAGTGAACTTAATTTTTATCTATTGGAAGTTAAATTGACACCGGAGATAAACTATCTGTTAGTTTGGTGGGTGAATGCAAATAATGAGGAGAACATCAAATAAGGGACGTGGGCATGGTCGTGGTGGTGTTGGTGGAGCTCCTGTTGCTGGGAGAGGACGTGGCTATTCAGCGCCAACTACAGGTCCAAGTGAAACACCTTCCTCAGGTGTGAGTAGGCAACAGAACCTGCAGCTTTATTTGGTAGGCCCGAATGCAGCTTACGAATGGTGAGGCCAGAAGTTAGAACAAGTACAGGCAATAGTAGATTGGGTGGCTGACAGTGCCTCCAGTACCTTAACATTGTCTCCTACTGCTGAAAGCTCAGAGTTGGCACCTGCAGCCCATGCCCATCAGTATTTCAACTCACCCCATTGAAAATCAGTCGAGCAATCTGAGCCCCAAGTCATGCAGCAGTCTCTTATGCTTTTTGATGACTCTGCTGGCAGGGTTTCCCAGGGCCATCCACCTAGCCCTGACCTAGCCCTGACCCAGAAGTGGAAGAGATTGAGTGCACGGATGCCCAACCACTTAGACATAGCAGAGCTGGAGAGGGTTCAGAGGAGGGCAACTAAAGTAATAACTGGAATGAGGGATCTACAGTACCCTGAAAGGTTATCAAAATTAGGGTTATTCACTTTAGAAAAAAGACGACTGAGGGGAGATCTAATAACTATGTATAAATATATCAGGGGTCAGTACAGAGATCTGTCCCATCATCTATTTATCCCCAGGACTGTGACTGTGACAAGGGGACATCCTCTGCGTCTGGAGGAAAGAAGGTTTGTACACAAACATAGAAAAGGATTCTTCACTGTAAGAGCAGTGAGACTATGGAACTCTCTGCCTGAGGAGGTGGTGATGGTGAGTACAATAAAGGAATTCAAGAGGGGACTGGATTTATTTCTGGAGTGTAATAATATTACAGGCTACAGCTACTAGAGAGGGGTCGTTGGTCCAGGGAGTTATTCTGATTGCCTCATTGGAGTCGGGAAGGAATTTTTTTCCCCCTTAAGTGAGGAAAATTGGCTTCTGCCTCACAGGGGTTTTTTGCCTTCCTCTGGATCAACTTGTAGGAAACAGGCCGAACTGGATGGACAAATGTCTTTTTTCGGTCTTATATACTATGTTACTATGACTCTGCTGGCAGGGTTTCCCAGGGCCATCCACCTAGCCCTGACCCAGAAGTGGAAGAGATTGAGTGCACGGATGCCCAACCACTTAGGTTCGAGGATGAGGACATGGGAAGACAACCGCAGCACGTCTCTGATGATGACGAAACACAGGTGCAAACTGCTGCGGCTTTCTGCGGTGTGCAGACTGACAAAGATGGCAGGGGTGAAGACTGGATGGTAGATGATGTTGAGAACGATGAGGTCCTACACCCCAAAATATACCACTTAAATCCATGTTATTCATGGGTGGTGAAAAAATCATATTTTTTAAGGCCAGGATTTACCTTTGCGGTCTGAGAGTTCAGGGGCTGACCTATTACAATTTTTTGCTATCAAGTAACCCTGCACTGCATAGGTGACAGGGATCGAAAATGCGGAAAATCTTCTTTTTAATTGTTGGGTGCAATATTACCATTTTTGCCACGAATAAACCCCTCCTCTGCCTGGGTGCCAGGGGCCTACATTTTTAAAAATCGTCTGTTCCATTGGTGGGTGACATGAACCCCGTTTTGCCGTGATCAAACCACTGCTCTGCCTTGATGCCAGGGTCCTACATTTTAAAAAAATCGTCTGTTCCATTGGTAGGTCACATGAACCCCGTTTTGCCGTGAATAGATCCCTCCTGCCTGGGTGCCAGGCGCCTACATTTTAAAAAATCGTCTGTTCCATTGGTGCGTGATATGAACCCTGTTTTAAGGGTGAAAAAACCTTGCTGTGCATTGCTGACAGGGAACAAAATTTGGTAACATCTGTTAATTATCGAAAGATGCGTGACTACAAAACGCACGCTGGTAGATGCGCTGCCGATTGCATTCCCACCTAACGCCTCATCAACCTCCTACTCCACATCCATTTCCTCCTCCTAGTTCAAGATTTAGATTTTTAATTTTAATTATTTTATTTTAAGTCATTTTCCTATCCATATTTGTTTGCAGGGTACTTACCCACATTTTGCTGCCTTTTGCAGCCCTCTAGCCCTTTCCAGAACTTTTTTACAGCCATTTTAGTGCCGAAAAGTTCGAGTCCCCATTGACTTTAATGGGGTTCGGGGTCAAGTTCGGGTTAAGTTCGGATCCCGAACCCGAATTTTTTTTGTGAAGTTCGGCCGAACCCAAACTTCTAGGTGTTCACTCAACTCTACACACAATCAACCAGTCACCTACAGAATATATAGAAGGTCAGTGTCCAGAACCGCCTGTAGGAACAGTAATAGATCATTTTGGGAATTAGTGATGTCAGTATTTCTAGACGTGTTGTAGGGTGTCCACAAAATTCTTAATAAAGCCCTTAGTGTACTGGTGAGGAACAACTCAATCATTAGTGATCCTCCAAATAAAAAATAAAAAAATATCATGCCAATATCATGATACAGTAATGTGAATGGAATTAACAGCTTTGTGTGGCAGGACATGGTCATAAAAAATGAAATTAGGAAAATGAAGAAAACAAATTAGAAAAGGTTAAATTTGTTCCGAAGTCAGAAAAATGAAATTGAACTCCACAACCCATCCCAAAAGGATCCTTCCTTCCTTCCCTGGAAAGCCCACAAACTAAACAGAACATGAGAATAAATCGACTTCCTGAAAAGACCCACCCTTTTTGGTATTGGTGACACCGCACGTACCTTACGCCTTCCTTCTGGAGTGGGCATTGCGTCGTGTCATTGATCAAGCCGTCGAGGAGCAGGAGCTTGAAGATGAAGAAGTCGCAATGCTGAATGAATTCACACGGGGGGGCTACTCCATCTGAGATAAGTCAGCAGAATTCTGAAAAGGAGTCAGTTAGAGAAGGACAGTGGCTGGGGGAAGAGGAGGAGCCAGAATAGAAGGCTTTGAGGGGGACTTTAAACTTTTCGGGGATCCCTGGTGTTGTCCGTGGCTGGGGAGAGGAGACAAAGGATGACATTCTCCTGGGCGATAAGCAGGAGCCAGGGCGCTCCACCGCTTCCAATTTAGTGCAAATGGGGCCCTCATGCTCCAGTGTTTAAAGAGGGACCCCCGTATAAAAAGCATAAAAGGCAAGGACCAGTACTGGGTGGCAACGTACTTAGACCCCCGGTACAAATACAAAATGGCGGACAGGTTACCAGCATCACAGGGGGCTGGCAGAATGCAGCATTTCCAGGCCTTGCTGCGAGAGATGCTGCATTCTGCTGTTGCAGGCGCTGGCAGAGGAATTTCCACCCACAGCGAAACAGGTGCGGGTACCAATCCTACCGCGCCTGCAAGAAGAGGGCGATTTGAAGATGTATTGGTCACTTCGGATATGAGATCATTCCTGCAGCCAACCCATCGACAGCCGCCCTCTGGATCCAGCCTCAGGGAACGCCTAGATTGACAGGTGTGTCTGACTACATCGAGTTAATGGCTGATGTGGAGGCTTTGAGAAGTGAGGAACCCCTGGACTATTGGGTGTGCAGGCTTGACCTGTGGCCAGAGCTGGCACAATTTGTCATGGAACTCTTGGCTTGCCCCTCGTCGAGTGTCCTGTCCGAAAGGACGTTCAGTGCAGCAGGGGTTGGATCGTGACCGATAAGCCCACTTGCCTAGCTCACGACAGTGTGAACTACCTCACATTTCTAAAAATTAATGAGGCATGGATCTCGGAGAAATGCAACACCTGTAACAACCAAGTGTAATTGAATTTCCTCCTGCCAGCCCACACATATCTGCCACCACCCAGCACAAAGAATGGTCCTTGTCATATGTATATACAGCGGCATAAAAGGCCTTTTCTGTCAGATTAATGCCTCATTTTTGGGGCCTGTACTGGCCTACAGTAAAATTTTTATCCGGTGACCACCTATTGTACCTCCAGCCACATATTCACAAGTTCTTTTCTGTCAGGTGGGGCCTGTACTGGCCCACAGTAACATTTTTACTCAGTGACCGCCTAATGTACCTCCAGCCACAAAATCACAAGTTCTTTTCTTTCAGGTGAATGCCTAATTTTGGGACCTGTACTGGCCTACAGTAAAATTTTTAACCGGTGACCGCCTAATGTACCTCCAGCCACATAATTACAAGTTCTTTTCTTTCAGGTGAATGCCTAATTTTTGGGGTCTGTACAGTACATTTTTTAGCCAGTGACCGCCTAATGTACCACCAGCCACATAATCATATGTTCTTTTCTGTCAGGTGAATGCCTAATTTTTGGGGCCTGTACTCCCGTGGCCTAAAATAATTTTTTTCTAGTCTCCAGCAGGGCACATTTTTGACAGTTTTCCTTTAAGACGCATAAAAATGGCCCTTGATTAAAATACTTTTTTTTGGTGGGGATTTTTGCCATTGATCCCCCTCTGGTATGTCACTGTCCATGTAGTGGGACTATCTGTGCACTTCTATTTGGTGGCTGCAAATATGACCTGAAGGTTTTTCAGGTTCGCCTGCCATTAAAGTCAATGGGGCCCGCCGCGATCGCGCGGTTCGCGAACATTTGATCACGAACGCGCGTTCTCGAAACGTCCCGGCTGATGTTCTTCCATCACTATTCCTCAGGTCTCCAACTGAACTGCAAGAGCTGTTAAAATGTCTAGGAAACTGTGCATGCACTTCAGCCACTCTTAGTCCCCCTTCAAACGAGCGAGTGTCTCGCTGCCATCTGACTCTGAGGATGATGAATTAGCAGAGGAGGAGGAGGACATAAACGCCTAGGAATTTTACACACAACTTGGTGATTTATCTGCCTAAGTGACAGGAGAGGAGCATAAGGAGCTGGAGGGCGACGACGAAGATGAGTCAGATGTCTCCAAAAGACCATAGTGGTACGCAGTGGAGATGGAGGCAGGGAGGCCTTCAGAGTCCTTTACAGAAATGTAGATGCATGCTTTCTTGTTTGCATAGTGACAGCCAAATTGTAAGGATTTGGCAGAGGAATGCCTACTGGCTATCCACATTGTTACACCCTTGCTACTGGTCTAAAATGGGGACATTGTTTAGACTTTCTGTGAGGGATGCAAAAATTGACTACTATAGAGACATGCTGTGTAGTCGGTTGGTCTCTGCCTACAAGTGCCATTGCCTGTCCTCAAGAAGGTCTGATTGGGGTGACCCTCTGCGCTCACACTCCACTGCCATGACTGGTGGAGGGGGGGGCTTGCAGAAGCAGCACCAGCTGCATTATAAGTCTGGAGTCTCTAATAAGCAGTTTTCTTCAGCTGCCTTCTGAAGAAACCACCCAGCAGTGGGACATGCTGCAGAACGTCAACCAGCAGGTGGTGGCATACTTTGACTGCATCCTGTCTCCCATGATCCAAGATGCCCTGGACTACTGAGCATGCAAACTTAAAGTGTTGCCGCAACTAGCCAAGTTTGCCATGGGCATACTTTTCTGCCTGGCCAGTAGAATGGCATCAGAGCGAGTGTTCAGTGCAGCAGTGGGCATAGTTACCCCTAAGAAAACTCGCCCTTCCTCCCAAAATGTTGAGAGACTGGATCAACCAAGATTTCCAGACACTGGTGACTGATGCAACAGAATAGATCATTCTGCCACTAATGATCCCACTGTAGTGTGCTGCCACACCGGAATATTCTACAAAACGAGTGGTTACTTCTGGCCCACCCACCTGCTGCCTGTACTACCTATTCTACAATGGGGATTCTTGGCCTACTGATACATGTACATGTTATATTTTACAAGGATATGCATACCACTGGCCATTGCCATCACTCTCCTGTTGGGTTCTGCGATCTACCACCATCTTGTGCTCTAATGTATACCGCAGCTGCCACCGTCCCCACACATGGGGCTGCTACTGGTACTGTATTACTATTTCCTGACAGCCATAACTATTTTATATTTCGGTCTACAGAGCTGTATGAAGGCTTGTTTTTTGTGGACCAAACTGCAGTTTTTATTAGTACCATTTTTGTGGTACATATGACTCTTTGATCGTTGATTAATTTTTTTTAGGGGGGAAAGGGGACTAAAAATCAGCGAATCATGTGTTTTTCATTTTATTTTTCAATTACCATGTTAACTGCATTGTTTTTTTTTTTTTATATATATATATATATATATCTTAATAGTTCAAACTTTATCTGGTGCGGCAGTACCCTATATGCTTATTTTTTTTTTCATTGTTCATATTTTTAGATGTAAAATTGGGAAAGGGGTTGATTTAAACTTTTAATTTAACTTCTTTTCTTTTTTTTACTTTAACAACAACTTAGGGAGCTAGAACCTGGGATCTTTTGACCACTTGTCCCATTCACCCTAAAATAGATCTATTATAGTGAGTGACATTATACTGCACTCCTGCTGAGCTGTGTCTCGTGTACCAAGCAGCATAGTTTACCATAGCAGGCCTGAAAAGTTTCAGAAGCGTCCAGCCTGCCATTGTAACCTATTGCCTTACCTCACAGATGCCACGATTGGCTTTGATTGGGGCATCAAAGGGGTTAAATGACTGGGTTCGGCGGGTACACTGTTCCCCATCATTGCGGCCAGGTGTCTGCTGTATGATGCAGCCGGCACCCGCCTGTATGGAGAGGGCTTACTTTAGCAGCCCTTTCCATACATTCACTCAGCCACCGTGACTTACGGGTATACCTGATTTATAGTGATTCATGATCTTGGCTAACATCAGCGAAATTACTGAATTGAATTTTTCAAAACTTTTCTCGTTTCTACTAAAGATGATATAAAAAGAAAAAAGTACCCTTTGCTATTTTGTCAAGGGTTATATGTGAGGCGCCATGAGCGTATTTCTCTGATGTAAGTACTTTTTTTTTAAAGGGAGTCTGTTATGTAATTTTCCCCAATATTACTAACAGCATAGCACCATAGAAGATTGGAAATACATACCTGTGTGTACTTTATGTCTTTATTCCATGTCCAGGAAGAGCCCTTTTATTCTGCTGAAATCAAAAATAGTATATACAGCAATGTACTGATATGTGAGGTACGAGCTGTAATTTATACCTCATAGCTCACATATCAGTACACTGCTGTATATACTGGCCAGGGATGGGTAGAGGGCAGTGATGAGTGAGCATGTTTGGCCGAGTACCGGTTCGGCTCGAGCATCGCTATGGTCGGCATGTGGGGGTACTCGGCTGAATACCACTTGTGCTTGTTGCATTGCTCAAGTCTCTTCCCCACACGTTTGGCACCTCCTAAGCAGCCAATCAACGTTCAGGTAAGTAATTCCCTTCAGTGTAATGCCATAGCCATGTTAGCTATTAGCCTTACACTGATTGGCTGGCTGGAACACGGGATACCAGTTTATATAGGAGCCGATGTCCTGGGCTCGGATCATTCAGCGTCAGGGAGAGCAGACAGTAGGCAGGAACAATAGCGTTTTGCTGGAAATTCACAGATTTAACTCCAAAAAAAATATTGAAAGACCAAACAGTCCTCTAAGAACTACAGTGTGCGTTTGACAGCTGTGCAGCACCATTTATTTATTTTTTTACCAGGGGTTAAATTCAGCAGTATCAGGGACAGGTGTCTTCAGGAAAGGACAGATTGTTGAGGACTGGAAAATCGCTTTTTTAAGTACCCAAAAGCTTTTAATAGACTGAAAGATTTGACGTTAGTGAGATCTACAGTACGCCATTAGAAAGCAATGTGTTTAGCAGACATTATAAAAAGGGGCTTTTTCACTAGAGTGTGTCTGCAAGTGAGATCTACAGTACGCCATCAGAAAGCAGAGTGTTTAGCAGACATTATAAAAAGGGGCTTATTCACTAGGGTGTGCCTACTAGTGAGATATACACTGCGCCATCAGAGAATTTTTTTTTTTCTGGGAAAATTAACCTAATTTGTGCCACATCTGTGTGTGTGTTCAATCTGCAACTGTTATAGTCATTACTCCAGCAGATAATTATTTATATTTTGGGCAAATTTTAACTAGTTTTAGGCACATCTGTGTGTGCGTTTAGGCCGCAACCATATATACAGTATTCAAGCATAGAATTATTTGTATTTGGGACAAATTTAACTAGTTTGGGGCACATCTGTGTGTGCGTTCAATACACAACCATTATATTCATTACTCCAGCAGAGAATTATTTATATTTTTGGCAAATTTAACTAGTTTTGGGCACATCTGTGTGTGCATTTAGGCCGCAACAGTATATACAGTATTCCAGCAGAGAATATATTTTATTTGGGACAAATTTAACTGTTTTGTACCAAATATACTGTCCATATAGTGTGGATTTCTGTGACAAATACTCTCACATTTGAAAAGAGTGTCTGTTGCGCCAATCTAAATAATCTGTGCATTATCTAGTATCCATATTCTGTTCATTACTGGGGCATATACTGATTTAAATTTAAAATCTGTGTGTCTTGTGACAATCTAATTAATCTTGATGTACGGTTCTGTGTGATTCATTTAATATGGTATAGAAGGGGTTTATTACTACATTGTATCAAGCACTATGCACTTTAATTTTCGGCACTTTACAGCCCTTATTGGGCTCCTACTATGTATAATTTTATGGGGGATATTTTGTGGTGATTTGTAATTTGATGCACTTATATTAATTATTTAAGGAAAACTCCATGTATTGACTAAAGCTTGATTGAATAGAATATTAATTATGAATTTATAGCACTAGCACTTTAGGTTTAGATGTCAGTTCATGTAGTTTAGGGGTCACAGATAATATGTTAGATACATGGTTTATTTTGTTAGGCCCGGTATCTATAGTACTTTTTTACCTATCACATAATATATATATATTTTTTTGAGTGGGTTTGGAGTAATATATATGGAATCTAGGTGTGATTAGCCAGGCATTGTGAGTGAGACAGCCCGTGCCCCTATTAGAACTATAGAATAATATATCTCCATTTGACTCCTTGTCGAACTTTAGTGGACGCTTGTTTGTCCTTCTAGATATTGTAATAGTAATTGTCATGTGGTATTGATTGTCCTTCTAAAATGGCATTTTACCTGGGAACGGGAGCGCATCGCAGACTGACTATTGAGGCGGCGCTTGCGCTGGACCCTGACAACACTAAAGCCTCGAGTGACGTCAGTTTACGGAAATAGTCCGAGCTGCCCTCACTGAGGCCAAGGTGGGGCCTGGCGGAAGATGTGTCTGCAGCGATTGTAAAGGAGCGATGCGCCACAATGACGTCCTAGAGCCATGTGATCAAGGAACGTTCCTCCATAGGTCAGGTTACGACATAAAAAGTAGCCCACTATGTCCATTAGACCTCTCCTCTTGAAGAAGCTGTACGCGAAACGCGCGTCGAGGGGTGCGCCTACTTGCATGACGGGGTGTATGTGGCCGAGGTAAGGCACGAGTTGCTATTGTATTTTTACCGGGAGGGAATGAGTATTTGACTATTAGACAGATCTTGTTGAGTTCCACCAATAGACGGGTTAGTCTTTATTTTGAACGCTTTAGGTCTGTTCTGTTTAGGGTTCATTTCAGGATACTTTCGGTTTAGGATCCACACAGAGCCACGTATCTGTGGCTTAGCAAGTTGTTTGGCGCATGTTTTTCTTGTTTCTCCTTTTTTATGGTATCTAATGTGTATTTTAAGGATATTTAATAAAGATTGATATTTTTCATAAGAGATTGGTGTACCTCAGTGTTATACATTTAAGGTTATTGGGTACTACCTCGATGAGGTTACGATCAGATTAGTGTTTGAATCTAATTAATCTGGTCCAAACCTAGTGTCCTCATAGGGCGTGACTCTTTGTTTCAAATACAGTACCACATGTGAAAACACATGTTAATGATGTTTGTTGTTACTGTCCTGATGAAGGGGGCGCTCCGTCCCTGAAACGCGTCGACTTTTAAATAAAAGTATTGTTTTATACCAATACTTGCCGGACGTTCGAGTCCTGTTGATAGCGCCATCGCAAAGGTTCCCTTTTTTCTATTATCTTCTACTTGTGGAACCCTATAAAACTGTGAAGGCTATGGAGAACCTTTTAGAGACTGATTTCCCAAACTGCAACCACAAACACACTTATTTATTGCAAAGTGCCCACACAGTCATTTACCCTGAATACTACAGTCCAATATAGTATCTCCCATCCCTATTATTTAGCTATAATATCCTGCCTACAGTCAATGTGCTGCCTGTGCCATTAATGGCGTACCCGAAGCTGATGAATAGCAGGAAAAGTGTAAGGCATATTGGTGCACCACAGACTTTTTCAAGGGTAAGGGTGCCCTCAGAAAGGGCTCTGAGTGTCACCTCTGCAAGAGTTTCGCTGACCCTATTAAACATTATGAGCGAGGGCAACCTAAAAAGCATGTTGATATGATGGAGGAGAAGGACGAGAAAATGAAGATTGAACCATATAACCTTTTTGGTGGTGGCAGAGGTGTATGTGAATACAGTGCATTTAGTACATTATAAACAACACATTTAAAGTGCCTTTATGTTCATCCGCTTTTATCTGGTGGAGTAGAGAAGTCAGGGACAATACAGGCCCGGTTCATTTTTATAATAGTCAACCTGTCAGCATTTTCAGTTGACAGGCGCATGTGCTTATCTGTTAATATGGCCCCAGCAGCACTAAATACCCGCTGTGACAGAACGCTGGTGGCAGGGCAGGCCAGCACCTCTGAGGCGTAAAGATGACAAACTAAGGGTGGTCTGGCTATCACCCTGTGTACTGTGTTTGAGTTTTTTTTGTTTGGTTTGAGTTAGAGCTCATGACTAGTCTGTAAGATATGTTATTGTTATTTATTTTGTTATTTAGGAGTTATTGTACAGGCCATGCCATTGTTTTACCAGCACTGTTGTATGTTATATTTGTATTTTATAGTAATGTGTAAGTTTTGTATGAGGTTTTAGTGAATACAGTGTACAGGCCAGCCCCTCAAATGCATAGAATGCAAGTTTGTGCCACGTGTCCAGCTTGGACACCCAATAGTTTTAAGGCACAGATGGATCACTGAGGATGCTGAAAAGGTCTTCTATGTATTCCTTCACCATCTTCTAAAATGTTTCCCTCCTTGTGACACTAGGTCACACATCAGGGTGAGGGTGCTGGCGGGGTGTCATGAAACTGTCTTGTAGAGTGTTGTCCTGCCTCTGTTGAAACTGCGGTGTGTTCCCCTTATCTCCCCTCCTGGGTTCCCCAAGGAACTGCGTACTCTGCCTCCAGTGTTGTCATATTCAAATTTTCTAAGCAATTTTTAAACAAGGACATTCTGTTATTGCACTGTTTTGCTCGTCCTCTCCACCACAGGAATGAGAGATGAGAAGTTCTCTTTGTAGGGGGGGTCGATAAGGGTGAACAACCAGTAATCTCTGTTGTCTAACATTCGTGTAAAGAACGGGTCACTGGAAAGGCAGCCTAACATGAAGTCAGCCATGTGTGCTAGATTCCCAACAGACAAGACTTCGCTGTCATTATCAGGAGAATGACTCTCATTCTCCTTATCCTCGTCCTCCTCTCTTGCCAATTTATGCAGAACAGATGGAATAAACCTGCTATCGTTACTACCCTCTGTAGCGTAGGCAACTGTCTCTTGCTCCTTCTTCTCCTCCTCTTCCTCCTCATCATCCTCATCCAATTCACAATGAGAAGCCGAACTGATGGTCTTCTGGCTATCACCCTGTGTAATGTCTTCCCCCTAGTTCCACCTCTTCCACCTGTGAAGCGTTCGCCTTCATCGTTACCAGCCAGTGTTTCACTGGACACAGAAGTGGTATGGTTAGGCTGATAATAGCGGCCACGCCATGTACCATCTGTGTTTATCCCTCAAAGTTGCGTAAAACCTCACAAAGGTCAGACATACAAGAGCATGTTGCAGCTGGTATTCCACTACTGCCCTCTGCTGCTCACAAAGCCTGGACAACACGTAGAACGTAGAATTCAAGCATGTGCTCACATAGCACAATAGTCTGTTAGCTGGCAAATGCAAGTGCTGCTGCAGTGTTGGCAAACAGATGGCAGCTGTAGATGACTTTCAGAAATGGGCACACAAACGGTGCACCTTCACCAGTAGCTCAGGCAAAATGGGGTAGGTTGGGAGAAAATTGAGAACATGTGGCCTAGGCATGGTATGGCCGGATCCCAGACATTAAGGTGGGATCCACATGGCCATATCAGCATTTGTCCCATGTACAATTTTCCCTTCTTCACTGGGCAGAGGTTGTTTTCTGCCCCTGTGATGGCCCTGATTCGCTGAGGGCTGGGCCTGTTATGTTTCAGGGTTTGATTTTTTTATTGTTACGGTTTGAGTTTCTGACTAGGCTGTAAAATAACATATGGTTATTTATGAGTTCTTAAAAAGTTCATTCCATTGGTTTACCTCCACTTTTGTGTGTTAGGTTTTTAGTTATATTAATGTATAAGTTTGGGAGGTTTGTTGTGCATGGTACATATATGCTGTATGATTCCCATGTGTGTGAGCTTGCCAAGCTACAAAGCTGCCAACAAGTTATGGTCATTATCAGACACAACCAACCTGGTCCCTTATACCCTGCCACAGCTCTGCGGCGGTGTGCTGTTTGTCACACAAGCAAATGAGCCTACCCATGAGAATTCAGAGTTTGCAGTGGAGGAGGAGGTGGAGGCAGAGGAGAAGGAGGGGGGGGGGGGTTGCAGCCACTACTGTAGGTGGTGGCAGAAATCCTGATAGAAGTAGTGCCCACATAAACCATTTCTGGAATTTCTTAAAGGTCATTGAATGAGTCTGCTCTGCTGCCATAATAAAACGGGCACATGTGGTTGGCAGATGTAAGCTTTATTATTATCACGTAACCATTAAATATTCCAAATGAGCAGTTCTCGGGGTGTAAGTGGGTCTTTGAGGACACGGTCAAATTTAATAATTAGGAAATAAATTTCTTCTGTATAACAAAACTAAAATGATGGACTTAAATGCCCTAAATATTGAATGTCAGTCATGAAATTAGATTGTACTGTAGGTATCTGTAGCTTCGGTAAGCAATGTATATTATGTTGTAATTGTAAAGATCAATTAAAACTGGCACAAAGATTAACAGTTAAGCAATTACTGCTTTCGTATGTAGGGGCAATTATTTTCCCCTTGATTTTGGTTCATTGTGTATGTTTCTAAGGGGATCTTAAAGGGAAATGCAAGTAATATCTTCTATTAGGGCCTATGGACAACATAGAGGCGGTCTTAGGCTCCTCTCAATGAGTCGAAGTTGAGATCCTCTAAGGCAGGCATCCTCAAACTGCGGCTCTCCAGCTGTTGCAAAACTACAACTCCCAGCATGCCTGAACAGCCTACAGGTATCGGCCTACAGCAGGGCATTGTGGGAGTTGTAGTTTTACAACAGCTGGAGGGCCGCAGTTTGAGGATGCCTGCTCTAAGGCTACTTTCACACTAGCGTTTATATTTTATGGTATTAAGATCCGTCATAGGGTCTCAATAACGGAAAAAAAATTTTTTTTGTCCCCATTCATTGTCAATGGGGACAAAATGTAACTGAACTGAACGGAATGCTCCAAAATGCATTTCATTCGGTTCTCATACCAGAGAGCATACTGCAGGGTGCTGTGGTTTGCTTTCCTTCCTGCCACAATAAAAAACGGATCCGTACTGCATTGACTTTCAATGGAGTTCATGACTCATCCGTCTTGGCTATGGTAAAGATAAAAACACTGCTCTGTTCATAACGGATGCAGATGGTTGTATTATCAGTAATGGAAGCATTTTGGCTGAACCCTGCCAGATCCAGCAAAAACGCTAGTGTGAAAGTAGCCTAAGGCAGGGATCAGCAGCCTTCGGCACTCCAGCTGTTATGAAACTACAACTCCCAGCATGCTCTTTTCACTTCTGTGGGAGCTCAGCCAATAGCCAAGCCAGTGTGCATGATGGAGATGTTGATTCACAACACCTGGAGTGCCGGAGGCAGCACACGGTGTGCTGTCTGCATTTTTTGCGGACCCATTAAAATAAATGGGTCTTCATTCAATCTGTATCTGCCAACTACTGTATCTTACAAAGTAGGTTTACAAAAGCCTGATCATAATCAGTAATTCCAAGCAATTTCTGATGCCGCCATATAAAAGTCTGACAGATGTGGGGATTTCAGTGCAGACTGTAGTCTGGTGTACGGATAAAATACTGTGAGGGTGGTCCCCTCAGCTCCACTGAAGAGAATGTAATTGGACATTAACACCTTATATAACTAGGTTTCTGAAATGTTGTCATTCGTTTGGTGAAGGTCATTTCTTGATTTAGTATAACATCCCTGTATACAACATGGTTTGCCTGTGCTTATTAACCCTTTCTGGTGCTATAACAGCCTCCATTAGATCCAGGGATGCAGGATTTAGCGTTAGTACCACTCATAGAAGGGGCCTTGGCGTGGCGAGTGGCTTATTACCTTTTGATCAAAACGTACACTAACGACCTTTTATAGCTTCTAGCATAGAGGCAGGGCAGAGTGTTGGTGCTGTTTAATTTCTGTGTTTGTGTATTCTGCCATAGCTACGTTCACCTGCATACAGGGATGTGCTGACTGACCCCCCTTGTGTTTCTGTTTAGTATATGTTGGAAGTGTGGCAGCCTCCTTTTCAGTCGTGCACACCTGTCTAGTTTGTCTGCCTTAGAGGCTGGTTTTAATCAGAGTGAGTATAAAGCTGAATGTGCATTCATAGTGCCTGCTAGTAGCCATCTAGCTCCAGGAAGAGTACACAGTGGCCTCATCATGCATGTTGGTACCTGCATCCCTGGATCTAATGGAGGCTATTATAGCACCAGAAAGGGTTAATAAGCACGGTGGATCCTAGCATGCATGCTGGGCCTGCACTCCGTGGATTTTATGTGGCTGTCATGGCCCATAACAGATAGGATTTAGCGTTAGGACCACTCATAGAGGGGGACTTGGCGTGGCGAGTGGCTTATTACCTTTTGATCAAAACGTACACGAACGACCTCTTATAGCTTCTAGCATAGAGGCAGGGCAGAGTGCTGGTTGCAGAGTGCTGTTGCATTTCTGTGTTTGTGTATTCTGCCATAGTTACGTTCACCTGCATACAGGGACGTGCTGACTGACCCCCCCCCCCCCACTTGTGTTTCTTTTGGGTATTTATATACTATACTGTACTTCTCAGCATGTGGTGTGAATTGTACTTATCCCTTAATGCGCAATAGGTATACTGTGTGGATGTAACCATATTCTAGATTACTTTTATTATAATACACATGTCTATTCTATAATCATGTTATTGACTTGATTTTATTATTGCTTTTTGCCAGATATTGTTAGAGACATAGGGCGAAGGTCTGTTACCCAACCCAAAACCAAAATTGACACCCTTTCCCAGCACATGCTATTGAGAGCAATGACCATAGTAGTAAGTCTCTTTATGCATTATAAAATATTACATTGCATAGTAGTTATTTGGGCTTTATTGACTACATGACTGTGCCCCTTATTAGCACACCCTTATATAATATTGGTTTTCAGTTATGTGGCAGAGGCGCCTTTAGAAGAATATTGGAACCTTTGATGGAAAGCACATAAATTCAGTCCCTATGGACAGAAATGCACTGCAGGGGTTTTCAATGGCCTTGCCAAATATCAAATGTGTATCCCACTTTCCCTTTATGGCAGATATCATGGAAAATAAGGATTGGGCTGTTGGATAATAACATGCCCGCTCCTTTTATTCATAGAGGAGCTAATCTGTTGCGAGAAGTGTCTGGCAGTGGCTTACTCCCTGGTCCTCTTTCAAGGGTTTACCAACCAATGTGTGTCAGGAATGATTTGCTGTTCATCTGACCACTATTTATATTGTATCGCCTTGTTATGGATGCATGGCATATCTATAGGCAAACATATAGTGCCCTGGTGGTCATACATACCTGTGCTAGAAAAAGAAAGCCTGGACTTTGACTGTGTGTAGTATGTGTCATTAAGCTATAAGGAGAAATAGTTCCTCCTGTATCCTGACAGTCCTCTGAACTAGTTGAGTCAGTTCTCTCTGATTGGCACTGATGAGGGGCAATAACCCTAAAACAGCTGTCTGCAGATGAGGTACTGGCTCGGTTATAGTCCTGTGTATGTCTATGTCTATACCTGAGGAGCATTTCATTGACTAAAAAATACCCTTATACTTACTAGGTGCTCTCCATAAGGAAAAATTGTACCCTCTTTAGGCTAGTTTCACATATGCAGAACGGCCTTCTGGCAGGCTGAAACCGTGCAGCGGTTTCTGTCTGACCGATTCTCGGCATATTTCTCGGGTTGTGGCTGGTTCTCTGTCGGACCTCTTTATAGTTAATGGGGCCGGCAAACATTCCAGTATTATCCAGCAATGCCGGTTGTGGAGAACTCTGGCAGGCTGTTCTCTGCAGGAACAGCCTGCCGAAATATTGTGTACATGTGAAAGTAGCCGTGCCAGAGCAAAATTACAACTGAATTCCTGGTCGTAAGCCTGAAATCAAAAGCACTCAATCATTATAGATGATATACATTACAAATCTTTTTTGTCAAGTGAAAACCTGAAAATGATTCCTTTAATATAACACCTTTATTAGCAAATCAACTTTTTGGGTCACTTATGTTTTAGTTCAGGCATCAAGTGTGACAGCAAATAATGAAAAGTACAAGTTTACACTGAATAATCTGTATATCACCTACTGTATACACACACATTCCCACTTCCACAAATTACTAGGAACTTTAACCTGAACTTCAGAGGGACAGATAAAAGTTCTCTGCAGCTAGTCATAGATGATTATCATTGCAATTATAATACTATCAAGTGAACACACCTGAAGTCTTTAGCTTGTGATGTTTGAGTATTGCTCTAGGTTCCATCCTATTGCTGGCATTTTGTATATTCTTGTGTGATCTTACAACAATGATAGGAACACATTTTTAATACAGATATACTACTATGGGTGCTGGAAAACAAAATTCAAAGTGCAACTGTTTTCTGATACCATGCAGGGTGCACCACCAATGAGGCCAGGTGAGGCAATCGCCTCAGGCAGCACCAGGTAGGGGCAGGAGAGGGGCAGCCGAAGGGCCATGCGCTGAAGGGAAGGGGCTAGTTTAAGATATTGGCATTTGGGGAGGGAGGATCGCCATTTCAGTTTTCGCCTCAGGCAGCAGAAAGGCTAGGTGCACCCCTGATACCATGTATTTATTTTTCCATGAAAAAGTAGGAAAGTGTATGGACTATGGTTGATTTTCGGGTACAGGAAGATTTTATATCATTTTATTTAAACAGGTTCTCCACCTATATTGCTTTTAATTAACAACCCGATTAAGACGTTATGTACGCAGGTCCCATTAGGGCTACATTTTGTACGGAATCATAACTCCTCTTAAGCACATGGGCTCTCTGTTGCACTCTGGAATCAGATTAAGGCTAGGTCCACTCGGGTGCATTATGGACGCGTTATACATTGATATTTTGGATGTATTATTAGGCCCAATTAAAAGTCAAAAAGATCCAGACTCTGTTGGGGTCTGTACACTTGTGGTCATGCCTCGAGACTTGTTTGAAATACAGACAGACAATGCATAAGTTAATGTGGACCTGCCCGCATGCCAACACTTAGTGTATGAGCAGACCATTTTTGCCCTAGAGCCACTCGTTTTTACAGAAGAATAGCTCCATACATACAGCATTTGATGGTGGCTATAAAGACATACTTGCCAACTTTTAGAAGTTGTCGGCCAGGTGCCACATAACCACACCCATTATCAGCATGCCATGTCTCTTTTCTGCACCACAATGTTGCCTTTTCTGTGCACTGTTTGATGTTGTAGCATCCCCATCAGGGAGAAAGCAGCACTCTCTGCAGTGCCCGGGAGATTGGGCCAAAAATTCCAGTGGTTTAGGAGTTCTTGCCTTTTTCAAGAGCCTCCTATACGCTTCAGGAAAGTTCACAAGTATGTGTACAGGCTTTATGCCCACAGTTCTGCTGTGCCTGAGGCCTACTGCATGGGTTCCACAGTGACTTTTTGTAGCACAACTTTCCAAGTTCAATTGAGGGACAGCTGAAGCTCCTAAGGGTCCATAAAATATTCCTTTGATCTGCAGTTGTAAAAAGTCATGGTGGAGAAACTTTCAAACTATTTTAGACCGTCAAACTGTACCTCTATAGTTCTTGTGAACCCATCTTTGATGTTGGGTTGGTAATGGTTGGTGGGACAATGGTGGTTTGCTGCAATTGCCACGGTTTCTCAAGAATTACAGCTGAGGCACATGTTATGTGCTCCACCTGTGCTTGCCAAGAAACCACTACGACCCTCAGTGGTTTTGCTGTACTGTACAGAGCACCTATGGGCCACAGCTGCTACATGTAAACCCAGCCTAAAGGTGCTTGTATACGTTCGTTATGTTCAGGTTTGTTTTATATAGTTTTCAAGCCATTACCATATGTGGATAATAAAGGGAAAGAAAATATATAGAAAAGATTCAATTTTTATTTGAGTCCTCTGTAGTTTTAGGTTCAAACACATGACTGACAGCCCTAGTTTAAAGGGAATCTATCAGCTCTGAAACAACCCCCAAACTAGAGTAAGTGATGTCTAGTGTAAGTGGTGCTGAGTCTGGTTATATAATTTTTATCTTCATATTCACTTGCATTATGACGCTATGCTGTGGTTTTGAGTCTTCCCCATTATGTGCATGAGCATGGGAGTCCTCTCAGTGCATTTTACTGCTGGTTTGTGGGAGCACAGCATCGGAATGCAAGTGAATATGAAGATAAAAGTGACAAAATCGAACTGCCATACACTTCCCATACACACCTGCTGTAGCCAGCAGCTCCCTGCCAGCCAATCAGATTGAATTACTGAGAGACACGCCTCCTCACTCTGAAGCCTAATCCAGGCGTGCAATGTGAAGGACCGCCCCTCTGTCTTCTGTTTATACTAAAGGGAAGACAGACGAGCCATAGCAACGGTCTTATAAGGGACCTGTTGAAAGGGTCAGGGGACATTAATGAAAGCTGTTGTTATGAGGTAAATACAGATTTTTTGGCATTCATTAACAGACTAACTCAGGTATTCATGCCTAGCTCTAATAAACTAGGAAATAAAAAAATATGACTGTTACAGTTTAAGTGATATCATTGCATGGGGTCCAATTAATGTGGCTGTAATACAGATGCCTAAAGGCAGTCATATTTTGCCATTTAAGGCTCATTTCAGAAGGTCTCTGTTTAGCTCTACCTGCAGGCCTGAAGCCAAATGTCTTAATGAACTGGGACTGGTTGGGGAGGATTCATTGAGTGACAATATGATATAAAGATTGTGGTTATTAGGCAGTGTATTCCTAGCAACCAGTCTAATGGCACAGCTGTTCAGTTAAAAGCTAGACTGCCATGTGAACACAGTCACTGGAGAGGTTGGGGAAAGCAGCTTGGCAGCAGTCAAGTATCTAAAGGACATAATGCATTCAACTATACCTCTTTTGTATAGGTGCATTTTAGCTATTTGCTCTGCCCATGGTCTGGTAAATTCTTACTAAAATCTAGGGAACTGCATTTGTGGGTATGATCAAAAAATAAAAATGAATTGAGCAAGTACGATATTGATTTGCAGTCTGCTGAAAATTCACAGTGCATAGTCTTATCCATCATGACTTCTTTTTCTCCTTAAAAAGGACCTTTTATGTGAAAAAAAAGTATGAACTAAGTATCATGATATGGAGAGCGGCGCCCAGGGATCTTACTGCACTTACTATTATGCCTGGGTGCAGCTCCGTTCTCCCGCTATGTCCTCCGGTATCTTCGTTGACTTGGTCCTACTGGGAGAAGTCTGTCCTTTTTGTCCTGGGCGTCTCCTTCTCCCCCCAAAAAATAATCTCCCAGGCTGTGAGCTCTGCTCTGCGATTGGACAGCGCTACAGCCTGGGAGAAGAAGATGCCCAGGACAAAAAGGGCAGACTCCTCCCAGTAGAACCAAGTCACTGAAGATACTAAAGGACATAGCGGGAGAACGAAGCAGTCCTCTTTAAACATTGCTTTTCTTCGGCAGCAGGTAATCTCATTAGAAATCACTGCGCCCTCTACAGGAAGCCTGTCAAAATGGAGCTGATAAGATGGCAGGGTTGCCAACCGTCCAGAAATTCCTGGACAGTCTATAAAAATGGGGGATTTTTCCCAGTGTCCGTGAAAAAACTAGAAATGTTGTTTGATTTTATTTTATTTATTTTTTAGGTTTTAGCAGGTCATTTTGATTATAATTCTTAGTATTTTACAGCTCACAGTAAATGCTGGTACTGTGTTCAGTGTTAGTATCTGACCCATAGACATGTATTACTTATGATCTTTATAGTTCATTGCAGTTTTCCAATTTGCCCATAAATATGTTGGCTGTCTGATTTTTGGATAAATTGTCCAGACAAAATAAAAAAAATTATTTAGGTTGACATCTCTGTAGCTACAGCTATGAATTTGAAAGAGATACTAAAGTCAGTTCCTGGTTTTGTTATAAAATTTCCAACTGGATTTACAAAGCGGTGGTTGGTGCCTGTCTTCGCTCTTAGCAGAAGCTATACAATACTTTGTACATTGACAGGTTCTGCAGGAACTCGGTGATCCTTTCTGCTGACCTTCCAGTCACCAGATTACTCCTACAACTGGCAGACGTATCATTCAGAATATACAGATAACAGACCGTAGGAGAAATAACACACGATCATATATTCCCTGTTTTTACTAAGGCCTATTGCACACATACGTGTGCCCTGTGCCCATATTGCGGACTGCATTTGCAAATCCGCAATACACGGGCACCATTCCGCATCACGGATGCGGACCCATTCATTTCAATGGTTCCACAAATCCGGAGATGTGGAACGTAATGACGGAACGGAACACTACAGAAGCACTACAGAGTTCCATACTTCCGTCCTGCAAAAAGATAAAACATGTCTTATCTTTTTGCGGAACGGCAGGTTGCAGACCCATTCAAGTGAATGGGTCCGCGATAGGCTGCGGCTGCCCCACGCTTGGTGCTCGTGCATTGCGGGCCGCAATTTGCAGCCTGCAGCACAGGCACGGGGATCACACGTTTGTGTAAAAGAGACCTAAAGGCGAGAAATCTTTTGTACTTTACTTTCTAGATTGGTCATTTTGGCAAATCAAATCTTTCACTTCTCGTCATTTTGATTTTAACCGCAATAGTGAAATGGAGAACAAATTGCTAAAGCTATAATGTAGCCTTGAATATAATAAAGAAGTAGCAGAGCTGAGTCATCATTTGGTAAAATGCTCTGTTATTCTGCAAGACCCCGCATAAATCGCCCTGGTTTACTGATGTGTCTGCGTCCAAAAATCTGTCTAAAATGTAGGACAATAGTAACCAATCATATTCCACCTTTCATTTTTCACAGCTCCTTTGGAAAATGAAAGTAGCAATCTGATTGGTTGCTATAGGAAACTAGGCCACTAGGCCAGTTCTACTTTACACCATTTTGATAAACCTCCCTCTAAGTTTTCTAGGCTTTTTTTCTGACATGCTTATTGGAAAGAGGCAGAGCTTCTTGAGAAAAGGGAGGGGCCTAAGATGCTCCATTTTGCTTAAAAAGTGTGCCACAATTCTTATATAAAGTTCTGTTTCAAATTAAGCCAAACAATAAATGGTATTTAATGGTATTTAAAAGCAGTTTTTTCAGTGAATTTGTAATCCATGTGAGTCCCCCTGTACATGTACGTTTTCTCTGCAATTAAAGAAGATTTTCCTAAGGGATAGTGAGTGTGCCTATCTGCTCTACTTGATATTACGCGTTTTTTCTCTGAGGCTCCAGCACCCCGATCCTGATACAGTCGGATGAGGCCATAGTGAGGTTTCGAGACAAAATATGCAGGTGTAGGACAGTGCCCTCATTTATTCTATATGTTTATGAATAAATAGTATAGTGTCAGTGAAAAGTGTCTATCCCTGTACCACATTTATCCTCCAGCCTGAGCCACTGTGATAAATCTGGTACAGGTCTGGACAGCCAGTCTAAGCTTACTCCAGTGTTCTCATTAAGAAGCACAGGTCCGCTGCCGCTCAGCTTCTGAACTCTCCCCGCTCAGTCAGAATGGCAGCCTGCTCACCAGTGAACATTTCTTTCTCAACTATCAGCAAATGCAACAACGGTAGTTTCCATATACCAGACGAAATTTTCACTAAGAATCACTGGGCCACATTTGCTGATACGTGTACCTAGATTTTGGTGTAAATTGCTCCAAAAAGTGTCACCATTTGGAACATCTAGGTTTAGAGAGTTTTTGGGGTTAGCCCAAATGTAGGTCCCACCACGGGCCCTCTCTCCCATAGGAGTAAATGGAGAGAGTCACAAATGTGGCGCGACCTCTCCATACATTGCAGTAGGCAAATGAACCCTGTTCTTGACATAGATTCCGTATCTATCGGAGGTTTATAGCATATCCACAGAAAAGTCAGATAGAAATACCCCTTTAAATGATGGTCACCTGGTATTGCGGGTTTACTCTGTGGCTGCTACATGGGAATGCACCCTTAAATTAATGGATTGCCCAGCTACCGAACTGCTCTGCTCAGCAACTGCAAAGGCTTAGAGGGGACACTGGTTTACGTCATCTTTAGGATTTGTAATCTGGAACGACCATTGTGAATGGAACAGGAGGCACAATCTTGCTCAAAGTGTAGTGGCCGTGCTGGGGTGTTGCAGCCCAGCTCCAGTTGAAGTGGCCAGACATGGCTACTACACTTTGTAAGGAGCGGTGCTTCCTGTTCCATTAACGGTGCTAGTTCCAGCTCCGGAGGCTGCAGGGAACAGCTGATTGGTGGGTGTGCCTAATGTCAGACCCTCACTGCAAGCTGCGGTCTTGTGTCTGGTCTGCAAAATGGAACAGATCAGATCCGGAATAAAAATCAATGTAAGTCAATGGTGCTGGATCCGTTTTATTGTTAGTGGAAAAAACGTATCCGGTACCCATTGACTTACAATGATTTTGGTTTGTTTAGATTTAAAACAATGAATCTGGCCAAAACAGTTGCATCCAGATGTATTCAATAGCACGGATCCGTTTAATTACGGTTTTGAGATCTTCTGCCGGATCTCAAAACCGGAAAGCCACAAGGCAAGTGTGAAACGGGCCTTAGACAACGTATAGCACTCAGTGGTCATACGGCTCCATACTAGAAAGCTGTACAGGTGCTGTGATCATGATGCTGCTGTATGTATGACGCCTAAAGCCTCATTCACACGTCAGTGTTTTGGTCAATGATTTCCATCAGTGATTGTGAGCCAAAACCAGGACTGGAGCCTCCACAGACATAAGGTATAAGGGAACGATCTACACTAGTTCTGTTTTTAGAGCCAATCCTGGTTTTGGCTGAAAATTACTGACCGAACACTGACTGTGTAACTCGGTAAGGTTTTGTAGACACCTTATTTTGTACTCTGTGTCAGACTCCATGCTCCCTGGACAGTGGTACGTGGAGTCCCTACATTTCTGTTATATGGAATTGACGACAACATAGTACAGGTGATATACTCCCATAAAAATTCGTTTCCCAGAACTTTGGGGTTGATGGCCGATCCTTAGGACAGTTAATAAATATTAGACCAGTGGCAGTCCAACTTCCAGCACTTTCACTCATCAGCTGATTGAAGATGGGGTGCATTGCTCCAGTGCCATAACCCCTTCATTGTTTAGCAGGCACATCTTTGTACATTTTATTGTGGCTTGTCGCCCTTGAGTCAGCTAATAGGTGAAGGTACCCGGAATCAGACTAAGGCCATTAATATCAAAGTTCCGGAGAACACCTTTACAAAAATGATTATAATGGAGGATAGATATGTAAGATATTGTCCAATGGACCATGCTGCAAGACCTACTGAAGGATAGTATAATAGAGTGGTATTGTATTACAGTTCCTTATCACTTGGGGTCTGAATGGAGTCGGTAAACGCCCATCAGCTCTACAGCATCCTTTGGTTTGTTTTTGAATGAAAACAATGAGATTTGTATTAAATCAGATACAAAGGCCGAACATCTACAGTCCATCTATAGTCAACACAAGTTGAGGACAACTTTCTGCTTGCTCACAAAACAGAACCCAGAATCCTTTCATGTTTTTTTTTTCATTATTGCAATAAATTGAGCAGATTACAGGCAGAAGTGAGTGTCCATCCTTTATAACCTAATCTGAATCAAAATTAACAGGATCCTTTTTGTAAAGAAAATAAAAAAGAATATATTTAAAGTACTACACGTGCTTTTTTAACTTTAAAAGGGATTCTCTGAGATATATAAAAACTCCAGCAGCAGCAGTAAATGTCATAAAAAAAAAAAAAAATCATACTCCCCCTTTTTCCCCCTTGAACTCCTAGCAACATTCATCGGTCCGGCAGCATCTTCCTGGCTGCAGTGGTATATTTCATGCCGACCAATTTACCATACTACTGGCCTCAGCAGTATACAGGTGTGTATGGAAAGTCATTGCTGTAGCCAGGACGCTGGAATCGGTTGAGAGAAAAATGGGGAATATGATATTATTTTTTTTTTTCGATGCAAAAAGTATCTCCCACTGAAAAAGAACCATCTCGCTAGTAACACCTTTTGTTATTTTATGACATTTACGTCTGCTGCAATTTTTTTTTAAATCTCCGACAACCCCTTCAAAGAAGTTGTCTCACTTCAGCAAATGGCATTTATCATATAGACAAAAATAATACAAGGCATTGTGATTCTCCATATTGCTTCCTTTGCTGGCTCGATTTAGGTTACGACCACCCTTCAATCCGGCAGAGGTGGCTGTGCTTGCACAGTTTTTCTAAAGTGTGCAAGCATGACCACTGCTGCTGGATTACAGGGTGTTCCTAACCCCTGGAAACAAGCAGTGCGTAATGCAATGGAAAAATAAATTTAGCCAGAAAAGGAGGCAATATGGACAATCACGATACATTAGGAAGTGCCTTTTTTTAACTTTCTCTTTATGATAAACCTCATATGCAGAAGTGAGACGACCCCTTTAATGATTTTCTTGTAGAACATTTTGGTATAGATTATTATTTTACAATTTAAATGTGAACAGTAAACATGTACAGGTCCCTGATTTCAGCTGTTGTGTACATGAGTGGGGATTGCGCTACTGTTTAACTAGGAAGGCTCACTAGGAAAAGCTTTGTTTAAACCTCTCAAGGATCTATAATGGAAGCCATAGTAGGTTACTTTAACATCTGCGGCCGGCTGTTCTGGATGATTCTCTGCATATTTGCCAGACCACATTATAGTCAATGGGGTCCAGTGGCCAGACAGCAATATCTGGCAATGCTGGATATGGAGAACTCCGGCAGGCTGTTCTATGCTTGAACAGCCTGCCAGAGAGGCAGCCACAGGTGTGGAACTAGCCTTAGTAGTCCTCAAACTTTTCTAGAAAAAAATGGATGAATTTGTAAAATCCGTACAGGACAAGGAGTCCATTTAAAAAAAAAATCTATTTTTAAGTCTTCATGTCACACACAAGTAGTTTCAGGTGACCAGACATTTTTCCACTGGATCAATTGATAACGGTCAGGATCTTCAAACCATATTTTTCTAAAGAGGGCAAAATCGACAGACTTTTATCCAGAGTGAAAGCGCGGCTTTGCTGTACATACACTGCTAATTTTTCTATTTTAAATGGGTATTTGACTTCCTTAAAAGGGTTTCATCAGTCATATGGCCTAAGCGCAGATCAGTCCTATTTTAGTCAATTGGCCTGGGCTGCAATACCAAACATAGCCACTATACAATGTATGGAGCTGTGCTTCGTAAGCTGTGAGGAGGCAGCAACACTCCCTGGATTGCTGTGGCATCTTCAAATAGCAGATCAGTGGTGGTGCTAGGCGTTGGACACCCACCGATCAGATTTTGGTGATCTTTCCTTCTCCTGGAAAACCCCTTTTAGGGTCCATTCACATGTCCGCAATTCTGTTCCGCATTTGCGGAACGGAATTGCGGACCTATTAATTTCAATGGGGACAGACGATGTCCTGGCCGGGTCTGCAATTGCGGATCCGCACTTCCAGGTCCACAATCGCGTTCCCGAAAAAAATAGAACATGTCCTATTCTTGTCCGCAATTGCGGACAAGAAAAGGCATTTTCTATAAGAGTGCCGGCGATGTGCGGTCCGTGGATCCGCAAAACATACACTGACGTGTGACCCTAAGAATTAACTTTATGCACTCACTGTACTATGGATTAACAATATACTGTCCCTAGAAATCTATTAACCTTTCCCTCTGTATCTCAATATGCCTCTGACGCTGTATGTGAAATATTCCAACACAACTCATAGTAGGAAGATATTCTCTCCTAGTATACAGTAAGTCATAGGGATCTTTAAAAAAAGAGAGCATGTGAATATGGAACATAGTTTAAATTAATATGAGGTTAACATTGTTGCAATAAATTAACAGAAGCATGCTCACTACAGATGTAAAGAATCAGAAATATGTTGTGCTTGCAGTACACAAACTGGCTCGGTGTGCAACATTAACCTGCTCCCTGCTAGAGACGTCCCAGCCTTTACCTCTCTAGCATCGAAAGCTTTCATGGACATGTGAACTCTTTTGTGCAATTTTATTAGTGGTCATGTGACAATCTCACAAGAGGCAGACAAACCCTTCACTGTATCGCATAATCCTTGCTTTACAAAAAAAGAAACCTTTTCAGCATGTGCTATGATATTTGCATAATCATCATAATCATAAATCTAAAATAAAATTACTATAGTTAACATTTTTATTGTATTGAAATGACTCTCGAAATATATAGAAATAATCCCTTGTTTCAGACCAGACTGAACATTTGTCCATTCGATTGCAACATCTAAACTAAAATATTTTTTTTTTGTTTCTTTTCTTTTTTATATATATATTCTCTTGACAAAACATTTACACCGTATTTTGTGTTTGTTTTTTTAACTATGTTGGAACTAAAAAAAGGCAGGATCCTTAATATCAATATCCTGGTCTTGTAAACAAAATGCTCCAGTAGAAAACTAAGTAATTGTGCCATTGCTTGAAAGCTTCATTTGGCACCCCTGTGGCATGAGTTTAAGGTTCATTAAAACCTAAGATGGCAGAGACGAGAGGTCTGTGCCATACATACTACCAAATATCACTGGAAATGCTAAGCTCCCTCGACGATATTGGTATCAACGTACTATTTCCGTGAAACTCTTGTGGGTCCTTGGCTGCACTTTTGTGGCTCAATTGTCCATTGAGAAGGGTTAATGGGATATTGCAATATGTATGGTGATTGCCTAGAGATGCTACTGGCATTACTGGGGCTGGTTTCTCATATTCATAAGCTCTGCAGAAATGTCTCATTTGCATTGCTTCTGCGTGACGGTAGCCTGATATGTCTTCTGATGGAGGCAACGTGCCAGATGTTCCTGTTACTGCAATGGAGGGAACAGTTTGTAGGTCTCCAAAAAGGCTCTGCTCTCCACTGTCCATGACGTGCTGTCTGGATAGCACTTCTTTCTTTTTTGCAGGCATTTCATAGACCAGGCGTTTCCAAAACTTTGAATTTAGTTTGCTGCTTTTTGGACCATCCCACTTGATTAACGACTGGTGTTTGATGGCATGTTTTAAGGATTCTACTTCTTGATAATTGACCTTCGCTCTCAAATTGGTGCATTCTATTAATATGACTTTGATTTCCCCACTGGTCAGCATATTGTGGAGCCTGCTGTCCAGCACAAAAATACTCCACCCCCTTCTGATGACATAATCTGGGGTTAGCACTATGATTAGTCTTCTGCTTTGCTCAACGCACCTTGCAAGATCTTCCATGTAAGCTGCAAGACAGAAGAAGTAGATTGAAACATTTCAGAAATTCAACTTTACACATCCAAATGCTTTCTACGTCTAAGATTGTTATTAAAACCATTTGTTCTCTTTCTATATACAGTTAGGTCCATATATTTTTGGACACTGACACAAATTTTGTTTTTATTACCTGGCTGTTACTAAAACATATTCAAGTTATATTTATATAATGGACATGGACATAATGTCCAGACCTTTAGCTTTCATTTGAGGCGATCCACATTATAATTGGATGAAGGGTTTAGGAGTTTCAGCTCCTTTAAATGTGGCAACTTGTTTTTAAAGGAACCAAAAGTAATTGGACAATTGATTCAAAGGCTGTTTCATAGGCAGGTGTGGGCAATTACTACATTATTTAATTCTCAATTAAGCCCATAAAAGGCCTGGTGTTGATTTGAGGTGTGGTGCTGAGAAGTAAACATGCGGTCAAAGGAGCTCTCCATGCAGGTGAAACAAGTCATTCTTCATCTGCATAAACAGAAAAAAAACCATCCAAAAATTGCTACATTATTAGGAGTGGCAAAATATACAGTTTGGTACATCCTGAGAAAGAAAGAAAGCACTGGTGACCTCAACAATGCAAAAAGACCTGAACGTCCATTGAAGAAAACAGTGGTGGATGATCGCAGAATAATTACCATGGTGAAACCCCTTCACAACAGCCAACCAAGTGAACAATACTCTCCAGGATATAGGCGTATCAATATCCAAATCTACCATAAAGAGAAGACTGAATGAAAGTAAATACAGAGGGTTCACTGCACAGTGCAAACCACTCATAAGCCTCAAGAAAAAAAAAGGCTATATTGGACTTTGCTAAAAAAAATCTTAAAAAAACAACACACTTCTGGAAGAACATTCTTTGGACAGATGACACCAAGATCAACCTCTACCAGAATGAAGGAAACAAAAAAGTATGGCGAAGGCATGGTACAGCTCATGATCTAAAGCATACCACATCATCTGTAAAACACGGCAGAGGCAGTGTGATGGCTTGGGCATGCATGGCTGCCAGTGGCACTGGGTCCCTAGTGTTTATTGATGATGTGACACAGGACAGAAGCAGCCGGATGAATTCTGGGGTTTTCAGGGACCTATTGTGTGCTCAAATCCTGCCAAATGCAGCCAAGCTGATTGGTCGGCGTTTCACAATACAGATGGACAATGACCCAAAACATAAAGCCAAAGCAATCCAGGAGTTTATTAAAGCAAAGAAGTATATAAAAAAAGTAGAAGTATAAGAATATTCTTGAATGGCCAAGTTGGTCACCTGACCTGAACCCAATTGAGCATGTCACTTGTTAAAGACTAAACTTCAGACAGAAAGGCCCACAAACAAACAGCAGCTGAAAACCGCGGCAGTAAAGGCCTGGCAGAGCATTAAAAAGGAGGAAACACAGCGTCTGGTGATGTCATGAGTTCAAGACTTCAGGCTGTCATTGCCAACAAAGGGTTTTCAACCAAGTGTTAGAAATTAAAATTTTATTTACAATTATTTAATTTGTCCAATTACTTTTGAGTCTCTGAAATGAAGGGATTGAGTTTAAAAAATGCTTTAGTTCCTCACATTTTTATGCAATAATTTTGTTCAACTGACTGAATTAAAGCTGAAAGTCTGAACTTCAACTGCATCTGAATTGTTTTGTTCAAAATCCATTGTGGTAATGTACAGAACAAAAATTAGAAAAATGTTGTCTCTGTCCAAATATATATAGATCTAACTGTAATAATTTAATTGATAAGACCACAGGCATCTCCATGAAGTTACTCCATATGGAGACGCCTGTGGTGAAATCTTGCAATTACTAACAATAAAGGTGGTCATTGACATTAACATGTTTTGCATTAACAATACATCTTAGGAGCTGGAGTACAATTCCCTCCTGTTTTATACATTGTGATCTCTTATTCACTTGCTTCTTGTAGGAACCTTACTGTGCATAAGAACAAGTCATCCAAATGAACTCTAAAACAATAATGTCCTAGTTGGTGGTCAAACAAAAAAGAACTATGCAGAATTATTTTAAATCAAAAACTATTCTCAATTTAAACTAAGTTTTACTCTAAATTATATTAGTTTATTTCAAAAAAGTACTCGCGCAAACATACTGTATGTGCAATCACCCAGGAAATCTATAGTCAGAGGCCTATCACCACCTTAAAGGTGTTTTCTTGGATTTTGATATTGATGGCCTATCCTCTAGATAGGTCATCAATATCAGATCAGTGGAGGTCCGAAACCTGGCATACGCAGCTGTTTTGGGCAGCCATCGAAGATAGAAACTAGAGTTGAGCGAACTTTTTTTTTAAGTTCGGTGTCCAAAGTCAGGGTTCGGGTTATCGAAGAATCCCATTATGGATTCCAAATTCCGTTATGGTCCGTGGTAGCGGAATCCATAACGGGATTCTTCGATAACCTAAACCCGAACTTTGGACGCAGAACTTAAAACACAAGTTCGCTCAACACTAATAGAAACTATTCAGGGAAGGCGAGCTAGAAGCAGAAGGCTCCATCCACTGTGTAGTAGCCATGCCATGTTACTGCAGTTCATCTCCCATTCAGCTGAACGAGAGGTGATCTACAGTACCGCAGTTGCAGAAACTACACACAGTGGATGAAGACTTCCATCCACTGTATAGTTTTTGGCAAGGGCAACTGCTGGAAACAGTTGATCGTGAGGTTTCAAGGCATAGAAGGCCCACCAATCTCATCCTATCCTGAGGAAAGGCCATCGATATTGAAATCGCTTAAAACCCCGTTAACCCTTAGAGAACCCTAAGATCATTTTTGCGTTTTCATTTTTCACTCCCCGCCTTCCGATAGTCCTAACTTTATTTTTCCGTTCACAGCCTGAGGGCTTATTTTTTTGCAGGACAAGTTGTACTTTCTAATAGCACCATTTACAGTTCCATGTCATGAAGTGGGAAGCGGAAAAAAAATTGAAAATGGCGTAGAATTGGGGAAAAAAGCAATTCTGACAAAGGTTTTTATTTTTATTTTTTATATCATACACTATGCAGTAAAATGTAACTGTTATCTTCTCCAGATCAGTACAGTTACAATGATACCACACTTGTATAATTTTTCTTGCATTTTAATACTGGGGAAAAAAAACTTTGAGAAAAAAAATAAATGTTTTCACCCTATAACTTTTTTTGTAGTTATGTGTATGGGGCTGTGTGAGGGCTCATTTTTGTGGGGCAATCTGTAATTTTCAGTGATACCAATTTGAAGTGTGTCTGAATTTTTCATTACTTCTTATAAAAAAAAATAATTGGGGAGTCAAAGTGACAGAAAATGGAAAATTCACTGTTTTTTTTCCTGCTCTGCCATTTGCCGTATGCCATTAATATTATTATGTTTTAATTGTATGGGCATTTTTGCATGCGCTGATGCCCATGATGTTTATTTTTTTATTGTTTAAATATTTTTATTTTAAGAAAAGGGGGTGACTTGAACTTTTATATTTTTAATTTTTTTTTACATTTATAAAGACTTTTTTATTAACTTAATTTTTTTACTTTTTTTTAAGTCACCCTGGGTGACTATAACTGGCAATCATTAGATTGCCCATTGTGTTCATTGATGTTATATAACCATTATTGAACACTCAATTTTCAATATAACAATACCTAGTGGCCTGTAGTGGTATATTCATCTAATAGTCTGAAGCCTGCTTGAGGCTTCAGTCTATTAGATTAATCTAACAGGTTCCCCGATCTCAGCCGGGGAATGCTGTTACCGGAGCGGAAGCGCGTTGCTTCCGGACTGATCAGATGCCGTGGTCACATTTGACCATGGCATCTGAAATCGAAAATGTATAAAATCAGCCTACATGTGCCGTGGGTCTCTGCTATTTAAAATAGCGTAAACCCTGTGGCTATAGCACCCGCTGCACGTGCGTACATGTACAGTAGAGGTCCTCAAGGGGTTAAAGTGTAAGCACAAAAAAAACTCACAGATTTAAAAATAACATTTAGAGAAGAGTGGGTGTAAACTAGGGAGGTTGACAGATGGTGATTAGACAGCACAATCTGCCGCAGGCAAATCTTGAGCTTTCAGCGTGAACGGGCGATCAGCGGCAGTATTACACTGCAAAATGATCGCTAACAAGCATTCATCATCATGTACACCCTTTAGGCCTCATGCACACGGCTGTTGTGCGGCCATTCCATGCATTGTGGTCCCCAATGGACGGGAAACATCCGCCCAGCGGCCGGGACAGATCAAGACCCATTCAACTTGAATGGATCCGTGATCCGTCCGCTCCATAAAAAAATAGAACATGTTCTATTTTTTGCGGAGCAGAGGCACAGACAGAAACACCACGGAAGCACTCTGTAGTGCTTCTGTGGGGTTCAGCACCGCAGCTCCGGATTACATAAATAACCTATGGATTTTAATGTGCACTGTGTAGTGCTAAACTTCTCCTATGGTGGCGCTGCAGGGAAAATGAATATTTATTCTAAGGTTTCTCCAGAGATTTACAGCTAATTGCTGGGGTTCCCAGCAGATGGACACTTTGTGATCAGCTAATTGTCAAAGGGATCCTCTAACACCCAGGATTATGGAATTATGGAGAACCCCTTCAAATGAGTTTTTAATATCTAATCTGGTGGGAGTCCAACACCATGCAGTCCCATTGCTGCATTGCTGTTTGGTAGTACCTCCAATGCTAGAACTACAGAGACCCATCCATTGTGTAGTGGACAGAGCTGGTTATTACAGCCCTGCTCCTATTCACATGAATGGGCAAACAGCTGATCAACATGGAGGTCCAGGAGTTGGAGAAAAGGCCATCAATTTTGAGGGCAACATTTCAGGTAAAACATGGTGTCTGAGCTGCAGGCAGCATGTTATAGAGCAGGAGGAGATGAGCACACTGATATATATTTTTTGTATGGGAAAAGATTAATTAAAACATATTTACTTCATTTAAATTCCTGCTCATTCTGGGCTTTGCAGTCAAGCAGGAGGTCCTATCAGTGACTGACAGCGTGCCCTCTATGACTGTGTATACAGAGGTAGCTGTCAATCACTGATAGGACCGCCTCCTGACTTCACAGCCCAGTATGAACAGGAATTGAAATGAATAAAATACAAGCTATACTGAATCTTTTCCCATAAAATAAATCAATCTGCAGAGCTCCTCCTGCTCTATAACATGCTGTCTGTAGATTATTTAGTATTTTAATGGTAACAGGTAGTGTTGAGCAAAATGAAGTGAGACAAATTGACTTTGATCTGAATTTTAGGAAAAATTTGATTAGCCACGAATCCAAATTTCCTTGCACTTTGGGGTAACAAACTGTTTTTTTTATCTCCCTAAGGGTCTATTCACACGTCCGCAATTCTGTTCCGTATTTGCGGAACGGATTTGCGGACCCATTAATTTCAATGGGGACAGACGATGCCCCGCCCGGGTCCACAATTGCGGATCCGCACTTCCGGGTCCGCAATCGCGTTCCTGAAAAAAATAGAACATGTCCTATTCTTGTCCGCAATTGCGGACAAGAATAGGCATTTTCTATGTGGTGCCGGTGATGTGTGGTCCGAAAATTGCAGAACGCACATCGCCGATGTCCGTGTTTTGTGGATCCGTGGATCCGCAAAACACACACTGACGTGTAAATGGACCCTTAAACAGTGGTTACACGTGTTAAAAAGTGAAAGTAAGGAATCTGTGATGTCACAGCCCTATAAAAGCCTCATCCTGCACAGTGGCCACCATTTCACTGTAAAATGCATATAGGGAGAGACAAGGCAAGCACTAGGGACAGGGTGTTAAAGAGCTTTTACTTGTAGAATATTTTGATAGGTACAGTGAAGGGAGAGCACAGGGACAGTGTAGGCTCAGTGTAATCACCCTGTGCATCTACTGCCCATTCATTCTTAATCTGTTCTGTTATAGACAGACTTACTGTGCATTGGACTCATTGTCAACAGGTGGTCTAATATATAGGCGCGTTTATCAAGTTCATCTGCTGCGCCATTTGTACTTAATGTGTTCTGTTATACATAGACTTACTGTGCATCAGACTTAAACGCTTCTTTATTTTAGACCACCTTTTGAGACTATCTAGCTCACATACTGCCCAATTAATACTTGGAACAGCTCAATAGATAAGCAATTCTGTTATAGATAGAAACATTGATGTTTTATTAGGCCCTGATTCACAAATTGGGGTGATACATCTGTCTCACTCCACTGTTTATCTCTTATCCACATTGATATTTAACGGCTTCTGTTAGCCAAACTGTTACTGTGATTTAGTGTTACAGAGCGGTCTTATTTAACACCCTGTGGGCAGTGAAATTAAATTGATTCTTTGCTAAACAGAGTTGCCTACGGGTTGATTATTGTTTTTTGTCGTAAAAATTATTCTTCCATCTGAAAAATTATTCTTTCGGTGAAAAATTTGTCTTGTAGTGAAAAAATTAGCCTTTTAGCAAACAAATTAATCTGCTCTACTATTACAATCCCCAATCCCTATGATGAACAACATTGAGTAAGTAACTGCACCTGTTGGCAAAGGGTAGACACACGGCGATCCCTTCAGTGCAGTGTGTGTGCAGCCCCAGACATGTAAGGGCATCACAGAACAGTTGGTGTTGAACGCCACTTTGCCCTCCAGGAAGTTGGACATGGAATGTATGGGGTCAAATAACTCCTTCTATTAGGGTTAAAACCAGATGGGCTGAACTTGCTGGATGGATGAAACCTGGCAGCTGGATTATTGTTTTGGGGGAGGAGTGTCGGTGGAGCAATTGTGTGGTTCAGTCTGATAACCAATAACTCGACATAATTTCATTGTAGCTAATACGTTTTTAGCGAAAAAATTAGTCTGTGTTGTTATTGCAATTGTTTATGATCAGAATACCTCCACCAACTCAACCCAAATTCATTGTAGCTTATACGTTCTTTTAGTCAGTGTTTTGCATCAGTATTTGATCAGAATTTGTAAGCCAAAAGCAGGAGTTGGTCCAAAACACAGATGAGATGCAAATAATTCTATAACATTTTATCTCTGCTTTGGACCCACCCTTGGTTTTGGCTTACAATTACTGATCAAATGGTGATACAAAATACTGAAGGTCAGAAAGAAGCTTTAAATACAGGCCTTTTTTTGTTTGTGTGTTTTATGTTCTTCTAATTGATCAGAAGAACGGAAACATAAACAGCGATGTTAACACAGCCTTACTGCCACTGCTGCTACCTCCCTCCACACTCTGTCATGGGGCCACTTTTGTCACAGTTACTGCCACTGCTGCCACCACCATCCCCACACTGTGATGGGGCCACTACTTGAATCTTGGGGCACTGCACGGTTAAGTCCATAGCAATAAATTAGACTTGACCATTTTATTGACCTGTAATACTAACACACAGTAATTCCACAGCTAACAGAAGGGATTAGCTATGTATCTTGGTGCCCTGCAAAGTGATGTAGATGGCAATAAATTACAACTGCCTGTAATACTGATGGCACACAGGCACAGTACCTACAGAATGGATGAATGAGGGTGCACAAGAACGTTGTACAGATGGCTATACCCTCTCCCTTAACTGTCCCTGCAGTTTAGGTTCCAAGCCTTTACACTGAGATTGGACCACCAAATGGAATGCATATGATTAGGCAGAGTTGCCTGGGTATACCAGATTTATTGCGATTTCTGACTATTTAATTTGGAACAGATCGAATTTCTTGAAGAACTTGGCAAATCGTCCGAACTGAATTTTTCAAAACTTCACTCATCTCTAGTAAAAGGTTCCCTTTAAAGTTCCAGAAAACACCTTTAAATTACCCAGACTAAGAAGAAACATTAATCATACTGCAGCATCTTTAGAAGCAACCTGGTAACAAGGTCCAAAGAAAACCAAAAGCAATCTTTTTTAAATCAATAAATTGTGCCGTCTACCACTATGACACCACTAGGCCAGGGGTGGGCAACCTGCAGCACTCCAGCTATTGTGAAACTACAACTCCCAGCATGCATACTTGCTCTGCTCTTCTAAGAACTCTCATAGAAATAAATGGAGCATGCTGGGAATTGTAATTTTACAACAGCTGGAGTGCCGCAGGTTGCCCACCCCTGGAAAATGACTACTCTATCTACTCCCCTTTTATGGTCAAAAATCCAAAGATTGCCTTGTAAATCTCTGTAGATTAATTATTATATACGCTGTATCTTCTTACCATTCACACACATACATCATCTTCTATGATAAAGTAATTTATGAAAAATTGCTTTATGTCACTTTCATTGGTGGGCTGGTTTGGAAAACTGTAATTTGTGCTTTAAAAAAATAAATGCAGACATTTGAGCAAATTGCAAGCTTGTCTGGCATATCCTTCACATCCTGCAATCGTAGCATTTTGATAATTTTGCTAATTACATGCAATATATTCTTCCAGAGCAGTGTTTATTTTAATGAGTTTGGCTTCGGAGAAGGTATTAATGATATACTGTGACTTTAATATTTCCCAGCGCTGCCAGCTAAAAGAAGCTGTCATGTTTGGAGCCAAGTACCAAAGGTATAAGCAATGCTGTGGTGGATGGAGGCTCCAATTATAGGAGCAGAACAATAACACACACCCTCATGTGGCTACAACGTATAATTACACAGTCATGAACTTAACGTTCAAAAGGACTATCCAATCAAGTCTTAAAGAGACTTTAAATTACCATGTGCTGATGTAATCAGCCACTGCAGATACCTTAAATTAGTATGTTCAGAAGAAACGCACTATGTGAACCCTCCAACACAAACACCAATTTTCACATCTTGATATAAATTGCAGGTGTTTGTAACACGACAGACATAGACATAAATCAAGCTTATTAAAAAGCATTTTCGTCTAAAAAAAAGGTAACTGGATTTTTTTGAAGCAGAAACTAATAGGAATTAAAATGCTAAAGACAGCCGAGCAGCTTCCTAGTATTACTTTTATACAACCACAGTCTTCAGGAGTTTGTATTTGGTTACTGAAAACATTGACAACAGATCGAAAAATATCAATAAGTGTCATTGTTGTCTGGATTCAGAGTCAATGACATTGGCATAAACTATGTTTATGTAGATGTAGGGTACATTTACATAAGCATGTAAAAAATAAATTCATTAAAAACGGATAAACTGTCAGTTCTTCATGGCCAATTTGCACCCATATTGCACCTAGTATCTATAATAGCCCTAAATAAGTACGTGTATACACAGTGCAGATATAATGCCCCTGTTGTGACTCTCTATAGATTAAGTGGCTACCCCAACCCCCAGCAGTAGAAATGAGCGAAGTTTTTAACTATTTAATTCGGACAATTCGACGAAGTTCTTCAAGAAATTTGATTCATTCCGAATGAATACGTCATGAATCACGATAAATCTGGTATACCCAGGCCACTCTGCCTAATCATATGCATACCACTTGGTGACCCAATCTCATTGTGAAGACTTGGAACTTAAACTGCTAGTTAAAAGGGTTATCCTCGCTCCCCGGCACCCACATCGCTGCACACGGCCACTGCATTTCTCTGTCTGGGGAGGGGGGGGGGAGGTTGGACAGCCAATATCAGGGCGTGACAGGAATGAGCCTCCCTAGCATCGTGGGTGACTCTGATTTGATCTGCGTGATGGGGACATGCAGCGACGGCCGTGTGGGCATCAGTAGCATCGCTTTTTGTAGGTACTGTGCCATCAATATTACAGGCAGTTATAATTGATCACTGTCTACATCGCTGTGCACCAAGATTCATAGCTAATCACTTCTGACAAAAAAATATATAAAATCCTTTATTTTGAGAATCCATAAAGCCTCTTTCAGTTGGTCAGCATTTTGTCAGTTTTTCGCATCAGTATTTGATCAGTAATTGTAAGTCTAAAATCGGAGTGGGTCCAAAACAGAATATAATGGAATTATTTGCATCTCATCTGTGAGTTAAACCCACTCTTGCTTTTGGCTTACAAATTCTGTTCAAATACTAATCTAAAACACTGGCTAAACACTTACTAAAAGAATGTATTAGCTACCACTTCCCTTGACGAAGCCTTCGGCGAAACGCGTAGGGTGAGTGAGGGACACTGTGATGGGTGAGACGGCTGCACACAATTTCTGAAGTGTTTTTGCAAATGTTTATTCTTTGATGCACTGGCTTTGTCGACCTGTGACCACTGTTAGCGGGGTCATTTTTACTTTATGAAATAGAGACTCTTGATTAGTCCTCATTCTGAGTACCATGCTATTTTTGTCCCAGATTGAAGCCAGCACTTTAATGGGCATGTACCTTTTGCACACTTCTATGTACCTGTATGCATTTTATTAATTCTTAATAACGTGGTGCATGTTCTGTTCTCCCCTCTGTGTCCCCTCATTTCTTTTCTCCTCCCCTCAGTATTTTGTTTCGATTTTATGTTTATCAATCTCAATAAAGTTTTGTAGTTTTTTCACATTTTGTCTGTTTGTCTTTATTTGTAGACACACAATTTTTGTAGTTTTTTTTTTAAACAAATTTGTGTCAAGTTGGTGGAGTGATTTGTGTGGTTCATTCCAATAACCAATGACACTCCTCCTGTTTGGCAATAATCCAGCTGCCATTTTTGATCCATCCAGCAAGTTCAGTCCATCTGGTTTTAATCTTAATACATGTTGAAAGCAGAATACCATTAAGTTCCTAGTATGGAGGGATCTACATGGGCTAAAATTTTGTAATAGTAATATTTAGTAACTGTTTTCAATAAAAGAATAACTTTTCAGATAAAAGAATAATTTTTCCAACAAAAAACGATGATCAACTCATGGGCAACTCATTACAGTAACTGGCTAACAGAAGCGGTTAAATATCAATGTGGACACGCCACAAACAATTCAATGAGACAAGTGTATCACCCCAATTTGAGAATCAAGGCGTAATAGAAATGTTTATCTATTAAACAAGGAGGACACCCCACTAACAGTAGAAATAGACAGGTTACTCACCCTAATTTGAGAATCAAATAACAGAATTGCTTATTAAACAAGGTGGACACTCCAATAACAATTAAATTACACAGCATATTCACCCCAACTTGAGAATCAAGGCCTAATGGAATTGCTTATCTATTTAGAAAGATGGACACTGTTCAATTATATAGCAATGTGCCCTACACAGTGATTGATGCAAGGTGGGCTGTTCAGATTACAAAGCCTGGACTGTCCCCATAACCTTTAGTCCCCTATGCCCCCCCTACAGTGTGTAAAAACTTTCCCTATGATCTCCCTACACTGCCCCTGCAGTCTCCCTATCCAATATTTCACAATTAAAGGCATCTTGAACACTGTCCCTAGCACTAGTCAATGTCTCTCCCTATGCTCAGTTCACAGTGAAATGATGGCTGAGGGATGAGGCTTTTATAGGGCTGGCTAGCTGCTGATTGTCTGTCTGCATGGCATTATAGGTGTTCTTGCATTCCTGGTCTTCTTACTTTCACTTTGTAACACGCGTAGCTGCCATTTTAGGGAAAAAAATATTAGTTACCATAAAGCGCGGCGAAATTCTAGATTCATTGTCAATCAAATTTTTCCTAAACTTCAGATGAAATAAATAGTAATTTATGTAGTAAGTAAATAATTAAATAAAACCTCACAAGAGAGACAGTTGGAAATACACAATCACACTGGGAGCGTCAGGTCCTACTGCCTCCAGCACAGAGAGTGTGTTTCCAGCCATGTCTGTGGAGAGGTAAGTTTATAATATATATTTTAAACACAATAATACGACTTTTTAAAGTTGCACATAATCATAAATGAGGCTTGAAAACCTGACTTTTCACTCCACTTCTAAAGGTGGCGAGACTCACTAAATGCCACAATATGTAACTAAATGCTGCAAAAATAAGCACCAATCACTTGAGACATTTTACAACACAAACCAGCCATAGCAGATTTGATAAATGATTCCCACTATTCAATGAAAACATTTTAAAATAATTACTGTACCACTGAAATTTTAATATAAAATACTGTTTCTGTCGCAGTCAGCACAGAGAGATAAAACTCCTGTTATTGTCTGTTATTACAATGGTAGATGTAGAATTTGGATAACAGTGTGAGAGCTGTATTGTTCTCTTGATAGGCCTAGATGGAGATACCCACAGAAGAGCATTGTACTGATCAGTGTAATGTGTGATGCTGTAATTGAGTCTTATCCTCTTACCTCTCTGGCTACAGTGAATGGTCAGAAAGTGAAGCGAGGCTGTGTGCCATGCTAAGTCTATCTAAAAAAAATATCCACCCATTTATTGAAACTACAAATTTTTAGGGGGGAAACAGCAAATGCCAATATATTTTAGATGGAGCTGGGGCTGCTGTGTAAAAGCAGTATGTTGGCCCTTTGTAAATAGCTAAACAATCTCTGATAACTTTATCTATGAAACCATTCATCAATGTGCCATTTCCACCAATGTATATCAGTCTAACAATATTGTGAGCTAAGAGAATGATTAACACAGTCCACAACAGTACAGGGACCCTCTTACCTATAGGGCCCCTTTGCAGTTGCTAGACCTGCATATCTAGTATGTCCATTCCTGACCTCACCAGCCATACAATAGATAATCTCAATGAGTCATCCAGGAGACATTCTCTGCAGTAGTTCTTTGCTCTGTCTAATGGTTTGGTATTCCAGGCTGGAAATGCCCTTTTAGTCTATATGCCCTAAAATTGTATATGGGAAGAGATTATCCTGATGAGAGAACCCCTGTATGTATATTAAGAGCCTTGCACTTGAAATTTATAGAATTTCTGTGCCTGAAGCCGGACTAGTTATTTGGACAAAGTTCAAACAAGATGTGTTTTTATCAGGCTAGCCAAATATGTAATGATTGTGAATAGAAATGTATGAATTTATTCCCATTCACATACTGCATCTTCTTCTGCTTACATGCCATCAGGTCATATATGTACCATCACATATCTGGGCACTGGGGCTCATTTAGCAAATCAGTTTGGGTTCATTGAACAGGATCTTCTGATAATCTGATAGATGCCCTAAAAGAGGTTTTCTTAACTCCTGATCAGCATCGGACTGGCCCACCAGAGGATCCTTGTGTGGGCCAAGGTTCTGATACCATAGTGGGCCTCAATGGTTCAGGAGAAAAAAAAAATTTTTAAGCTGAATTAAGAGACAATAACTTTCCACTAGGTTCTATTTTTTTGAATCAAAACCTATTATACTTTATTGAAAATATGAGGGCTGGACCCTAAGAATAGTTTTCTCTGGTTGACCCAAAGAACCCTAGTCGGACCCTGCTCCTGATGAAATATTGTTAGAATAGGTCAACAATAACAGACCTGTTAGAGTCCAGCTTGATTGAAGAGGCCATAGAGCTCCAACAGGGGCTGTGGCCTCTTCATTGTTTACAAGGCAAAGCACTATACATTTTTTTTTAGCAGTCGTGAAGTGAATGGGACTAAGTCTACTTTCACACTTGCGTTTTGGCTTTCCATTTGTGAGATCCGTTCAGGGCTCTCACAAGCAGTCCAAAACGGATCAGTTTGCATTCTAATGCATTCTGAATGAAGAAGCTGCTTGCAGCGCTTTGGTGTCCGTCTGATGAAACTGAGCCAAACAGATCCGTCCTGACACACAATGTAAGTCAATGGGGACGTATCTGTTTTCACTGACACAATCTGGCACAATAGAAAACGGATCCGTCCTCCATTGACTTTCCAATGATGTTCAAGACTGATCCGTCTCGGCTATGTTAAAGATAATACAAACTGATCCGTTCTGAACGGATGCAGATGGTTGTATTATCTAAATGGTCCATGACGGATCCGCACAAAACGCGAGTGTGAAAGTAGCCTAAGCTGCAGTACCAGGCACAGCTGCCACAAGGTGTACAGAGCTTGATCTGTTTATCAACTAAGAAGCCACAGCACTTTCCAGGGCACTGCAGGCCCTCCTTTCAGCAGATTGTTAGGGGTTCCACAACCAGCACCACTGATTTATTGTTGATGACTTGTTCTAATATTAAGGCTTACTTTAATTGGGGCAGCTTTGGAGTACCCAGCCACTACAAACTGTACAGAGCTGTGGTGTACTGGCACATGGCTGCTTCTGAATACAGCTAATTGGTGGGATTTAAGGAGTCGAAACCCCACTGATCTAATATTGATGACCTATCCTTAGGACATTAACAACTCTAGCATTTATGGCTTTTCCATTGTATATGCCATAGAAGCCTGGTAGGTGATGTACCCGCTAGCTGCATGAGCCTTAACGGAATGGTGACTATGCTTGATTGAAGTGATAGAAGTCTGAGCTTGGCACTGTAAAATGCCTGGTCTTCAGACCAGTGGAAGGGTATGCCATAAATGTTTCAGATTGGAATACTCCTTTAATAAATCCATATTCTAATCCAATATCCAATCACTAAGAAAATACAACTTTGCTTGGTTTTTGCTACGTGTTTCAGTATGGCCCCTGAACGGCAGCACAGGGATAATTTAGATGCAGTTGAAGGTCATCTTACTAAAGATGTCAATGGTAGCACTTGACAAGGCTTTTAGTTTTATAAATAACGGGCACATTTTGCCACTGATGCATCTCCTCCAGAAGCAGTATGCCAAGACATCATTGAGCGAGATTGAGGGATTTTGATTAGATATTCTTTGTAGCTAAAGATGCATGAAAAGGATTTTATGTTCTTTCAGAGCATTGTCACAATAAAATAGTTGTTAACATTTGGGAAAACTTATCATCATCATGTCACACCCTTAAAAAAGCATGAATTTTGGATCTTGAATATATTATATATAGGATGTATATTAAGATTAGCAATTTTCAACAAAAGCATCCATCAATGCCATGATTTGCAGGAATGTGTGTAATGATATTTCTCTGGTTGCTACAACTTTTAAAAACCATGGGCCCCAGGTATCAAACTGTCTTAGGGACAGTGTCATACCTTCCATGGAGGTAGATCAAGCAACTGCTATATGGTCCAGTATCAGACATGCAAAGACTGCATTGAACCTCCCCAGTGGTGACTGTATGAAAATGCAAAGTACTTTTTATAGCTTTCACTGTAGTCAATGGTAACTATATAAATTCCTATGCACTAACCTAGTGGTTGCTGCAGGTATACAATTTTTGTAACATAATCAATAGATAGCTCCCAGGGAACCTCTGTCCCACAATGGAAAAATCACAGACTCTGGCGTTTATACAGTAGGGCAGGGGCCAGCAAACTTCAGCACTCCAGCTGTTGTGCAACTACACTTCCTAGAAATTGTATTCACTTCTGTGGGAGCAGAGCAAGTGGCCATGCTTGGAGTTGTAGTTTTGCAACAGCTGGAGTGCCAGAGGTTGCATACCTATCCATTAGAAAAATACAACTTGCTTCATTGGTTCCAAAAACATAACATGTTTCAGAGTCACAGACCCTTCTTCCAATGCAAAAGAACATACATTGTTTGTAATAAACAGTGATACTTGAAAGTTTGTTAACCCTTCTGAATTTTCTATATTTCTGCATAAATTTGACCTAAGTTTATATCCAATTTTCAAGTCCTAAAAGTAGATAAATATAACCAAATCAAATAAATGAGTCAAAAAGATTAGACTCGGTCATTTATTTCTTGAGGAAAATGATACAATATGACATGTCTGTGCATGGCAAAAGTATGTGAACCTTTAGGATTGACAGATAATTTGAAAGTGAAATTTTAGTTAAGTGTTTTCTATCAATCTGATGACAATCAGATATGCGTGGGCGACATGTTTGTGGAATTGTATCATAGCATGAAAAAAAGAGATTTCTGGGGATCTCAGAAGAAGAGGCTGGAAAAGATCACCCAACCAGCTCTGAGGGTGCTGGCACATGTTGTGGCTGTGCTGCGTTTTGGATGAAGCAAAAACTGCACCAATTTAAACATGAGGTTTTTGCAACAACATACTTGGATTTATGGTGTGTGTTCTTTTAGCAAAGGGAAAACACACTGCAAAACTGAGTTGCGTTTATTACAACCTAGTTGTATTGATGTAATTGAAATCTGCTGTGTGTTTTCCCTTGATGGAAGAAAACGCACCATAACCGCAGGTATTTGCTGCAAAAACTGCATGCATCCAAAACGCTGCAACGTTTGACAGCACTCTAAAGAAAATGGACTGCACCAATATAGAGACAGATTGGGGTCCACTATGAATAGTTTACCCCTGTTTTGGCATAAAATTGTCGTATAATCCTTTTTTCTGCCAAATTTACTAACTTTATGCCAGGAAAAAGGCACAAAAGTTGCTGAAAACTAGATTTTCCAGCAAGTGCATGGACTACCAAAGATGCCCTAATTTATGATGAGGCACACGCCACGTCATAAATTAGGCACATCTTCGGGCAACAATGCTGGTGTAAATGGTAACAGTAGTGGTTGTCAACCAATAAAGATCACACCAAGAGCAGAGCGTGTAATAGTCAGTGCAGTATCACATGAACCAAAGGCAACCTTTAAGCAAGTAAAGGAATTTCTCACATTAGCAACTGTTAATGTTCACGAGTCCACCATCAGGAGGACACGGAGAAAGCCACTACTTTTCAAAAAGAACATTGCTTCCCATTTGCAGTTTGCTAAAGATCAACTGGACAATCCAGAAGGCTACTGGAACAATGCTGAAGCATCTGTTCCACTTTTTTACTGACACAGAAGTCAGATAAAATGTGGGGTTGGGGGCAACTTTTTTATTACTATTTTGTTGTCGTGAATTTTTTTTACAAGGAAAAAATTTTGTTAGATTACACATAAATCTGGGGCATCACTTTGTGCTCCATATTGCCTGGTGGCCTAGATTTCTGTATATGCCCCTGCTTGGGGAAATAAAAATGATAACTTATCACAGCTAGTAGGAGGATACATTTAATCTCTATGGAGTTTGGAAGAAATATGGACAGTGACTACTATTGGCAACAAGTTTACTTTTTTCTTTAAGACCGTTATACCACTTGAGGCCCACTGTTATTTGAATCCTCATGTTTGTTATCGTGCACTTAATCCATTTATATTAAACAAGGTAGCTTAAAGCAGACTTACTTCCGCTGGGTATCATGTCTCTGTCCGGAACGAATAGCTTGTATCCATAGTGCTTCTCTAGAATATCTGGAAGAATTTCTAGTGCAAACTGTTCCTCCTCCTTGCTTTCATGATCCAATGAATCGGGGTCCACTTTGGTATATGAAAGGTATGCATCATATTCCTTGTTGTCTTTGGGAGAAACCAAAAGATACATTACAGTTTAATGTGATAAAATAATCACTTGTATATGTATAACTGTATAAATATGAGTAACAATCCACAGGAGGGAAATCGTTTTTCTCAGCTAATTTGGATTACTTATCTATGTGAGCTTAGTCCAGGGTGTATGAAACGTGGACGTAGCCAATGGTCCAGTTATGGGGCCCTTGGAGAGGAGAGATGCAGTACATTTGGACAGTTTCATTATTTTGGACAACATGAAACATGAACAGGTACACCTATTTCCTTGCACATTGCAAAATTAGAGGGATCAGAAGTGCTGCGGGTTCCTGTTTTTGGGTGGTTTATGTGGGCATGCTCAACTGGATCTTTGCTAGTTGTATTTCTTCCCACAAAGCATGTTAAAATTATATTTCCATAATAGAATAGTACATATGTCAATTAGACATGCAACAGAATTATATTATGATTTAAATAGCTAATTGGCCAAGCTTGACAAGTTTCTATGATGACTAGGGGTGGCTTAAAGAATATGTTGGGCATTTGGGTCTCAAAGTCATACTGAGTCTATGAACCATATCCTCCGCTTAACCAGCCTAGGGCATATTTAGCCAAGACCATGGGCTCCTCTAGCTAAATTGGCATTGGCATTTGCTCAGATTTTCCTTGTCCTAATATCATCCCTGATGTCCCTGAACTTAATAACTTTTTAGTGTAAGTTCAGATGTAGTGGATATTTACCAGTGCAAATTTTGCCATGGATCTGTGGCAACATTTGCATATGTTAAATACGCAGTTTGTTGCATATTTTTCTGTATATGAAATCTGATTTGAAAATCCTTGACAACAATGAGCATGATCAAAATCTGCAGCATATTCTGATTTCTGCATTTTTAGTCTCTGTTACGGTTTTGAAAAATGCTATCCAAATGTATTTTCACTGTATTTTGCGGTGGATTTGCAGTGCAAAATTACAAATCTGCTGCAATTCCACAATATCTGAACATGGCCTTAGACTTGAGGTGCCTTTATGGTTGAAGGAAGCCATGGCTTCCTCAAACAGCTGCTCTCCAATTGATGACCTATCCTGAGGAGAGGCCATCAATGTGAAAATCCCCCCCCAAAAAACATTTTAAAATGGGACAGATGTTTTAGCGCTTCATGTTGCCATCACTCTTTCCTCCCTCAGAAACGTGGGAGGAAACTTTTGATTTACTTCTAGTTTTATGCAAAAGTAATCATTATAAAGCTCTCTGCTTGCAGTGAACCCACAGATCTCAGAATCCATTGCAGGCATGGTGTGACCTGTAGTCCCATACAAGAAGCGCCAAACTCCTGCTCACCCTTGGTTTATAATATAAATTAATTATGAAGGGGATGCTTCTATTAGCATGGCTTATTTTATCTTGTCTCATTTACAGTAATAAAGTAGTATCCCAGAAGTGACTATAATAATGTTTTGACAAATAGAATAATTTTCAGAGATGAATAATGGGTACATTGCTTTATCAACATCTGCAGTACCTATAACTGACACAGCATGTGGAGCTCAAGGAGAACTAGACTGTAATAAATGGTTCTACACATCTCTTTATTATAACGTTGACATAAGCATAGGTTTGTGTAACCCAGACATGGGGATGGGGTTAGAACTGGGGAGGTCTACTGCTGAAACATCTCGAGTGTGAACAAATACCCATGAATGAGAGTGAGGTGTCATTGTTAGTTTATTGATGTTATCTTGGACTTTCTCCTTTGCTCATTAATACCCCCATACTGACTAATACACATTCATATGAAAAGCAAAGACGTGGCTGCTCTTTGCCTTTTTAGTAGCAGTTTATCTTTTGGAATATGTTTTCTCAGCCATTTTTAAAACCGGAATTATTTCAGGATTCCAAAAATCCTGAATGGACCCTTTTAAGGATTGCTCAGTCTTGTGCATATAACAAAAGGGGTTTTCCAGGACAAAAAGGGTTCTGCAAAACCAGGGGCGTAGCTAACGGCTCATGGGCCCTGGTGCAAGAGTTCAGCTTGGGCCCCCCTACCCTCATTGCTTTGTGTGTCTTCTTATGCGGCACAAGGTTCTTTGGGCCCCCTCAAGCTCCCAGGCCCGGTAGCGACTGCTACCTCTGCACCCCCTATAGCTACGCCCATGTGCAAAACCCATCTTAATTGCACATAACTTGTCTATAGAAGATAGTATCCTTTCAGAGTTGTGTGAATTGTGCAGACCTGTCTCATGACACTCCTCCTCTGAAAATCCTGGTTCTGTTTATGTAATTTCCTTTACCAAGTTTCTGGTCTTGGCTATGGATGGGGACATCACTTCTAGTATGGATGGGGTTGGAACTATTTCCCCTTCTGACGCATGAATCCAGCTCCTCTGGTAATGTGCCATTGAGAAGCCAGAGCTAAAGTGACATCCCATTCATAGCCCAAGCCAGAAACCTGGAAATAGAAACTACAATGGCAGAAGCTGGATTTTCAGAAGAAGAGCGTCAAGTATATTACAGGGTTTATGGGTCCCAAAAATCCTTTTGATCGCTATATTGTAAAAAGTTATCCTACAATCTAATGCACCATATTTTTCACCTTAAAAGATGCACTTTTTCCCCAAGAAAGTGGGGGCAAAATGGCCAGGTGTCTTATAAAGCGAATACTAATGAAAGCAACAATTATGGTCGGCCGAACGCCTGGAAGTACTAGTATGCGTAAGGTGCTGGGAGAGGGGAGTGAAGCGCAGCGAGCGCTTCCTGTACTCACCCTCCCTGATCTTCCTTCCTGGGGCCATGTCCCACTGTCCTGACCACATACAGTATCAAGATGTAGTGCGCATACTATGACCCGACGCTTCATGCAATCGGGTGGCTGTGCAGCATGGGCCAGAGAAAAGAGGGGACTATGACTTTTAAAAAGACCGCCAGACCCGTAGAGGAGCCATGGCGCAGGAGAGGTAAGAGAATTTTTTTTAAGGTCTGATGGGGGTCTGACATGAACGGCTGATCGTTTTATCAACAAGTGTGTCTTATAATGCAAAAAATACGGTACTTTGTTTTGACGCATCAATATTTCAACTTGCTATCGGTGAATGCAAACATTCCTGCTTGAATCCAGAGGCTGAAACTCTGGGCAGAACGTATACATTTCACAGCTGAGAGCTTGTTGCAATTTATCCAGTCAGTACAATATTTTTTGGGACTTTATGGCACTAACTACACATCTACTTTGTAGCAAACCCTCAATTTAATCTAATTGTTTACCTGCTAACTGTAAACTCTTCTCTTTGAAAAACTCAGAAGGTCATTATGATTATTTCTACAGTTAATTATAATTCTTGGTTTCTATAGACCTTAGGCAGGAGTGGACGATGGATGTTATTTAGTGTTTCCAATGTATAAATTACTGATTCGCTAATTGTTTTTTGGTCACATCCCCAGCTGAAAACAGCTGTACTATTTGCGGCACATTCATATAACTTCATACAGTGAATGCTTGGCTTCACCCACTCGTCCATTCGGGATTGCACGTTCCAGTCCTGCACACACTCAGTGTAATTCTGCTCTACTTTCTCCTGTCCCATCTTGCATCATCACTTGTACTGCACAGATGCTGGAGGTAGTATCCTGCTCATGTCAAGCTACCCATGCTCTGCTTCATATGTCTGACTGCGCAGACCCCTGATGAAGCATTTGGCGCATGCACTAGACAAGCAGCGGCGCCCTAACTGGATTAGGTTCACACTCCTAAATGACAAAATAAAAATAAATGTGGGAACCTGCGCTATATATTGGGGGTATATGGATTTCGTTGAGCAAACACCTATAAACAATAGAGGACTGAGTTCACATCCAGCTTTCGGAAGGAACAGCCACAGATGGATCATCCACATAGAAGGAAAAAATGCGTGCACTCCCAGCTGGTTGTCAGATCCCGCCTTAAGCCACCGACTGCTGATTTCAACTCCGGGTCAAAATGCCTTCACAAAGGAAACAGAAAGATGGTGCAATACCCTCAAAACTCTTAGATAACAGAGGTTTATTGTACTCACAAATTCCAAATTGATAACATGCACATAAGATTGCCCGACCCGGGTTTTGCAGTTAGCTTCTTCAGGGGCTGCGGTACAAATACTGCCATAATCCGTAAGTGTATAAAAACCTTTACCCCGAAACCAATACGGACTTCCGTTGTCCGGCGGCATGTCAATCACAACATAGTATAAAACGCCTTAAAAACATCTATCAAAATACACAATATATTTCATTAAAAATCTCCTATAACATAGAAATAAGCATACAATTCAAGGCTTAATAAATAACATAGTATTAAAACTAGTGTATCTAAAATCATACTGCATCGGACAGATTACATCATACAGACCGCTTTTATATCCCATTCAATGTTATGTCCCTGCGGCTCCAACGTATTCATTTCAAAGATCCATTGCGCCTCCCTTTTATTAATTTGTGTAGCGGGATTACCTCCCCTCGCCAGTGAGGCTTTACTAGTTCTACGCCACAGAATTTTAGACCAGTGGGATCCTTCTGATGGAATCTCTTAAAGTGTGCCGAGACACTATGGGTCTCAAGCCCCTTTTTGATATTCCTGATGTGTTCTGCCACTCGAACTTTTAATTTCCTTAATGTTCTACCGATATACTGGAGTCCGCACGGGCACTCAAGTATATAAGTAACTCCCACAGACTCACAGGAGATATTCCCTTTTATTTTTTTTTATATAGATTAAGAGGTAGACACAATTTCTTCTACTTTATTTCTTTTTTTATCATCCCTGGAACGGTTTTTACAACATAGACAAAAACTGCACCAAGTAAAGGCATTGCGGGGTTTGGGTGTATTTAGGTCCTCTTTCACATAGCTCCGAACGATGCGGTTCCTCACAGTAGGGGCTCTTTTAAATATAAATGGAGGTTTTTTGGGGATAAGGTCACCGATAACTACATCATTCTTTAAAACATTCCAATTATGATGAATAATTTTCTTAATTTGAGAGCAGAAAATAGAATAGGTGGTAGAGAAGGCAAATTGGTATTTATCCCTATTCTGTTTTAAATGTTCACTAGAATCCTTCTTTTTTATATTCAGATTGTCACACTTTACATCTTCCCTTAAATTATATAGCACTTCCTTTTTATAACCTTTTTCGATAAAACGATCCACAATAATATTGCTCTGCTCTTCATAATCCTCTATGTTAGTACAGTTTCTTTTGATACGCTGCAGCTGACCCTTTGGTACATTACAGATCCAGGGTTCATAGTGACAGCTGCTTCTTTCAATATAACCATTGCGGTCAGTCGGCTTAAAATAGGTAACGGTTTTAATTTTACCTTGTTCTACCCTAATTTCAAGATCTAAAAAATCTAAAAAATCATCCATTTTTTAGATCTTGAAATTAGGGTAGAACAAGGTAAAATTAAAACCGTTACCTATTTTATTTTCGGTAGAACATTAAGGAAATTAAAAGTTCGAGTGGCAGAACACATCAGGAATATCAAAAAGGGGCTTGAGACCCATAGTGTCTCGGCACACTTTAAGAGATTCCATCAGAAGGATCCCACTGGTCTAAAATTCTGTGGTGTAGAACTAGTAAAGCCTCACTGGCGAGGGGAGGTAATCCCGCTACACAAATTAATAAAAGGGAGGCGCAATGGATCTTTGAAATGAATACGTTGGAGCCGCAGGGACATAACATTGAATGGGATATAAAAGCGGTCTGTATGATGTAATCTGTCCGATGCAGTATGATTTTAGATACACTAGTTTTAATACTATGTTATTTATTAAGCCTTGAATTGTATGCTTATTTCTATGTTATAGGAGATTTTTAATGAAATATATTGTGTATTTTGATAGATGATTTTAAGGCGTTTTATACTATGTTGTGATTGACATGCCGCCGGACAACAGAAGTCCGTATTGGTTCCGGGGTAAAGGTTTTTATACACTTACGGATTATGGCGGTATTTGTACCGCAGCCCCTGAAGAAGCTAACTGCGAAACCCGGGTCGGGCAATCTTATGTGCATGTTATCAATTTGGAATTTGTGAGTACAATAAACCTCTGTTATCTAAGAGTTTTGAGGGTATTGCACCATCTTTCTGTTTCCTTTGTGAAGGCATTTTGACCCGGAGTTGAAATCAGCAGTCGGTGGCTTAAGGCGGGATCTGACAACCAGCTGGGAGTGCACGCATTTTTTCCTTCTATGTGGATGATCCATCTGTGACTGTTACTTCCGAAAGTTGGATGTGAACTCAGTCCTCTATTGTTTATAGGTGTTTGCTCAACGAAATCCATATACCACCAATATATAGCGCAGGTTCCCACATTTATTTTTATTTTGGCGCATGCACTGTCTAAGCTCCCCCCTGTGTCCAGTGGACTCTTCCTTATCATTCTGCACCTGTGTGAAAACACGGAATGATAAAAAAGAGGGTGCTGAATGCAGGAGAGAGCTTTGAAGATGCCTGCTCAGAATGCTTTATCAGGAATCTACGCAGTTGGACACATGAAGAAGTAGAGCGTGAGTAGACTTGGCATGAGCAGGATGCTACCTCCGGCATCTGTGCAATACAAATGCTAATGCAAGATGGGACAGGAGAAAGTGGAGCTGAATTACACAGAGTATGTCCAGAGAGTCCAGGGAGCATGCAATAATGGATGGGTGGGTGAAGCTAGGCATCCACTATATGATGTCACATGCATTTGATGTGAACAGTGCAGCCACTGGGCATGCAAACAAAAACCAATTAGCAAAACAAAACAATTAAATAACATACACTAAGAACACATAAAATAATGCGAGAAGTGGCCAATCCCTTTAAGAGGTGTAGGGACTCCATGTTTTGGCTAGATATTTCTGTAACTCGTGACATAAACTGTTTCAGAATGGTTGATATATACTTTCAGCCACTGAACATGCACCAGCTATACAGACATTGATGGAGACCTTATGACTTAATAGAAACCAGGGCATGGAGTTCGTGTGTTACAATCCTGGATTTTCTTCAGAAGATACTCAACAAATGTGTTGGATGTCTTAAATACGACAATTGTGATGGTCGTTGGTGATATTCAGTAGGTGCCCTTTTCAAATATGAGATCTCACTTGCCATTTAGCTAGTAAAAGCTACAAGATAAAAGCCTGAACTTGAATTGGCCACTGTTCAATGTATATAAAAGAGGAAACCAACAATCACTTACCTTCTGCAGCTTCATCGCTGCCGAAATTCTGCCTGTAGAAGAGCATTATCTCTATGTTGTAGCATTTATAGATTGTGACCAATAAAATGAATACAATAAGAATTGCACCTAGACCTCCAGCCAGTTCCATGTTATACTTCAATTCTGAGGAAAAGAAATACATAAACTTAAATCAGAAAATAGAACTCTATCTACAATTCCCTAAAGAACGACCTCCATAAAGATAGAGCTACACGGCAACATCACATCTAGTGAGTAAGACTAGTGTCGAGAACTTTGACGAACTTCGACAGGAAATTTAATTCGTGACAAAGTAATTCCATTGTATGGAGTGGACGCAATGAAGTGGGAACGGTGATCGTGCGGCCCCCATCATTTAACCCCTCAGATGCTGCATTCAAAACTGATCGCGGGGGTTAATCAGGGGTAAAAAAAAAATTAAAAATACTCAACTCATCCATTTGATCGCAGAGAGGCCATTCATCCATCTTAATTGAAGATAACGCGGCATTTCTCACGTCTGCTGATGTGATGGCTGCGACGGCCTCTCCACAATCAAATAGATGAGGTGAGTATGTATTTTTATGTATTTTTTAATGCCATTTCAGGAAAAATTGATTAGTAACCACGAAGTTCCAAGAAATTATGGCGAATCAAATTTGTCCTGAAATTCGGCTCAAATTCCACTTTGTTAAAGGGGTTATCTAATCCTATAAAAAGCCCCCCAATAAGCTGGGCCCCCACGCTAAATATACTTAGCTGCGTCGTCGCTCCAAGTCCCCGCACCACTGCTGCTGCTTCTCCCCATGTCCGGATGAAAACATCCAGTGTCAGGGACGAGCAGCCAATGGCAGATGGGGACGGGGACGCGCCTTCCTAGTAACGCGGGTGATCGCCCAGCATATTGTTTTTTTTTTATAGGATTAGATAACCCTTTTAACTTTGATTCACTCAACACTAATTAAGACTCATCATCAACACTTTTAATGTCTTATTAGTATCCATATACTTATAATAAAAGCATGCATATACCCACTGTGAATGTTATTAATGATAAAAGCATATATACTGTACATTTTGCCTAAGATGACCAATTTGCCACAACCTAAAAATGAGATTATGTTCACACTGTATTTAGATTTTATATTTTTTTGGGCTTCACAGGTGGCAGAAATTTCTTCAACTGAATATCCATTCCATTTATTTGAATAGAGCTTACAGAAATCCATGTGCCTGCCAACAAAAAAAAACCCATTCAGGTGAGTGGAACTGAAATTTCTGCAACAAAATCTACACCCTGATCCTAGGCATAGCACCTTCCAATCTTGCACGAAGCAAAGTTGTGACGTTTCCCACCTAAAGCATATATGCTGCATTTATTAATATTTACCAGAGGGATCATTTACTTGTACGGAGACAGGACCGATCATGACACCCGCTCAGAGTTTGATGATTCAAAGAAAGCAGCAAGGTCAGGGAAAAACTTCATTTCTATTTATGCCAAAAATTTGGTAATGATGGGAAAAAAAGTGTACCAATAAAACAGCAAAAAACAGTTAATTTATACCTGATGAGATGATGTATTCCGTAATCTTATATATTATGCAATGATTATGCTGCTGACAATATGCCACAGATATTACGCTAAATGTAAAATAAGTACCAATCAGCTCTCATATAAACACTTCCTACAGGTACATGGAGCTGTAACAAGTCATTTGCATCTCTCTGATCATGTTGACTGTGGGAGAATCTCGAAGACAGACATGCGGAGCGGCATGCTCGTCACTCCTTGCCAGGTGTACATGTAAATGTACTTTCTTTTTTCGGCCTCTGCTGCTAATTACGTTTTGAATCAAAAACAAGGGTGTTATTACATCTAATCTGACAAGCCATTTGGAAATGACGTGCCCTGCATCCAGACGCCTGGATTTGCTACTGCATTGTTTTTGTGCAAAATCCGCTGGCTTTTAGAGAAAAATGTATTAAATGTCAGGTTCTCCCCTCTGTGCAAATCCTACATAGAAACTTCAAGTGATGCTCCAGAGTACAGCACAGATTAGTGAATTTCCTAATGGGAAAGTCTCCTACTGCAACTATTTTTGTTTCCAGTCTTAGGGCTCATGCACACGACTGTATGGCTTCTTTAGTATTTTGCGTTCCGCAAAAAACGGATCCGCAAAAAATACGGATGACGTCTGTGTGAATTCCGTTTTTTGCTGAAAGGAACAGCTGGTCCCTGATAGAACAGTCCTATCCTTGTCCATTGCGGACAATAATAGGACATGTTCTATCTTTGAATGGAATGGAAAAATGGAAATATGGAAACGGAAGGCATATGGAGTACCTTCTGTTTTTTTTACGGATCCATGTAAAGTAATGGTTCTATATACGGTCCATATATGGAATGCAAAAAACAGAACGTAAATGGAAAAAAAACTTTGTGTGCATGAGCCCTTAAATTGTGTGACTGTGCAAATAGTGTTAATGAAAATCTCCTATAGTTAGGCTTGTAGCATGTAGATAAAGATGAACCACGACCCTCTGATTTAGCTACATTATTTAGCTGATAAAGTTACGTTAATTTCTTTTATTCATTAATTTATTTTTTCATATTTTCGCATTTTCGCTGCCCGAGGTAGAGGATGCTTAATCTGTGTGTGAAGTGTAGTTGTATCCTCTGGCTGTGTCTTGCCACTGCCATCTGTAGACCCTTTTAAGATGGTGGTCTTCTGTGTCGTGAATGAACTTGGTATGTTTGGTGTTCTTCAGGTATTTCCTGTGTTCCTCTAAGATTTTGTCTGTCTTCTTTAGTTCTGACCATTCTGTGGTTGAGGTACTGTAGTTGTCAGGAATTGTGCTTTAATAGTCGTGGTTCATCTTTATCTACATGTACCTACATACCACTGAGCACCGCCCACATTAGATGTGCGCCGTTCAATTGCATCTACATAAGGCTTGTAGCACACGTGCATTTGCCGATCTGGTAGGCTGTTTCGGCCAAGAACAGCATGCCGGATCTGGCATTGCTGGATGCTGCTGGAATACCGTCGGGCCCCATTAACTATAATGCTGGCACTGTGGAACAGACTTAAAGCGACAATAAAGGCCTACATACAAAAAAAAAAAAAAAAAAGCCTTTGTAGTCTGATTTGGCAGTCATACTTCCTTCTATCTGTTCCTTATGTTTTAGGCTAGTTTTACATCTCAATCTACCTAACAACCTGCCGGAGTTCACCATATCCGGATAATGGGGTCCGGCAGTGAACGGCAATATCTAGCTATGCCAGGTACGGTAAACTCTGGTGAAAGATTACCCGATCAGGTAAACGGAGATGTGACACTACCCTTACTTGTAGATTAGGACGACAAGTAGACTACAATAGGGTACCGAGATACACGACGACAGAGGATTTGCTTATTAAAACTATTTGCCAGTTTTTCATTGTAGATGTATTGGAACAGCTTAAAAATGGTTACAATGTTGCACCTTTGAATCAAAATCCTCTGTTTTTGTTCTATATTCTTCTTTTTCTGCAGAATCCTTTACAAAATATCATTGAGGACTTAGATTCATTTTCTACAGACTTGCCAGGGGTCACATTCATGAGTCCAGTATACATATTGGAATAGTAGAACTCGCTTAGTGCCTGGTGGTATTGGATGCAAGTTTCATAATACATTCAGTCTCAGATAATGTATGGAACATCACTACAGGGGCTAGATACAATTAAGTTTTAATATAACTAGCTGGGTAGTATTTCCAATATTTCACATCCAAATTGCATAGTGATATCGAAGGAATTTTAATATGTTTTTGGGCTGCATATTAGGGTGCAGTCTGCAAGATTTTGGACTGTACATGTTCGTGTATATGAAGAACTTGATGCCTTTGGACATCAACCCACCCACATTGTCAGGAAATTTCTTAACAGTACAGCAGGAAAAAGATTGGGCATGTCAAACGCCACACAGAAACATAGAGGTCAATATGTCTAAGAGTTTGTCGATGGGTAAGAATGAGAATATATGAAATTGATCCATCAGTTCCAAACTTCCAACAGTTCTGAAAAAAATGTGTCTCCCCCTAGAAACATACACATTTTCCATAGTATCTACCCAAATATGGAACTAACTTCTTCCATATTTATCGATGCAGCTCACACTGGGTCTGGGTTTTCTCTCACATTTTTAGTTTTTGCCATTACTGTCATTTAACCAATGGATATTGTGCTAATAAGATTTGAATACATGTATGTGTTAGATGTGAAGACCATATTAGAGGAGTTTTCCCATCCTAAAGAGTAATGGCATATAGCTAGGATATGTCATCGCTTTATAATCAGTGGGAGTCCAACCTCGGAGACACCCGTGATCCTGAGAATGAAGGGGTCATAGCGCTAACTTAGCGCTGCATCTCCAGCTAAATGGCTTCACTTGGCAGGATGGGTGAAGGTCCCCAGAGGTCAGGAAAACTTTTTTCAATGCAGCTTTTTCATGGTCATCATCTTTTGTATTTTCTAAAAAGGACTGATTAAAACCAAAACTTTTTCAATTCCTTCTGCATTCTGTCAAGACACTGTAATTATTATGTCCTCTTGGTATTTTATTAACACCTGTGCTCAGTTGTAGCATCATCTTTACCAGAACTCACAGTGGAGAATCATCTACCTATCATTAATCCCAGAGTAGACGGCTAAACTTTTCATGCATCGCTGCTGTCAATTAAGTGATAAATGTACTGAGTGGGTGTTATTAGATTCACCTCTCTTTTCAATTTGCATATCCTTACCAGTTACAATTCTTGTCATCTTGTTCAAAACAGAATATTTGTAACCTTGTATGTGATCTGAAATAGATTTGCTAAAAATTGTTGTTTTTTTCTCTTCTCTTAAACACTTTCTATATCCTCATTATAAATACCTCTGGGACCTGCTCCCATCTCTAGAACAGGCCCCCCAAAGTGAAGGAGAAAGCACTGCGCACACGCGGACACCCTCCACCCAGTCCCATATCAGTGATTAGAGAGGTGGTCATGCATGTGCGGTGCGCTCTATCCCTTCATCATTACGGGATTTCCAAAAATTCGGCTATTTTTGGAACTCCAATAGCACTAAATGGGGAGAGCATGTCATGCATGTGCGGTAAATTCTTCTTAACTTTGGAGGCCCTGTTCTGGAGATAGGAGATCCTAGAGATATGCCAAAAGTGTCTGAGATGGGTATAACTCTTTAAGCCTGATTGAAAAGCAAAAAAAAGGTCATTAAAAACAGATGCATTGTTTTAAAAATGAATGCAAAACGGAAAATAAAGGCCATTTAAAAAATAAGTACTCTCAGTATATAAAATTCTTCTGTTGCCAAAAACAATCATACTCTCCTCACCACTTGCACGTGTGGGGACATTCACTCCTCACTGCAGGCAGCAGGACCTGATGCTTCCAGTGTTATCATCTGATGTCAGAAGGTCCTGATGCCTTCAATGTGGAACGAGTATCTCCGTGCATGCACGAGGATGAGATGAGTATTTTTTTTTATTTTAATACCTGAAAGACATGTTATATTTTTCAGCAGCTGCTACTCACTTAGCACATGACTGTAGTGACTACATAAAGCCAATTTGTTTCAGTCACTTGTGGAGCTATAGAGCAGTTTTCCCCAAGCCATGGCTCTTTACCTGCTGAAAAACTACAACTGCCAAAACTGCATGCTGTCGGGGCATGATGGGACTTGTAGTATTGCAACAGATGAAGAGTCACAGGTTGGGGACAATGCTATAGAGCAGGGGTAGGCAACCACCTGCACACCAGGTGAAACCACAACTCCCAGCATGCATACTTGCCCTAAGAACTATCATCGAAATTAATAGAACATGCTGGGAATTGTAGTTTTACAACATAGCTATAAAATCACTGGGAAAACTGGGTCCACTGGGAAAACCAAAAAACTTGAAATCTCTCCTCAGCCATTCCTTAATCAGCTACTTGATTCTGAAATCAGGCCTCCACAATCCTGTTAGGCTAATTGAACGCATAGAACGTGTCCCGTGAGCTTTCCCTACCCTCCAGCTCGTCTCAATACACACACACGTCTCAATACCTGTCCTAGTTACATTCTACACCAGGTTATATTAACATAGTCCATTGATTGCACTCTAGATAAGATGAGCATATTCTTCTAATTAGAGTTATTTATACATTTCTATGACATTTCTCTCTACATTTTTTCCCAAAGAATCCCTTTATCTTCTGCATCTGGACCAATGAGCTTTTAGACACATCCCTGGGAGGAGACTTCCAGCTACCAGTTTGCAACTATATAATGCCTCTCTAAGGCTAGTTTCACACTACTGTTAGTAAGATCCGGCAGGGAACAGCCTGCTGGGTCTCTCTGGACTCAGCATTGCCCGAAAACTACATGATTGCTGCAGGGGCGGACACAGATAGCAGGGGGCCTTGTGCAAAGAATGTGCCCGGTGCCCCCCCCCCCCCCTTCCCAAACCACACATACAGACATAAACCTTTACAGTACGTGCATAATCCTGGAAGACCAAGCAGCATATATTGATCAGGAGCGCAGCCCTGGCCAGGAAGCAACATTTAATAAGTACAGTACCAATGAAAAAGGGGGAAAATAATAATAAAATAGATACAGTGACCCCTTTAAGGCTACACAGCGCTTTTGGCCGAAAATGTGTTGTGCAACCAAGGATCACAGCAGCACAATGCTGCAATGCATTGAGTTAAAATGAATGGGGTCGCATTGTGACCTTGAAGTTTCCTAAAATCACAATCAAAAAGTTGCAAGAAATTCAGAGGTTGAATTTTTTGTGACCGTCAGGTCACGAACCCATTTACTTTTACTAGTTGCGACAAAAATAGGACATGTTCTATAGTTTTTGTGGGGCATATGGATGCGGACAGCACACGATGTGATGCCCGCATCTTCTGCATACCCGTTGAAATGAATGGATCCACACCCATTCTTCAAAACTGAGCAACAGATGTAGACTCCTTCATATGACCATCTGAATGAGCCCTAACACACATACTGGACTTTTAAACATGCAACCGCTCACACATCCTCACCCATGCAGGCACTCTCACATACATACACTGTCACACATTGTCGCACATGCTAGTCACTCACATACACTGTCACACATGCAGGAACTGTCACATGCACACATTGTCACACATGCAGGCACTGTCACATATACACATTGTCACACATGCAATCACTCACATACATTGTCACACGTGCAGGCACTCACATACACTGTCACACATGCAGGCACTCATATACACTGTCACACATGCAGGCACTCACATACACTGTCACACATGCAGGCACTGTCACATACACTGTCACACATGCAGGCACTGTCACATATACACATTGTCACACATGCAGGCACTCTTTAACACTACATTACTTACAGATCCCTTCCTCACCTCCTGGCTCTGTATTGCTGGTTCATGTGTCCTCAGCCAGGCTCCTCCCCTTCTCAGTAGCATCGCTTCTCACTGATTAGCAGTGCTGGCCCATTCGAGAAGAGCCTGTCAGCACTTTTGAGTGACAGTTTTTAGACCAATCAGTACTTCTAGTCAGTAAGGTCGGGTCCACAAGGTCCTGTTTTCAAGAAAATTGCATCAAAATGTGGTGTTCTTTTGCCGCGATTTTATAATAATCAGACCCTGTGGACGCAGCCTTACTGACCAGGAGTGCTGATCCTGGATTGCTGTCCGGTCCCATTAACTATAGTGGTGACTGGTGGAGATCAGGCCGCAATCCAGCAAATATGATGAGAGTCGGCTGGACTACAACTGTTGCCAGATCTCTCTAACACTAGTGTGAAACTAGCCTAGCAGCACCATATGAGAACTATTCTGACCTAGAAGCAATTTCTTTCAATGAAATTATATCGGTATTAAGTCATTGACAAAAAAATCATTGTATGTTCTATCATAACCTACACTAGCATTATTAGTTCCTGCAGGCTGTTCCGGCTGGATAAGCTATAGCCAGATGTTTCCAAGATGCCCACCGGGCCACATTGACTATAATGGGGTCTGGAAGATACCCAACTGCTACAGGGCAAATATGTTGGGATATATATCTTTATATGAAATTGGAGAGACCGACATCCATGAGATCTAACAAACCCTCCAGAATATTTTAGCATCCAAATATCCTCCTTACTCCTATCCAAGTAGTTTTAAAACATTTCGGTAGTCATTTACTTTCCAGAAATACACCTATATTAGGCGTATTTCTGGCACATATTGCAGTGTAAAGGTTATTTGCGCAGCAATCTGCGACTTTACCCCACTCATGCTAGGTCTAAAAACGTGGACGTGGCATGGGCGGGGAGGGCCCGTCTCATTCATCATTTTCTACACCTGTTTTAGGTGTAGAAAATGGTCTAACAGCTAGGAAGCCGTCTTAGGGCTCTTTCACACGAGCGGATCACATGTTAATCATGTTAATGCTCCGTGTCTCTGATGTCTGGAATGGAGCTTGGCTCTCTTTCACGCAGCGGATTACCCACACTAGATCCGCTAGTGTGAAAGAGCCCTTACATTTAGACTGTCACTGGATGCACCAAAGTTATGAAGAGGCTGGCACCTGTTCATAACTTCGGTCTGAATAAACCCTATAGCTGGCGGTGGATCCGCCGGAGTTTAAAACTCTGGTCTTAATAAATGACCCCTTTCATGTTTTACTATGGAAATACTCTAGTTTTGACTTTCACTAGATATTAGACATACTGCATCATGTAATTAGCAAATCTTGTAATTCAATAGAAGCTAAGAGATAAGTAGATCTAGCATAAAGCTGTAGCCAAATATGGTCTGGCTTAATTAACTGATTTCCAATTACCTGTTCAGTGAATGACAGAATTTAGGCTAATGTTATTCTGAGGGTTTATTATATGTAAATCTCTTAAGCCATGTGCATTGGCATGTCTTTTTCCTTATTAAACAGATTTTTTGTCATATCTTCTCAAGCTTTTCATAATGATGTATTTGACTATGATATATATATATATATATATATATATATATATATATATCAATTACAACTGTTCTAAAATAGTTTTGAGCAGCATAGGCAATATTTATTTTGACAATATTTATTTTCTCGGGCAGGTGCATTTCACAGACATATAATGAAATTGCACAACGGACTTTAACTATTTACATATCACTAGTGGGGCACATCACCATGAATTACTATGACATAAGGATTTAGGAATGGCACATGGCACTTTATGTATTTAGGACACTCTTAAGGGTGGTTTGACCGTAAATTAATTATATTTGATTCTTTGATCATGAAGATGATGTTTTTTGATATATGTTCAGCACTTGTATGGTTAATTGACTTGAATCATGTGATATTGTGACGCACTATATATTGCCACGAATTTTCTTGTTATTTGCTTCAGAAAGGTCCGAAGTTTGGGACTGAAACGTTGCAACACCTATGGGTGAATAAACGTTCACTATTCTTCACTATATATTTGGAGTGCTGCTCGATTTTTTTTGGACTGCATTATCTGGGTAAGCTTCAACCCTGTTGGTGAGCTTGCACCCACCTATGCCTGGGATATCGGTGCTGCTATAATTTTTTACTTTTATATATATATATATATATATATATATATATAGGCAATATTTATTTTCACGATATTTTGCCTAATATTCGCCAATAAATTCGCAAATTCTAGAATTCGTGGTCTCCAGTCAATATTTTCTTGATTGCGAAAATCGGCAATGTAATAGGCGTGGCTCACTTTTGCTACACTTTTTAAGCTGCTAGAAGTTTCCTGAGACTGGAGAAAATTGTTGGCAGCAACTTTCATGACTGAGGAAAAACTACTGATCGCTGTATTTTTTATTTTTTTTGTAAAGACTAAAGACAAAGACACTACCACACCCACAGTAATAACACTAACAGTAACATGATAGAAAGCTCACTGCACAAGCACAGCCACTAATGTTAAGTGAATCGAAGCATCTGAAGCGGAATTTGATCTGAAGTTCAGGAAAAATTTGATTAGCAACAAATTCAAATTTCCTCGCACTTCATGGCAACATATACATTTTTTTTTCTAAAAGTGCTGCTACATGTGTTACAAAGTGAAAGTAAGAAGCCCAGGAAGGTGAAATTACCCATAAGGCCTTGTAGACAGCCAATGCACAGCTAGCCAGGCCCTGTGATGTCACAGCCCATCAAAAGCCTCATCCCATAATGTCTCAGCCATTTCACTGTGAGCTGAGCATAGGGAGACCAGCACTAGGGACAGTGTTCAAGAAAGCCTTTAACTGTAGAATATTGGATAGGGAGAGTGCAGGGACAATTTACAGGGGTCGAGTGAGAGTTTTCAGACACTGTAGGGGCGGGCATACGGAGACTGCAGGGAGAGTAAGCTGAAGAGACCCATAGGAGACAGTGCAGTTTGGATAGTTATGTGCCATACACAGGGATTGATGCAATTGAAAAGTTTAATAGATAAGCATTTCCATTAGGCCTTGATTCTCAAATTGAGTGAATAACCCCTGTCTTGTTCTCCTGTTATTGGAGTGTCCACATTGACATTGAATAACTTATTTTACATATACAGTTAGTGTTACTGTACAGTATGTCCAACAGACAATTTCCAGGGCTCTCCAAAGGGGCAGGCAGTGGCAAAAATGCTGCTCTAGCCGGCAGAAGTAGTGGGGTTGGGGGTGATAGCCGTAGCAACAGGCCAGAGCTGCCAATATCATCCACGGGTCGTGTTTTGAAGACAAATCCCTCTGTCCTGGAATGGTTGACTGGGTCTTCAACATCATCTGAACTGACATCAGCCACAAACAGCCAGGAGTCGGTGGGTTTCTCCGACACCACACTTAGTTGGCATGGCCCAGGGACAAGCTCTGTGCTTTCACCTCTCCTGAACCTGCCTCTTTCCTTTGCTACTACTTCTGCCAGGCAAGTAAGGTATGCTGCTGGCTCTGCTCCACTTTTCAGCAAGGACGAGTTTATTGAGGACAGTCAGAAGCTACTGGCAAGCCCAGATTTGGAGGAGAGGTCTGCTACTTCTTTTCTGTAGGCGTGCCAGTAGCGATGATGACAGTCGCGTGGGAGCAGGTGATGGTAACTGTCAGGGACGCAGCCATTAGACTAGTAAGGGTGACATACGTGACAAGCAGACAGTATTGGATGATGATGTATTCAATCCCACGTGGGAGCTTCATCATCAGGAGGTGAGGGAGGCAGTTTAACGGTGAGCCAGCATTGTGAGATCTGGGGCCAAGCATACCCGGGGTAGACTGTCTGCTACTCAGGAGCCTACCTGTTTGGAAACAACTAGCGATGCACGGCTTCATAGAGACAGAGGCAGGCAGTCAGCATGGACTGGTGGGGGTAAAATGCCATACTCGCCTGTATGGGTGTTTTTCATCAAGTCTCTGAGGATATCAGCATGGCCATATGTAGGATCTGTGGGTGGAAGATGAAGTGTGGCGGGGTGCCAATGTTTGCACCAAGGTCCTGCGTCACCATAAAGTGGCCTGGGAAAACCATGGTGCTCATGTAGTGGTACAGCCTGACGCATCTCCCAGCCCACACCCATTCCCTAGCAGTCAAGGACCCGCATTAGCTCTGTCAGCAGCAACTTGAGTCTCGAGTCTTTGCTAAGCATGTTTTTTCACCCGCCAACTGAAGAAACTAGCCAGCAGCAGGACATGGAGCAGAACTTGAACCAGAAGGCATACTTGGAATGCACCCTAGATCCAAGATCCCTTAAACTAATGGGCAGCCAAACTAGAATTGTGGCCGCCACTGGACAAGTTTGCCATGGGCAAGCGTTCCTGCCTAACCAGTAGTGTGGCATCAGAGCGGGTGTTTAGTGCGGGGGGGGGCATAGTTACCACGCCCCCTTTCCACACAAAATGTTCAGAGATTAACCTTTGTGAAGATGACTCAAGCGTGGATCAGCTAGGATTTCCACACGCCGGATGCATCAGACTAGAAACTTTTGGCAGTAATGTTGACCGCAGTGAATGCAGTGTGCTGTCACAGCAGAACATTGTGAAATATTGCCCGTTACTTCTGGCCACGTGCTTCAGCCACTATTCTGATGCCACACACCTACTGCATCTGCTGCCATCTTCTACTACTGCCACCATCTTGTGCTGTTACTGCCACTGTTCTTGCTCTCCCCACTCCATGATTGGGCCACTATATTGACTCCTGATGCTGTTGCCACCCTCACCACTCTATTCTGGGGCCGCTAGTGTCCCTGTTTGGCCTTGTTGACATCACCGTTTATTTTTCCCTCCTTCTGATCTGTCAGAAAAATGACATGATCATGATTTGATCATTATTTGAAAGCCAAAAGCAGGAGTGAGTCCAAAACACAGAAGTAATACAAATATTTCCATAGCATGTCATCTCTATTTTGACCCCAATCCTGTTTTTGCCTTACAAATACTGATCAATTACTGACCATTTACTGACCATGTGAAGGCAGATGCTCAAAGGATCCGTATTTTTTTTTTGGTTATTCTTCTGACGGATCAGAAGAAGGGGAAAATAAACAGTGACGTCAACACAAACTTACTGCTGACACCCTGACTACTCTGTCATGTTACTATTTTGTATCGGTGGCTAACAAAATTGGAAACAGCAGATCGTGTAAAAGATAGCTCTTTCCCACTATAGTAGAATCAGTGGCTAACAGAACATGTTATCTATCAATCAATGTCAAACAGTGAAAATTCGCAAAATCAGTGGACAGTGGACAGTTCTTTCCTACTATTTTAGAATACGGTCAGTTAATTCCAGCAGTTACTGTATGGTGAGCCAAAATCATGAACCAATTGTACTCTCAGATAAGGTATCATGAAAAGATAACTGACCAATTAAGTGAAGTGTGCCTTCAGGTCAGCTGACCCTCTAAAACATCATTTGCGAGTGCGTTCAGTGCAGCTGACCCTGTAAAACATTATACGTGAGAGCTTGCAGGTGAGCTGACCCTCTAAAACATTATACGTGAGGGCCTGCAGGTGAGCTGACCCTTTAAAACATTATATGTGAGGGCCTGCAGGTGAAATGAACCTGAAAAACATGAATTGCGAGGGCCTGCAGGTGAGCTGACCCTCTAAAACATTATGATCAGGGGCAATTCAGGCCTTGTTCATTTTTATAAGAGTCGACCTGTCAGCATTTTCAGTTGACAGACAATGCGCTTATCAGTTATTATGCCCCCAGCAACACTAAATACCCGCTCTGAAAAAACGCTGGCGGCAGGACAGGCCAGCACCTCTGAGGCGTAGAGTGGCAATTTGTGCCACGTGTTCAGCTTGGACACCCAATAGTTGTAAGGCAAAGAGGGATCACTGAGGACGCTGACAGAGTCTGCTATGTACTCCTTCTCCATCATCCAAAAAATTTTCTGCCTTGTAACACTAGGCCGCGAATAACGGTGAGGGTGCTGGTGGGGTGTCATGAAACTGTTCCAGGCCTTGGAGAATGTTGTCCTGCCTCTGTTGGAACTGCTGTGTGTTCCCCTCCTCTCCTCTCCTGGGTTGCACAAGCAAGCATTGTCAGCAGTAAGTTTATCCGCAATAACATTCTGTTCTATTATTATTATAGTTTGCGGTTGTATTATTTTATTGTTTTTATTGTTTATTGTTGTAAAATATGTTATTAACCTCCACTCTTGTGTGTTATGTTTTTAGTTATATTAATGTATATGTTTAAGATGTTTGTTGTGCATGGGAAATATATGCTGTATGATTGCCATGTGTGTGAGTTTGGCAAGCTCCAAAGCTTCCAACAAGTTACGGCCAATATAAGATACAACATTCAACCATGCCTGGTTGTTGGTTGAGTGGCAAGAGCCACAGCTCAGTCTGGTCCCTTATACCCTGCCACAGCTCTGCGGCGGTGTGCTGTTTGTCACCTAAGCAAATGTGTTTCAGCACGGCCTGTTGCCGCTTCCCCACTGCTGTGCTATCCTGCTTCCAGCTACTGACTGATGCCTGATTGGTGCTGCAAGATGAGAATTAAGAGGTGAAAGTGGAGAAGGGGGGTTTGCTGCAACTAATGTAGGTGGTGGTGAAAATCCTGATGGAATGGGGGCCCGCAATCCTTGGTGTTGGTAGCACCTGTGCCATCCCAGGGTACGACTAGCTACCGGCCTCCACAAGGTTCAACCAGTGTGCCGTCACAGAAATGTAGCGTCCCTTGCCAAAATCACTTGTCTGTGTTTTAGTTGTTAAGTGGACTTTTCCAATAACTGCTTTGGTCAGGGCACGGGTGATGTTACGGGACACAATTGCTAGTGTAATGCGGGGACGGCTCACCGAGAAAAACAGTGTCAGCTGGGGACTGAGTAACGAGGGACATCCGCCGCCATGAGGCTGAGGAAAGCCTCAGTGTCCACAGGCCTAAATTGTAACATTTCCAGGGCCAGCAATTTTTGTTCAAACGTTCAAAGGCCTAGGTTCAGGACATCTGTAAGTGGGCCTATTTGGTGTGGCCCACCTTCACCCTTTTGCCTTCCCACAGCCTCTTCCAGCCTGTTGCGGTGCTGTAGATCCCTCCCCTTCTGTGCTGCTGTCCTCGCTTGGCTTACCACCTTCCCAGGTTGGGTCAGTGATGTCATCATCCACCACCCCCTCTTCCACTTCCACACTTGGGTCGTCCTCCTAACTTGTGTTGTTGACCTAACAAGACCCTCACTTATTGACAACTGTGTCTCATCCGTATCATCCACCTCATGAAACACTAATTGCCATTCCCCACCATCATCTTCTTTTGACTGTGGATGCTGAAGAGTTTGGGAATCAGTGCACATAATCTCCTCATGTCCCTCTTCAGGGAGGGTCAGCTCACCTGCAGGCCCTCACCTACAATAATTGAGAGGTTCAGCTCACCTGGAGGCCCTCAACTACAATATTTTACAGGGTCAGGTCAGCAGCAGGCCCTCATGTACAATATTTTACAGGGTCAGCTCAGAAGCAGGCACTCGCCCATCATTTTTTGAAATGCTCAGCAGCAGGCCCTCATGTTTTAGAGGGTCACCATCAGGCCACCAATCATAATTTTTAAAGGGTGTGTATGATGCCCTCCTTTATGTGTAATAAAGGGTGTATTGTAGTGCCGGTTCCTTGTAATTTTTGGCAGTGCTTTTGCTTAGTGAATAGGCTTTATGACTGTAGAAGTCCCACTACCAGAACAAATGTACCACAATGTGAATGAGGCCCTCCTTTATGTGATATACAGGCTGTTTCGGAGTGCCTCTTGCTTGTAATTTTTGTCTGAGGTTTGGTAGCAGTGTTAATATGCAGTAGGTCCAAGAGAGCTATTTAGGAAAGAGAGGAAAAGCTGAACCGCAGATGTCATTGCATCTCTTGAAGATCTCAACCAGCCATTTCTGAATTTGGGGGCATGTCCACCACACATGGTAAAAAGTACCTCTTTTAGCTTTGCAACGCCAGCTAATGTCTGAGTTCGAGCTATTATATCTACATGTAATATCGAGTGTCTTATACCAACATGTGAGGACTAGTGTTGAGCGCGAATATTCGAAAAGCGAATTTTTTTAGCGAATATCGGCACTTCGCTAATTCGCGAATATTTCGAATATAGCGCTATAAATTCGCTATTTCGAATATTCGTTTTTTTTTTTTTTTAGTTATATTTTTTTCTTTCCTACTTCCCAAAAGTAGTTCTTACCTGTCCTGAGGATTCCTGGCTTCCTGGCTGCTCTAGTCAGTGCCCGTTGCCGCTTCTGCCGACTTCCGTGCTCATGTGGAGCGTCCCCATCCATGGGAGAATCTCCATATACTAAAATGTACTGTCGGATTTGAGGAATTACGTTGAAATCGCAATGCGATTAATTAAGTTATATTAATCGCATTGCGATTACAACTTAGCACTGCTATCTTACATAGGCTAGAATTAACGAATATGGAATATAGCTATGCTACTAGCAGTGCTAAGTTGAAATCGCAATGCGAATACTTTAAGTTAAATTAATCGCATTGCGATTTCAACTTAGCACTGCTGCTATATTCCATATTCGTTAACTTCGTTAATTCTAGCAAGCTGACCCATTATAAACCCAGCTCTAAGTTGAAATCGCAATGCGATTAATATAACTTGAATTAATCGCATTGCGATTTCAACGTAATTCCTCAAATCCGACAGTACATTTTAGTATATGGAGACGCTCCCATGGTGATGGGGACGCTCCATGAGCACAGAAGTTATGGTTGGCTTGGTAGAATTAGCGAATGACGAATATGACGAATGTATTCGTCATATTCCTCAAAACGAAGATAACGAGTATTCTACATCTTCGCTTTAGCTACCTATTCGTCAACTTCGCTAATTCTAGCAATCAAATAGGAAGGTTGACTGACTATAGAGACAGCTGTGTTAAATTCGCTATGCGATTTTTTTTTAATACAATAATTATATTACTTGATAAAATTATTATAAGTATTCTATTTATTAAAAAAAAAAAAAAATCGCATAGCGAATTTAACACAGCTGTCTCTATAGTCAACCTTCCTATTTGATTGCTAGAATTAGCGAAGTTGACGAATAAGTAGCTAAAACGAAGATGTAGAATACTTCGTTATCTTCGTTTTGAGGAATAGACGAATACATTCGTCATATTCGTCATCCTCGCTAATTCTAGATATGAAACCAATAGGAAAGTAGCCTTAAGTACAAATCGCAATATGCGATTATTTAAATCGCATGTTAATCGCGATAACTAGAAAAAATGACGAATATCGATTTCGACGAATATGAAACGAATATTCATTCGAATATTCGCGAATTTCGTCGAAATCGAATATGGCACCTGCCGCTCATCACTAGTGAGGACTTTGGAACCATTCTCCTGTACTCTCACACATCTTGAAGAAATGTGAGGCTCTAGGAAGAGCAGGAATTGTTCAACCAGCGTGAAGGAAATTCCCGGATCTCTCTCCCAGAGACCAATAAAGTCTGGTTTGGACAAGTATAGGAGTGTTAAGCCCTTTGTAGAATTGCGATATTGGTTTAATTGGGGGAGCAGGGTTAGAGAGCAAGCTTTCAAACCATGCGAGAGTTCTAAGGAGTACCTGTTTAGGAATGCGTTTGGTTATAAAGGAGCGAAGGTAAGAGATCAAGGTGGGGTGGAAACCTAGCCCAGGCAGTGAGAGAAGTAGTTCTTCTTTCCCCAAGACTCCCCCCTTTTCGTTGTACAGGAAGTAGAGTTAAGCGAACACCTGAATGTTCGGGATTAGAGATGAGCGAACTTTAAAAAAATTCGGCGATCGGGTTGTGGTAATCGCCGCATCCCGTTATGGATTCCACTACCGCGGACTATCCCGGCATATGGAATCCATAAGGGGCGGCTTCCACGAACCCGAACTGTTGAACAGCCGAAGGACCTGGGGTGACGTCACCGTCATGTGATCAGTGCAGGGGGCGTGGCTCAGCACGGGATCGTGGAAGCCGCCCCTAATGGATTCCATATGCCGGGATACTCCGCGGTAGTGGAATCTAAAACAGGATGCGGCGATTACCACAACCCGAACGCCGAACTTTTTTTTTTAAGTTTGCTCATCTCTATTCGGGATCCAAACTTGACCCGAACTTCACCCAGAACCCGAACCCCATTGAAGTCATTGGGGACCCAAACTTTTGGGCACTAAAAAGGCTGTAAAATAGCCCAGGAAAGGGCTAGAGGGCTGCAAAAAAGGCAGGACAATGTAGGTAAATCCCCTGAAAACCAATTGATATTGGTTTAATTCTATTTATTTTATTTTAATTAATTTCCCTATCCACATTTAAGAGAGGTCCCATAGCAGAGAATCAGGCTTCATGTCACCCACCAATGGAAAAGGCCACTTTACGATATTTAGGCCCCTGGCACCCAGACGGAGGAGAGGTTCATTCAACTTTGGGTTGCCCCGCAATATAATGGTAAAATAAAAAAAAAGGATTAAATGAAGAAGTGCCCTGGAGTCCAAGAATATATGGTTAAGGGGAGATAGTTAAAAATGTCTAATCTGCACAAGGGATGGACAGGTCCTGTGGGTTCCATGCCTGGTTCATTTTTATGAACATCAGCTTGTCCACATTGGCTGTGGACAGGCGGCTACTTTTGTCTGTAATAACCTCCCCTGCCGCGCTGAATACACGTTCAGACAAAACGCTGGCCGCTGGGCAGGCCAGCGCCTACAAGGCATAAAAGGCTAGCTCTGGCCACGTGGACAATTTGGAGACCCAGAAGTTGAATGGGGCCGGACCATCTGTCAGTACGTGGAGGGGTGTGCACACGTACTATTACACCATGTTAGTGAAATGCTGCCTCCTGCTAACACGCTCCGTATCAGGTTAGCTGTGGCGTGGTGACAAAACTTTTCCACATCTCTGCCATGCTAACCCTACCCTCAGAGGAGCTGGCAGTGACACAGCTGCGTTGGCGACCTCTTGCTCCTCCTCTGCCTTCGCCTTGGGCTTCCACTTGTTCCCCTGTGACATTTGGGAAAGCTCTCAGTAGTGTGTCTACCAACGTGCGCTTGTACTCGTGCATCTTCCTATTACGCTCCAGTGCAGGAAGTAAGGTGGGCACATTGTCTTTGTACCGGTGATCCAGCAGGGTGACAACCCAGTAGTCCGCACACGTTAAAATGTGGGCAACTCTGCTGTCGTTGCGCAGGCACTGCAGCATGTAGTCGCTCATGTGTGCCAGGCAGCCCAGAGGTAAGGACAAGCTGTCCTCTGTGGAGGTGTATCGTCATCGTCCTCCGTTTCCATCCAGCCATGCACCAGTGATGGGCCCTTACTAGATGTTTTCCTCATTGTTACCATTCACAACAATAAGAAAAAAAATATTTGGCCCAATGTATTGAATTCAAATTCAGCCCTTTTTTTTTTTTTTACAGGCACCTAACACTATCTGGCTATCTATTTATGTACTGTATTACACTAATCCAAGCACAGCAGTAACCACAGATTTAGGGGAATATCAATTGTACTGTAGGCCTAGTATTTAGGCCCTGGATGAAGGGTATCCTTTTACGGACAGATTTGCACTTGGAGATGCACAGTAGCGTGTGAAAAAATATATAGGATTATGCTTTCAGCACTTGTATTTTAACACTTTGTGTAAGATACCCTTTAACAGAAAGAAATACACTTTGAGAAGCAAAACAATATGTGCAGATGTAGAGGATTATGCTGTATTTTAACACTTACTGTAATATACCCTTTAACGGAAAGAAATACATTTGGAGATGCACAGTAGCATGTGAAGTTATTGAGGATGACCCTATCAGCACTTGTATTTACACCTTGAGTGTAATATACCCCTTTACGGACAGAAATACACTATGAGATGCACAATAGTGCGTGCAAATTTAAAGGATTATGCTTTCCGCAATGGTAATTTAACACTTTGTGTAATATACCCTTTTACGGAAAGAAATACACTTGGAGATGCACGCTTAGTGTAATATACCCTTTTACGGACAGATTTACACTTGGCCTGCAACAGCTGGAACACCAGATTTACGGTATTGCTATTTTGGCAATTGAATTTCACCCCAGAACAAAATATATCCTTTGACGGACACTATTAAACTACTTGTCCAGCCACAGCTAGAACACCAGATTTACTGTATTTCTATTTTTGCAACTGAATTTCCCCCCAGAAAATAATATATCCTTTGACGGACACTATGAAACTTGTCCAGTCACAGCTGGAACACCAGATTTAAGGTATTGCTATTTTGGTAATTGAATTTCAACCCAGAACAAAAGCTATACTTTTACGGACAATATGAAACTTGTTTAGCCGCAGCTGAAACCACTGATTTAGGGTATTGCTATTTTGGCAATTGAATTTCACCCTAGAACAAAAGCTATACTTTGACAGACACTATAAAACTTGTCCTGCCACAGCAGAAACCACTGATTTAGGGTATTGCTAGTTAATTAGCCTTAGGCTTAGCCCCGCCCACGCCACTTGATACAAGTCGTGATGTCACTGGGCGGGGCGCTAGCAGCAGTAAACAGTGAGAAGGCCGCGGCGCTCCTGCAGCGCCACGGCCTTCTCAAACAGCTGATCGGCGGGGGTCCCGGGTGTCGGACCCCGGCCGATCACATGCTGATGATCTATCCTGAGGATAGATCATCAGTGGTAACAAACTGCAGAACCCCTTTAAAGTTGGATAATGAGCTGAACCTTTCTAATAACTCATATTTAAGAGGCAGAGAGTCTACCGGATAAGATGTTATCACCAAGAGACTATCTGCAAAGGTGGCCACCTTATGTTCCTCGTTGCCCTTTGGGTAGTTGTTTTATGGCTGTCATGTGTTCTTCACCTGTGAACAGGGATTGTAGGGCATCTATCTGGGAGTTGTCTAATTTTGGAAGTGATAGGGAGCGAAGGAATGCATTAATGGAATCTAGAGAGGACAGGGGACTACCCGCTGGATCATGTTGGGAAATATTGTATAATGACTGGCAGAAGCCCTGGAACTGCAAATCTATCTCTTTATGTTTGTAGAGTTCACAAGCCAGGAGGGGGTGATTTTCTCTGCTTGATATAACTCATAAATCTGGAAGCTTTGTCTCCATGTGCAAAATACTTATATTACAAGTGCAAGAAATATTTGGCCGAGGCAGTATTAAGGAGATTCTTCAGTTAATTTAGAGAGATGAGAGTCCAAGAGTCCAATAGGGATTGTTTGTGTACATGCGCTATAAGATCACATGACGAGATTAGCTGTTCGTTGAGCAGCCATTTAAAGGCACACAGGGACAATTGTGGCGCAGAAATGGTTAAGAGCACAGGAGAATGGTCCAATAAATGTATAGATTCAATATGAGCTGCTGAACACAATTGGAGATGTTCCTTAGAAATTAACAAATAATCTAACCTTTGGTATGAACCATGCATAGTTAAAAAGAACGTGTAGTCACACTCAGAAGGATTTAATAGCCTCCAAGTATCCACCAGGTGGATGCTCTGTAACTTCTTGCGTAATGAACCCAGGGCTTTTTTGATAGAGCCGATTTTTGAGAGGTAGAGTCCAAAATGGGCTCTAGAGTAATGTTGAAATCACCCCCCTTGATAACTACACCTTCCTTAACCCTGGGTTCAGACCTGAGCGTTCTGGAAACGTGCGTTTTAGTCGCGCGTATTTCAGCGCGTTTTTGCAAATAGGAAACGCGCGTTAGTAAGCGTGTTCTTGTGATTGACTACTGTGGTGTCAATCACAAAACGCGCGACAAACGCCCCAAAAAAAGCTCAGGTACTTGTTTATGCGTTGGGCGTTTTACAGCGCATTCAAACGCGCTGTAAAACGCTCAAGTGAGAACCAGGGCCATAGGAAAGCATTGGTTTTCATGTGTTGAGCGTTTTACAGCGCGTTTGAACGCGCTGTAAAATGCTCAGGTGTGAACCCAGGGTAAATGTCTCAACAATCGGAATATTCCACAGATTGTGTATTTTGTGCTTTTGAAAGGACTCTTCCAGTGACTCGACTCTCCTCCCTATGACATCTTGCCTAATTGCTGACAAATCCGAGTAAAGTGGTTCAAGCGCTGATGCCAGGAAAGAAGCCAGAGCTTCTCTCAAATAGGTGCAGGATATAGGGAGGCTGTCGGGTTCTTCCTCACCGCTAAGTCTGAGGCCTCAGGCTGCTTGTGTCCCGCTGTCCGTGGTGTGGCCAGCGCCATCTTGGAGTCTCGGGCTGCATAAGTGGCGGCTGCTTTTTTAAATAATTTCTCCATTTCCCCGCAACTAACTGCTGCTTTTTTAAGTCCAGTGGCGTCCCCGGTTTAGATCCTCCAAGTTTGACCATAATTGATCCTTCAGGCAGTATGACCATGCAAAAAGAGTAAGGTATCACTCGGAGCAGCAACTTCAAACAGCCAGCTCCATCCGGCGCTAGCTCCGCTCCCCCTCAAAAGCATGTGTTTGCACTGCTACAACATGGATTAAAATAACCTTTTTTTTCCTCCACCACTCTATTGGCACTGTCTCCATGTCCTTCTTTTGTTCCACTAAAGAGTCATTGGGACACAGCTCCTGCAAGGATCGTGCAGTGTTTTTGTTTTTTGTTCCTTTACTAAAGGCTACTGTATGCTTTTCTACTGTTTTGTGGCCTGCATGACTATGCGCACGTCCATATACTGTATGAGCCATCCCTGTCATACTGACGCATATTAACTTTTTTACTACTAGAAAGGACTAGCGTGCATGCACAGTGATGTAAACCGAGATACACTCTTCCTGCAGGCTGGGATATAGCTGATTTAACGTGCTTCATGACAAATTAATTCGGAATGAAGCAAATTTCCTGAAGAAATTCGGCAAAGCATCCAAATTGGATTTTTTTGAAAAATTCACTCATCTCTAGCACCCACCTCTGTTATGCTGCTTTGGGACTGCTAGAAATATTAAAAAAATTTGAAACTCCGATAGCGGTGAATCGGGGGTGGCCGCACTTTCAAGACTGCTCTCTGTTTACTTTGTGGTTCCCTTTCTGGTGACAGGTGTAGGACCCACATCTGGGACCCGCAGCTATCTGACATTAATGCCATATGCTATAAATATGCCATCAATGTCCGAGGTGGAAATACCTCTTTAAGACAAGTAAAAGATACATACCATGTGGATGGGGAAGGAATTTATAAAAAACCTTCATAGATTATTTGAAAGATAATCAGGTGGAAGATAGATGGCTTAGAGACTAGAGTTACAAGGATTTATGTTGTCTTTTTTTTTAAAAAAAGAGGAAACTGAAAACTTTTCAAATTAGTTTTCCAATATTTTTCCTTGTTCTCCCATCTATAAGGGATGACAGCTCCCTACTAGAGGTGAATAAATCAGTGTGCTGCTTTGCTGGTTTACTAGGTAATAGACTACAACAGCAGAATCGATATTTACAAAAGGAAGTCTTAGTCTTGGTGAATTAAAATCTGGGCACGTGAGTCTGCATAACTCCAATAAGGTTTAATTCTTATGATATCAATATAAATTGAACCATAGGTGGGGAGCTGGGATGTACAGTAGTATCGCAAACTATTAGCGTTTGGAGCAGTGTTTGGAGGCAATTTCTTATAGGATGACTCGCATATAACCTACTTGATCTTATTGACGATGTGTCCTGTGTGTACTATCATGACGAAGTTTACGATGCAATTAAATTTGGATGTGTGTGCATTCTGTATATATGGAGAAAGAGGAGAACACTGTATACTCCACTGAAAGCTGTAAGAAGTCAAACATGCCATTTATTTTGCAGAAAACTAGCCATTAGTAACGACGAGCTGAGGTCAATATCTACCTTTCTTCTTCAGGAGGACACTAGCATGCTTGCGGCCATTTCTGTTTTCCACATGACAGGTGTAGTTACCCAGGTCTGCTTCTTGAATAGCATCAAATGTTAAGGCCAGTTCAACCTCCTTCTCCCCAAGGTGTTCTCTTAGTAATCTAAATCAAAGAGATACATCATTATAAACTGACGGTAGTGCAAACAAACATTAATGGCATACATCTTATACTTTATATAAGCATTCCAACATACATTTGCCTAACTTAATGTAAGTATTGTAAGTTGGCCAAATCAATGCATGGCCTACTATGTTATATTATAGATTGTGATCATTGCACAACCATAAGACTCTGGCTCTCATTCAGAGCTGTTCTGGAACCATTTCAAGAGAACCTGTCATATACAACTTATGAGAAGGTGCTGTAGGTCACAAGACAGTAAAATCTTTGTTGCCTTTTATAGCTCCCTGCCTTGACATTTTTATCTAAATGCACTTTATTTACCTTTCTATATGTAAATGTGGGTCATGGAGTCATCGGGGTGTCTTCTTACACTGCCTGAGTCAAGGCCACAAGTCTACCCATTGTGATTGACATCCTACTGACTGCTCTAAGCCACCCTGATGCTTCTGAAATCTGGTGCAAGCTCCATAAATACTCTTTCCCTTCTCCTCTCATGACATGCACTGTAAGCTGACATGCATACACCAGAGGAGAAAGGAGAGCCTAGTAATGGCATGCAGTATTTGCTGTGTTGTGACGTACAGCACCATATCATTAGAAGCATTTGGGTAATGTGATGACAGGTACTAGAGATGAGGGAAGTTTGGGAAAATTCGATCCTGCAACTACTCTGAAGTTCGCCAAGAAATTTGATTCATTATGATTTAAATTGTCACAAATGTTTATAAATTGAGTATACCCAGGCCACTCTGCCTTAGGGTATGGCCACATGGAGCGGCCATGCTGCAGTGAAGAACCGCGTGGCCAATTAGCCCGCAGCTGCCTTTCATTTAATAATGAAGACTACACTGTACAGTCGGTCTTGATTGTTAGTGGCCCCACGGCACCTTTAAACAGTGGCTGTTGCTGGTATGGGGTTTGGCTGTTAGGTGGGTAACAAACAGGGGTGCACCACCAATAAGGCCAGGTGAGGCAATCGCCTCAGACAGCACTGGGTAGGGGCAAGAGAGGGGCAGCTGAAGGGAAGTGGTTAGGTTAAGAAATTGGCATTGGGGAGGGAGGGGCGCAATTTCAGTTTTTGCCTCAGGCAGCAGAAAGGCTAGGTGCATCCCCTGGGGACAAAATGCTAATTATTGCTGTTCTGGCCTGCCTGGAAGAAGTAAAGCCAGCAAAAGATGAGGATGGTCATAATTAATATCTGGCCCACCTAAGGGGTGCAGACTGGATGGTATTGGTTGGCACACTGGCACTGGAATAAGAAAAGACTTCCATCTTATGGGTATAGAATTACATTTCTTAGCTTACGGCGTCTCTCCCTATGCTCAGCTCACAGTAGTGATCAGTAGTTTGTGAACGATCAGTTCAAAATGAACTGATCTTCTATGTGATCTAAATCATTTAGTTCACGTTCCTGAAAAAGGATCAGTTCACAGGAACTAAAGCAACTGGGGGGAGATTGACACTAGACAGGGATGATTCAGCAGCTCCAGCAGGATCACTGTCACCGTCACTTGCTTTATAGTTCCTACTGCTAGAAAAGTAGAAAACACAGTATAGACCTGCAAATACAATGGATTTTTTTAAAATGAATGGTCCTGCATACGGTCTGTAAAAAAAATGGAATAGACACAGAAAGAAAATGCGTTCGTCTGCATGAGCCCTAAGGTGTTGGTCTAGACAATCTCCAAAAATGGCAAGACAAAAAAGATCATGTCTAGATTAGATTAAGAATAATTAAAAAGAAAATGTTAATTTCCTTTTACCACCACCTAGCCATATCATAATAACATCCGGGAGTAACTCACCATAGAACGAGGCTATTTTTCTTTTATGACGAACAAAAGTACAATCTGGTAAAATGTATCATCAGAATTTCTCATTAAGCACACGCGTTATAATTAGAGTGTTTGCAGCACATGTAGTTCTCAGTTAATTGGAAAGACGTGGGGTTTATTATTACTATTTGCAGGATCATTGAAGCACGGTCCAGAAACATTTAGATGATCAGTTATGAAAGCTGGGATTACAGTGGGGGAAGTGCTGCTATTAAATAACTACTTTTTCATTGCAGGTTCACTGGATGGCATTATAACACTTACAGCATTTCCAATTGAAGATGTATTGTTATTTCCTTGATCATTAAAGGAAGAGTCGGAGTGTTCTACAAGTGACATTTCCATAATCAGGGATCAATGCGATGGTTCATTTTCATCCTCTGACCTTTTACACATACTAATCTTGAAACACTGTGTACTCTCTAGCAAACCTATTAAGTTTAGGAAACTTGAAAGCCACAAAAAGCCATTAATAAATGCAGATTTCTATCATTTAAAGGGGTTCTTTACTTTCGATAAATTAGACTTAGCAAACTTGGCTTCAGTTTGTTATACAGGCAAGATTCCTGGGACCACTGTTAGGGATGAGCGACTCAAAGAATCTACATTTGACCCACATTTTTTTTTTTAAATCTGATTTGTTAGCATCAGAATTTCTTTAGAATCGATCCAGGAGAATTTTCCTGGGAGAAAGAGGGGTCGCAGAAGAGAGAGACGTAGTTCCCTGAAGCAAAAGTACTTTGGAGTATGGACATTTGTGTACATTTCTATCAACTCCCTACTTTATAGGGTTAACTTGCACTGTGATTTTTGACTGTTGTTTACACTTATACTGTCTTATATTGTTGAACTGCCATTCATATGTTCATTGTAATATATCCTGTACATTTGCACTGTTATTGCATTGTGCCGTGGAAAGGATTAATACACTATGCACTGAGAAGCTAGTAATTTTCGACAGTTGCTACAACAGTATATGCACAGCTATGTTTTGGAGGGGAAAAGAGAACCAGACCGTGACCTTTTTACTGTTCCGTTGAGACAGTTTTTTACCTCTGAAAACTGCTAATCTTCCTCGTTGACTTGTACTGAGGCTCGGTACAAGTCGTTGACAGACTGGAACTGCTGGGGTCACATAGCATTATATTGATTTATGATGCTATATAACCCTTAGGCCTCTTTCACACAGGCGTCATGTTTGACGCCCGGATAAGAGGCGGGTGCGTTGTGGGAATATGCGCGTTTTTCCCGCGCGGGTGCAAACGTTTGTAATGCGTTTTGCACGCGCGTGAGAAAAAACGCCATGTTTGGTACCCATACCCGAACCCGGACTTCATCACTGAAGTCCGGTTTCGGGTCTTCTGGAGAATAGTTTATTTCCCCTTATAACATGGTTATAAGGAAATAATAGCATTTCTAATAAAGAATGCAGTTGAAGAGAAGGGCAGTTGTACCAGTTAATTACTTGATCGCAGTTAGCGATCTGTCCTTCTTCCGCTAGCATCAGCACCTAGTGATAGATGACTCACATCACATGGTCCAATCACATGGTCCATCTTACCATGGTGATGGACTATGTGATTGGACCATGTGATGTGACGTCATCACAGGTCCTTTAGATCTTAGATGCTGCAGGAAAGAGAGGAGAGATCGCGACTACGCGATCAAGTGGCTAAGGTAAGTTAACTTTATTATTTTTAACCCTTCCACTTCATTTTACAATGCATTCTTTATTAAGAATGCTATTATTTCCCTTATAACCATGTTATAAGGGAAAATAATAGAGATCGGGTCCCGTTGCTAAGCAACCATGCGGGAAAATTGCAACGCATCCGCACTTGCTTGCGGATGCTTGCGATTTTCCGCAGCCCCATTCACTTCTATGGGGCCTGCGTTGCGTGAAAACGCAGAAATATGGAGCATGCTGCGATTTTCACGCAACGCAGAAGTGATGCGTGAAAATCACCGCTCATGTGCACAGCTCCATAGAAATGAATGGGTCCGGATTCAGTGCGGGTGCAATGCGTCCTCCTCACGCATTGCACCCGCGCGGAAAACTCGCCCGTGTGAAAGGGGCCTTACAGTTCTGGAATGTTTGGATAACACTGACAGCATTATGTCAGTGTCATCTAATACATTCCAGAACTGTATTGGTTACATAGCATCATAAATCAATATAATGTTATATGACCCCGCCAGTGCTGGGAGTTCAGGCCAGGTGCCTTGCTTGTCTGAAAGGGGCCTTAGACTGCGTTTCTCCACTCGACCTCTCCCACTAGAAGGTTTTAGTTCTGTCAGAAACTGTATAAAAGTGGAGCAATCAGAGCCCCTAATTGTCTGCAGATAGGAACCAGTGTTTAGTAGGAGAAACTCTGGCAGACTGCATGAGTGACCAGAAAATGCTGAGATGGGAATACTCTGCCACAAACCATGGGTTACCAACCCTTTGGCCAGGGTTACAGCCTTCTGAGAGAAAGAGGGGCAGATAGCTCAGGACTTTCCTTAGCGCAGAACCTTCTTCAACCAGAGGGAGGACTGGAGAAGCCAGCACAGTGCATTGCCTATATTGTTTTTAACTTTAGTTTCTCCAGTAAAAATCCCATGTTTATGACTGGATTTTTCTATTTGGGTGCACAACGTCATCCCCCCCTGAGAGCAGCAACACATGGAGACACCTCGGCAGTGTTGGGGCCAACCCAAATCTGACCACTGCAGGCATCTAAAAATGTTTTTATTTGGGTAGAATCTTTGGGCCGATTCGGACAGAAAACCATTTTTGGAAATTTGCTCATCTCTGTTGCAGACAAATCTGAACAAACAAATTTGGTAACTATTTTTTAGACCTGCCTGCAAAAGTTTCTGAATGGTTCTAGAATGCACTAAATTTGAAGATCATATGCAGAATATTAATGTATGGCGGATGATGCAGTGTTTATATTACTCTAGAAAGTAGTCACATAAAATGGCTAATCTAATTTTAAAGAGGGAAACGGGGTGAATTCATACATTTTTTTTTTCATTCTGCACCGACAATCCACAATAATTCACAGTACAATATAAGGGTATTTAAAGAATTCTATCTACATGGGACAGGCAAAATTTGCATGGTATTTTGTGGCAAGTATATGCACTAGATGGGCTTTTTATTGGATTCAGAAAAAAGAGCAATAGGTACAGTACGTAACATGTGTGAGATCTGTCTCCTGACATGTTAACCTATACCATGGACTACCCACAAGTTGTCAATAATTGGTTAAAAATAGTCTTTGCTTCCCCACCAATCACAATGCAACTTTCATTTTTCAAGAGCACAATAAGAAATGAAAGCTATGCTGTGATTTGCTGCAATTTGCAACAAACCGTTTTTCTTTGGCGGTTTCATAAATCCGATGAGTAACAATGTTGCTTACCTAATTACTCCTTCCTTAATATGATTCTCTAATTCTTCAATGAATTTCTCTCCCCTCATCCAGTAGATCATTGGACCTGATTCGCCACTGAATCCAAAGAAGGCTCTGCAAAATACACTGAGTGGGCTGCCTGAGGGAAAAAACAAAGAAAATACATTAATTGCCTGTGCCCACAGTTTATTTCAAAACTGAATTACAGCATTTGCCAAAATTCAGCCGGCACTTTGAGCAAAGTTTGACTCATTCACTATACATACATTGGCCTTAAAATACGTTTTTGTAGCTCAAGTGCCTTTGTGTCCGCTATAGTTTACAGCTGTATAATATTTAGGCAGCACACATTGCCATTTTGTTTTGACAAAGGGTACGTTATATACAGTCACTCTTTTTTTACCTTTTCTGCCAAAATTTAAGTTACCTCTGCCACACGTGCGCCGCTGAACAACTGGCTGTTTGTTTTTCACAGAACAAGCAAATAAAAGACATAAAAACTTATTCTGCAATGAAATATAAAAATAAATAGACTGCATTTTATGAAGAGCAAATCTCTCTGAGGAACTGATCTGATAAAATGGGTTGAACATAAAGCAAAGGTAAAAAAAAATCCCATTTTCATGTTACACATTTTTTGTATTCTAGGTGATTTTTGTCCTAATTTTTCATGTCACTATCCGTATTTAAATAAAAATATCTAAAATCCTGCAGTTTTCACATTGGACACTAGGCCTAATAACATGCTGAGACTTATTTTTCTATATAGGTAACTTTAAGTAGCCATCCCATTATCATCACAGGCAGGATAACCATGATCTATATCATAGTATAGATAACATAGGATTCACCGTTCCCAATAGTTGATATCACAGCTCATCTACTACCTCTTGACCTCTGCAGAGGTCACAGAGCATGCCTTCCTTAGAAGTCTATGAGAGCCCCTCCAGTACATCGTGTCGATGGCCCATGTGCCTGCTCTTAACAGTAAGACTCCGCATATGTTAGGCCTAGTGCACTGCACAATGTTGCCATTATTTTTCTAAATATAGAGACATAGAAAATATTTAAAAAATCACCTACTATTTCTAAAAAATGTTTAAAATGGAAGCTTGATTTAAAAAATAGGTTATTTTCTGATGACACATTCCCTTTAATATTCCTGCATTGAACCAACTCAATGCCTGTGTGTGAGTGGCAAAGCCAGTAGGCCAGTATGCAAAAGGTGTAATCATAGCTGTCCCCTGTCCCTGTGCAATCTTACTGCATAAGGGATCATGCACATCCTGCTTTTTGCAGAACGGAATGGCCAACCCATAAAGAACAGTCCTATCCTTGTCTGTAACGCAGACAATGATAGGACATGTTTTATTTTTCTGCGGAACGGACATGCAGACACGGAATGCTCATGGCTGGTGTCATTTCTGTTTTCAAGTTTTCTCAACCTATGATGACTGTAACTACTGTTAGATCATACGCAGGTACAATACAATGGAGATAAAAGGTCCTGGTATATCTTACTGGAGCTGCAGGTAACAGGGCATTGTTCAGTTGATTAAATAAGTTACACGTTACTTGGCTTGAATATGTATAGTACTTCAACTGAGAAGAGGTGTAGCTGCCATATGCCACTGGTGTCAAGAGGAATTTATCTAATGGGATGGTTTGGTTTATGGCCTGTCATGGAATTACACAAAAGTTAGGATTCTCTATGGAAAAGATTAAAATGGGCCCCCTTTGATGCTGATTAAAACTTCCACACCCTTTACCACCTGAGAAAGGATGATAGGGTGCTCGTTTTCTCTCCTCTGTGGAGAAAATATCTCAAAACATATTTTCACCACCCTTTAAACTAAATGACAGAGCCAAACTAGAATGGGCTTTCTCTCACTTTCCGTCCCATAGCATCTGCATGGTCTGCTCTATGGTACGTATGCATCTGGGATCTATTATACTACAAAACAGGAAATTCTACTTATCTGAATGTACATATGGTTTTGTTAAGGCAGTGGGTGTGGAACTACTGTGCCAACCAACCAGTTTGACTTTGGGCTTAACCTAAGGGTGATATATTGGCAGCCCCCTGGGTATCACCTTTTAACCCCTCTAGAGGGATCTGGACTTAGCAGCCTGATGTGGTGGCTCCCCTGCAGCGATCTTGTGAAATCTGTCCCGGTTTGCTTGACAGTTAACCTAATAGGGTCAGAAACACTGGTGCATAGCACCCAATGAGTAAGCAATATTTGCTGTAAACAAGCTATGGTCAAGATAGACAGCAGAGAGTCAGAGTCGGTAAACTGATAGATGTTGGTACATAGGCGGACAAACAGAACAGCACAACTTTACTGGTACTGGAAAGCTAGGTAACCTAAAGCTTAGCCACCCTCCAAATAGGGAAGGTGCCTTAAGTACACAGCCATTGTCTGTGGAAGACTAGGCTGCACATGCGCTAGCCCTTTAAGGGCTTGGGTGAGCATGCACCCTAGAGACAGACGCACAGGACCTGAAAGAGAGGTATAGGTCTCCTGCAAGCAACCAGGGGAGAACAATTGTGTCCAGACTGCCCGTGCCTGTTCGGAGAAGTGGTTCAACAGAGCAGATATCATAAAGATAATGAAGATATCCATTCTGATCTCCCTTTCAACAATTCATGAGATACAGTAATTGGCAAGACGAGACATTTTTAAACTTAGGTAATAATTGGCAAAAAAACAAAACAAAGGTACTAGGTGAAAATCTCTCTATATATCACAAAAGGATAATAAGGATGCTTATTTGCATTGCTTTATTATGAACATTATTTTGAGGAAGAACCATTAGGACTCTTTCACACGAGCAGATGCCGTGCGGGTAATCCGCTGCATGAAAGAGAGCCAAGCCCCGTTCCAGACAGCAGAGACATGGAGCATTAAAATAACTGTTAATGCTCTGTGCCTCTCTGTGACATTTTTGCTACAAAATCACAGTGACAACTTTATCTCACTGTGATTTTGTAGCAAAAAGATCACAGAGAGGCAGGGAGCATTATCAATCATGTTAATGCTCCGTGTCTCTGCTGTCCGGAAGGGGGCTTGGCACTCTTTCACGCAGCGGATTACCTGCACGGGATCCGCTCGTGTGAAAGAGCCCTTGAACCTTATTTTTCATTGTCATGGTCTACATTGGTAGTGCAATACAGTCAAGAATTTAGAATATAGGGTTTCATATTTGGCCCATCTCTACTAGAAGTTTTAAAACTTATGACAAATACCATTATACAAGGATCACAAACAGCAGAACATTGTTATTACAAATTAATAGGCATCTCAATGCTTGAGGTACATATGTAGTTGGGGTTACATCTGTGTCCTCTGTGGGCCTCTGAAGGTAGAATATAAAATGTCTAAAACATCAGTCTAAAAAAAAAATAGGTCAACACTGAGAAGAGGGAGCACTTACTGGGAATGACATGAAAGGCATCTTCAACACTTGACCTAACAAGTAGGAATTAAACAAAGGAACAGAGTCATACCGGCTCTCGCAAGTCATAATATAAATGATGCATAAGGCTACCATATGTCACGAGTCTGATGAAGAGTCCCTTAAACACAAAAGAGAATAATTCTTTTCTTTCTGCTGCATTCCCAGACTAGAATACTGAAAAACATGACTGTTCATCCCCTCTTCTGACATGTACGCTTGAAAGATAAAAGCCTTATTTGTCCTTTTCACATGCACGATGGCACGCATTGCTTTCAAGAGATTACTGGGTGATAGACCAAGTCCATATGTAGAAGAGCTGGATCTATCATTTGCAACAGCTATAATACAATATCCGATACTGACAAATCGTAAATTATTAAATATGTGTGGTACCATACAAGTAATCACCAACAAAGCAAAAACACACATATGATATGATGACATTTTATTGGTAGAAATACGCACAACACAAATTAAACATCATATTAAAATATAGCAGCAAATACAATAAGTGCCATGACAGGAAAAAACTCCCATACAGGTAGACTGGCCACAGGGGCGTAGCTATAGGGGGTGCAGAGGTAGCAGTCGCTACCGGGCCCAGGAGCCTGAAGGGGCCCAAAGACACTTGTGCCGCATAAGAAGAGACAGAAAGCACTGAGGGAAGGGGGGCCCAAGCTGAACTTTTGCACCAGGGCCCATGAGCCTTTAGCTACGCCCCTGACTGGCCAGATATCATAACTCGACTGTGGATGTGATTATACAAACAATATGTGAATTACAATAATAGTAAATCCACGGTATACTTCTACATGAGTATATTCACCTTACAGGATGTCCAAGTTTGAAACATCCACATGGTTAGCCTCAGACACACAAAGGCAATACATAAATCTCAATGAATGTAGAAGGAATCAAATACTGACCAGGACCTGGAGGGAGAAACCACCCCAACGCGCGTTTCGCCTCGCTTTCTCTTGGGGGCATGTCAAACCTTCTAACCTGTGTCCTATATACACCTCCATATGACCATCCCACCTAGTTTGTAATTGGTGCCTAAATGGAATACTCCTGAGAATAACACCATATCTGGGCGTGAAAGAGGCTAGGTGGGATGGGCATATGGAAGTATATATAGGACACAGGTTAGAAGGTTTGACATGCTCCCAAGAGGAAGCGAGGCGAAACGCGCGTCGGGGTGGTTTCTCCCTCCAGGTCCTGGTCAGTATTTGATTTCCTTCTATATTAATTGAGATTTATGTATTGCCTTTGCGCGTTTGAGGCTAACCATGTGGATGTTTCAAACTTGGACATCCTGTAAGGTGAATATACTCATGTAGAAGTATACTGTGGATCTACTATTATTGTAATTCACATATTGTTTGTATAATCACATCCACAGTCGAGTTATGATATCTGGCCAGTCTACCTGTATGGGAGTTTTTTCCTGTCATGGCACTTAATGTATTTGCTGCTATATTTTTATATGATGTTTAAGTTGTGTTGTGGGTATTTCTACCAATAAAATGTCATTATATCATATGTGTGTTTTTGCTTTGTTGGTGATTTTTTTAGCTAGGGAGGATTCAGCGAGTGTGCTGAGTAACTGACGGTGAACCACCCCAGTCTTACAAAGATCACCAGCGCGGACACCGAGGATACAATACCGGAGGAGAGTGTGGAGTGTGGGGGTAAGAAAGTTTATAGTGCCGGCACTACTCTAATGTACGGGCGGTACACGTGCCCAGCGGGACGCTGCTGAGGACGCCGCTTGCAACTGTTCTAATCATTTCTATCTACCTCAGGAGTCAGCAATTCCCCATGTGGATATCGAGGCAATGTTTTCTCCTCTATAGAAACATTTAAATCGGATGTACCCACTATATGCCCTACTCACTATTTTATAAGAAGTGAGGCGATATTGATGCGATTTTAAAAGACCTTGTTTGATACTGGAAATCTGCAAACGTCTGGCAGGCCTTCCATATTGCAATCTGCATATATCAATGTGATCAGTGTTGCTACTTTACAAGATTGTGTTTGCCATTTGGTATCTGCAAACGCCTGGTCGGCTAGTTATATTGCTACCAACACTGTATCTTCAAGTGCGGGACAATATAGTATCCATTTTTATTCCTTTTGTATTCCATTTGTATTTTATATCTCACAGCATTTTATATCTCACAATATTTTGAACACACTTGGTTGATTTATGTGCATATTACTACTGGCGATTTATGGGCCACAGGGACATTGATTCACGTGTCCTGTAGGCTTTATATATTACCAGATAGTTTATTGAATTTTATTGTATTTGATATTAGGTGGACTCAATCCCGGTTGCCACTGGTCAACCTATACACCTGCAAACCTCCTCTACTTGCCAATGGCATACGTGGATTGACTCTCTTTTATTAATGTACTGTTGCCATTTTTACAAATTCACGTCATTATATTTTATTGGATAAGTTTTATGTTACTTGTGCGTCTTTTCAATAAAATCCAGATATCTAGTAGAGTGCCCAGTCCATTCTTTTATATATAATACAATATAGCATTAGTGTTTTTCCATACACAGACAATAGAAGGCCTATTGCTCTTCAAATGCTAACTCCCCCTCTTACTGATTAAGCAGAGCAATCCAGAGTCCCTTTGCCCAATCACAGAGAAAACTGAGCAGCCATACCATCAATTCCGTCAGTACAATTCATTACAGATGATATTGGGAAAGGACACACAGCATTACAAATCATTATAATGCCAGGGGGTCCTGTTACAACAGCAGAGTTCAGGATGGGAATTACACTCCCACACAACGTGCTCCTCACAGTCAACTCACTCATCTGAAACAGGCCTTAGAATGGCATGGTCCTCTCTATCCCCTTCCACCCCCCACTCATCTCTCTGATCAGTACAGGCAGAAAACAGGAAGTTACAACTAGGGCAATGCTGGAGCCTGGAAAGGTGATTAAAAGGGTTTTCCAAGATATTTTCTTACCGATGACCTATCATTTAACCAATGAATGTAACGTCACATGGCCGAGGGAAAACTGCGAGAAGGCTGCGGTGCTACTGAGTGTGCAGTGCCTTTTCACACAGCTGATCGGAGGGGTTCCCTGGTATTGGACCCCTACCAATCAGATATGGATGACCTATCCAGAGGATAGATCATCAGTACAAATATCTCAGAAAACCCCTTTAACCTCTGAACCCCAGATAGGCAGCATTACCCCATGAACTTTTCTCCACCAGGGGGTTATTAACCCTAATCCTTTCACTCTCCTCCCTGGGATCTTAAAATTTAACATTTTACTTGCCTATATCAGAAAGTATCCTTACATTAACCCCTTCACTGCCCTAAACCACTAGGGATCCTTACAGTAATCCCTCAAGGATAAGGCCCCTTTAGTCTTTTTGTTTTTATTTGTACTTCCCTGCCTTCCAAGAGTCATCTTTTTCCCCCTTCACATAGATCTAAAGCAGGCTTATATTTTGTGGAAGAAGTTTTTTTTAAAGACACCTTTTATATTGCTAGCTACCGTATATCCTGTAGGGTGAATAAAAAAATAAAAAAAAAATATCTGCAACAGTCTTTTTTTCCCATTTGTTTTGTCTACAGCATTCAATGTGAGCTAAAATGATGTGTTAGATTTATTGTACTCAACTGGAGGACAGAGAGAGCCTCCTCCCTTGGATGTCTTGATCCTTATTGACCATGGCATCTAATGGGTTAAATAACTGAGACTGGAGTTATCTCCTATGATGGTCACTGCGAGTGGGTGTCAGCTGTATAAAACAGCCGGTACCCTCTGCTGCTGGAGCAGGCTGAGCTCCTGTGCCTGTTTCATATGCTGCATGCTTACAATATAAATGTTCACCATATTGCTTCACTGTCCAGACCACTCAAAGAATATTGACACTAACCCTTCATTGCCCTAGATCACCAGGAATTATTACATTAACCCCTTCACTTCTGAGACCACCAATGATTCTGACATTAGCCCCTTTAAGCCCAAAGAATAACCAGGAATATTAATATAAACTCTTACACTGGCATAGATCCCCAAGGATGCCGACATGAACGCCTTTATTGCCATGTACCATCAAATATACATGCATTAATCCCCTTTCTGCCATAGGCCACAAGGGATGCATACATGACTCTTTCACCACACTAGACCGGCCTGATTTCCCTGGATATAATGTGGCTCTGTATTATTAGGGCACATTTGAAATGATTATTTGGGGCAGTTCTATCCAGCTCATATAGGTCAGTGCCCATGTTCCCAAATTCCCCACTGAGTAGCTATAAAGGCTGGTTGGGTCACACCATGAGCCTTTAGCCTTGCCTCTGTACATAACGCCAATCCACCAGTAATAGTGAGCCATGGAGACCAAACGTGCAGTTCAATAGACAGTAGTAAACATATTTTCATTTCAAGGTTGGAGCAGATTTTGTTGCAGCTGCGCAAATGGTACATATAATTTTTACATCCCTTTCCTAATTTGCAGGCCACTGTATAGCTGTAGAGCTTTATGGGCAACCACTGGAAAATAACTATCCTCCACGGTTACAATCTAGTAACTTCATATCCTTCTGGATTGTGGCAGGAGGGATCCCGCTACTAAAATCATATTACTATATCGTGGCATGCAAAAGTTTGGGCACTGCTGGTCAAAACTAATGTTATGGTGAACAGTTAAGCAAGTTGAAAATGAAATGATCTCCAAAAGGCATAAAGTTAAAGATGAAATACACTTTTCAACATTTTAAGCAATATCATTGTATTTTGGTTTTGCAGAATATTAAGCACCTTTCACACAAGCGAGTTTTCCGCTCGGGTCCAATGTGTGATCTAACGCATTGCACCCACACTGAATCTGGACCCATTCATTTCAATGGGGCTGTGTACATGAGCGTTGGTTTTCGCATATCACTTGTGCGTTGCCTGAAAATCGCAGCATGTTCTATATTCTGCGTTTTTCACGCAAGCTGGCCCCATAGAAGTGCGGATGCGATGGGTTTTTCACGGATGGCTGCTAAGAGATGTTGATTGTAAACCTTCAGTTTTTTATCACGCTCATGAAAAACACATCAATGCGCATTGCACCCGCATGATAAAAACTGAACAACTGAACGCAATCGCAGACTAAACTGAATGAACTTGCTTGCGAAATCATGCATTTTTCACTGAACGCATCCAGAACGCATTCGGACCCAATCTGCCATGCTCGTCTGCAAGAGGCCTTAGAGTTAAAAAAGGAAAGGAGTACCCTGCAAAAGTATGGTAACCCATGGAGATTTGAGTGCTCAGATAACTATGACTGAGGTCTCAGAACTTAAAAAGCCTGTTATGGTTAAGGCTTAATCACAAACATTGTTAGGAAAGGTCAGGTGATGCAAATTTCCAAGCTTTATAAATACCCAAACTCATCTAACCTTGTCCCAAAAAACAGCAGCCATGGGGTCTTCTAAGCAGTTGCCTAACCCTCTGAAAATGGCTTAGGCCCACAAAGCAGGAGAAGGCTATAGGAAGATAGAAAACCATTTTCAGGTTGTCGTTTCCTCAGTTCAAAATGTAATTAAGAAATGGCAGTTAACAGTGACAGTGAAGATCAAGAGAAGGTCTGGAAGACCAAGAAAACTAGGATTGCTAGAAAGGCAAATTAGAATCCCTGCAAAAAGACCTTCAGGAAGATTTAGCAGACTCTGGAGTTGTGGTACATTGTCCTATGGTTTAGAAACACCTGCACAAATATGGCTTTCATGGAAGAATCAACAATTTTGGAAACAAGTCCTGTGGACAGATGATGTTAAAATAGGACTCTTTGTCCACAATATGCAAAGGTATGTTTGGAGAAAGAAAAAGGAACACAATTTCATGAAAAGAACACCTCTCCAACCATTTAGCAGGGGGGTGGATCAAACATGCTTTGGGGTTGTGTTGTAGCCAATAACATGAGGAACATTTCACGGGTAGAGTGAAGAATGGATTCAATTAATTTTCAGCAAATTCTGGAAGCAAACATAAGCCCAACTGTAAAACAAAGCTGAAGTTGAAAGAGGATGGCTTCAACAAATGGATAATGATCCTTCCTAAACACACCTCAAAATATACAATAGACTATCTCAAAAGGCACAAGCTGAACGATTTACCACGATCCTGACAGTCCCCTAATCTGAACATTATTGAATATCTGTGGATAGACCTTAAAAGAGCAATGCATGCAAGACGGCCCAGGAATCTCACACTGGCAAACTTGTGCAAAGAAGAATGGATGAAAATACCTCAAACAAGAATTGAGATACTTTTGGCTGGCCACAAAAAGGATCACAAGCTGTGATACTTGCTAAAGGGGTTCTGCTAGGTCCTAACCATGCAAGGTGTCCAAAGTTTTGCTTCAGGCCCTTGAAAATAAAAGGTGTCATCTTTAACTGTATGTCTTTTGGACATCTTCAACTTGCTTAACTGTTCACAGTAAAAGTAATTTTGACTAAGGTTGCCCAAACTTTTGCATGCCAATGTATGGCAGAAATAGCAATGCCCTGACGTACCATATTAGAAGATGCCTCCAGGTTGAATGTTCCATAGGTAAGAGACAAAGATGAGTTGCATTATTATAATTTTTCATTCATGGTAGGTATTTTAAGTTCCTTTTAACATATTCCCTATCCACCAGAGAGTGGGGACCCCTGTTCCAATTGTTCCCCAATTTGAAAGACGTGTGTCCACTGCTTCATTCAATTCTATGGGACAGCTGGAGATAGCAGAGTATAGACACTATGAGGCTGCTCGACATGGCGGAGAGTTGAAGGGAGCAGCAGTGTGCATGTTACTTTACAGATACTCCAGTCATGGTGTTCAAACATTTTTCTCAATGGTATATTAGAGCGATAGCAGCCATAAAACGACAAATGCATACATCATATAACAGTGAGTGCCCTGTCACTGTATGGCCAATCTGTATGTGGGTGTATGCGTCATGGTTCAACTTTAATAGAAGTGGAACATTTTTACCAATGTGTAAAATGAACATTTTAAACGTGGGCATTATGCCTTTACTTAGCACATCACGCTGGGTACTAAATGCAGGAAGAATAACCTTTGTAAGTATTTTATAGCTCCCCTGTTGAAAAGTAAAGAAGGATGAGCATGAATAACATCTTTAAGCTTTACTGTTCCCTATAGCAACAGGAGGCTGTGAGTAGGTGGTTACAGTAAAGAACTGCACAAACATCTCTGTTCAATGCAGCCGCAGGAGGGCTGACAGTTTTCTTTAAAGCACTTCTGTCAGCATAATCAACCTTATTAAACCAGGACTTGAACGGTTGATCATGAGGATTTTTATCTTTATGCAAATCAGACAGTTGGAGCACCAAGGGGCAGGCAGAAGTGCTTTGAGCACCACTATAGCTATGTCAGAGCAGAATACTAGGGACGTAGCTGTAGTGGTGCTTGAAGTGCTACAGCCCCTCCCTTGGTGCTCCAATTGCCTGATCTGCATGAAGGTAAAAATCCTCATATTTCCACAACGCTGCAACCTATACAGATAAATAAGGTATTGTTTTAATCAGCATGATCATCCTTACCAGGCAATATGCCTGGTTTAATAGGGTTGATCATGATGACAGAGGCACTTTAAGCTCATTTTATTTTAGTTCTTCAGTGGTTCGTGCAAATATTGATTGGCATTCAAATCTATGGACTTACATTTAAATTGTCTTCTTTTTTCCCTAAAAGGGAACCACTCGCCTCTCCTATGTCTGTTTTAGTAACTATTTGCATTCTTTGTGTTACTGCAATTCTGGGGCATCCTTTCTTATGACTCTCTGATTTGCCCTTTCATTTATTATTCCTCCTAGAAGTTATGAATGGATTGCTAGCAATTTGCAATCAAGGTCCAGATGGTTATTATCAGTTGGGGTGTGTCTCTGACACTATCCAATCAATGCTGTCATTGACAGACTTTGCAGGGGCACAAACCCAACTGGTGACACCCAACCATGCCTTCATTTCAAACTGCTAATAATGCATTCATAACTTCTAGTAGGAATAATAAATGAATAGAGCAACACAGAATCATTAGAATAGATGCTCCCAAATTACATGGAGAATGCAAGTAGTTACTAAAACAGACATATCAGGATGGATGATAGGTCCTTTTTAACATTGCAGCTACAGTAGTTTATAGTTTTAAACTAAAGGGGTTTGTCTGTTTGGTAGACCTTTATTGGTAGAAGGTACCTGTCATGATCGCTTATCACAGGGTGTCCTGCTGCTGAAACCTAAAATGATCAGCAGGGGAAAACTAGGTAGCAAGTTTTCAATTCCCCTGCAGCTCCCCTGGAGATGAAATTTAACATTGCACACATCCAAAGAAATGAATGAGCTATCCATGTAAGGCAGGCATGTCCAAACCCGGCCCTCCAGATGTTGCAAAACTACAACTCCCATCATTCCTGGACAACCTACAGCTATCAACCTACAGAAGGGCATGATGGGAGTTGTAGTTCTGCAACACCTGGAGGGCCAGAGTTTGGACATGCCTGATGTAAGGTGTTAAGTTCTGTACAGTTGGAGAAGCTTTTTGTAGCTAGTGTTGAACAATTTTGTAATTTGTCTGTGAAGGATCTTATTAACCTAAGGGTACTTTCACACTTGCGTTGGTGCGGAGCCGTATGTTTATTTGCACAGACGGATCCGCACCTATAATGCAAACGTTTGTATCCATTCAGAACGGATCCGTTTGCATTAGTTTTAAAGAAAAATGACAACGTCCAAAACGGATCCGTTTAGAATTACATTGAAAGTCAATGGGGAACGGATCAGTTTTCAAATGCACCATATTGTGTCATTGAAAACGGATCCGTCCCCATTGACTTCCATTGTAATTCAAAACAGATCCGTTAGGCTCCGCCTCTTCAGACTGACACCAAAATGCTGCAAGCTGCGTTTTAATGTTAGTCTCCGAAACAGAATAGAGGCGGAACGGAGCCGAACTGATGCATTCTGAACGGATCCTTATCCATTCAGAATGCATTGGGGCTTAACTGATCCGTTTTGGACCGTTTGTGAGAGCCCTGAAACGGATCTCACAAACGGAATCCAAAACGCTAGTGTGAAAGTACCCATGGTATATCACTAGTGAAAGTCATGGTATATCACTAGTAATAGTTCATAACAACTGGACTTGTACTTTCTTTTGGAGATGTTCTGCTAGTCATTCAACTGGCTTTTTCAGTTACAGTGAATTGTACAATAAATCTCAGCTTCGGTCAGCATAATCTGCTTATCCTAATCAACACAAGGTCAAGGACCACATGGACGCGAGGTGTTGATTGCAATTTGCATGACTGAAGCTATTAGGTGTGATTATAAACTGTCTCATGAAGAGGTGTTAGAACAGTTTTGTAAGTGGCAGACAACAGATGTCCCATCCTCTACCTCTATTCAAGCTCAGTGTCTCCAAATACAAAAGCCCAGAGGGATACTCAGCTGTTTGACTCACACCATTCTCTGGATCACAAACTTGGGGTCATTAGAACCCTATAAAACTACCACAGAGGCTAAGACAATGGAACACCTGAGAGGGGCACTTAAAACTTGCGTGTATCCAGACTGTGTTTTGATAAAACTGAGAGACAAAGAGTAAAGAATATGAATATTGCCAGTGAAGGTGCAAAGCACAGAAGAAGGGCAGACAGAGGAACATGATTCTGTATATAGCTGGAGTGTCTGGAAACTCAGAAGAATTTTTAGCAAATGTTGCATCGCTGCCTGCTTTAAACCCAGCAACATACTGAGGCAGCAAATGGTTCACCCAAAAGACCCAATGCTGAAACACAGGAAGAACAACATTGTGTATGTAGTCCAGTGCAGTAAGCAGTGACAAGACTTGTACACTGGGGAAAAAGCAGCTACACCAACGTATGGCCCAGCACAGAAGAGCCAACAACTCGGCTATGTACAGGCTCGGACTGGCCCACAGGGGTACAGCGGATTCAACCGGTGGGCCCCTGAGCAAGGTGGTCCCCTAGTCTCCCACCCCCTGCACAAGTGGCACATAACACAGTAGACTTACTGCACTACACACATATATTCAATGTACAGCACCTCAACCAGCCTATGTTCATATAAAAAACTTGTTAAATTATTTACTATATTTGAATGTATCCATACGGTGGGCCCCCAAAATTGATTTTACCGGTGGGCCCTAGGTACCCCAGTCCGACACTGGCTATGTACCTACATCTTAAGGAGAAAGGATACTTGTTTGATGACAGGTAGGTACGCATCTTAGACACAGAGAAGGTCTGCTTCAAAGGAGGTGTCGTGAAAGAAGATATTTAAGTGAAATTGCAAAAACTGAGCTTGAAGAGAGGAGGAGAGATGCAACATCTATTGTCTGTCAGATACAATGCTGTTCTAACATCTCTCCTGAGGCAGTTTAACCACACCTAATTGCTTGAGTTATGTAAACTGATTATAACAAACAGATTATACTGACTGAAGTATGACTTACCCGTATTTAATGCCAGAGATTTCTTGTACAAATCATTCTAATTGAGAAAGCCAATAAAATGACTAGCAAAACTTCTTCAAAAGATAATTCAAGAAGTTGCGCTGGCTTCCTACTAGGGATAATGATCAAATGTTCCCATAACAAGTGACATGTTGACGGTAAACTCTTACATGAGCAGGGATAAATGGATGGGTACTAGTGTGATATGCCAGATATGTTGTACAGATCTACCTAAATAGAAGACCACGGGACTCTATAGCTGTTTGTGAATTTTTTTGTCTGAAATGCCACCGTAACTTCCATGGGCACCAGGTGGTAAATGCCATATGCTATGAATTTACAGTATTCAGTGTTCTATAGTACCAGCAAAGTAGTTGAGATTATAAGAAATCTCTTCCACACAAAAAAATTTAAAGAAAAAAAAAATCTGCGGCATTAATTACCATGCTACAGATTTTAAATCCATACTGCAGGTCAGTTCCCCACAGATTTCACCTTTTGCAATGCGTAGGGTCAAGACTACAACAAATCTACAAAATCTGCCTCTTGAGTAACAAAAGGCTCATTTGCATATATTAAACCATAATTTTTCTCAGTAATGCGGGCACATATGAACATGGGACCAACACAGATGCCTTCAGCTGCCAAGTGCACATGTAACAGGTCAGACACTGTCATAGGTACAAATCTGCTGACAAACGCCCTTTAATAGACCCTCTTAGACATTTGAGTGGACTTTCAAGTAGCAGTACATGTCCTACTCAGTCTCTTCTCCAGTGTACTGCCAGTTAGTACAGTTAAAAGTAATGTCAAACATGGAATATCTTGTGTGAATTGTTTTGAAGCTTCGTGGGAATGTTAAGAGGACAGAAGGTCTGGTGGCCAGATTTTTAGTCAGAGACATGGACTTGTTTAGACAAAAAAGGTTAATCAACATGTTTTGTTTAAAATAACGTAAATGACAAACTTTGTTAAAAAAATAAAATTTTTACTGTATGTAGAAGAAGACAGAAGGGTCAGAGGTCCTTCTAAGGTCACCCTTACAATCTTCCATGAGTACTACGTCAATGCACATTTGGGGTTGATCAGCATGTGAACATTGCATATTTCCTAGCTTTTCTAGATCAAAGAATGTAAAAATGGGACATTTTCTCCCATAATACAAACTGTTGTTCAAACAAAATACTTAATTATCACAGCTGAGCAAACACTGCAGTCAGTGTGGATAGGCGAACCTTTCAGATCCACATATACAAACTCCTTGATATGAAAATGAACATAACCCAATTACCAAAGTAATGAAAATTGTAAAAGAATTCTCCCTGAACAGTCATTTCCATACTGTGTGTTACGATAAGTAAGCAGTGCTTTGGTGAAGAAATGCTTCAAGGCTCTTCAAAGAGAAATATTATACAAACGTCCATAATCTAAATATAAAACCTATTTACTGTACCATGCAGCAAATACCATACTTAAGGGGGTTTTCCAGGTTCTAGAGATTGATGACCTATCCATCATTAATACCAGGTCGGTGGGAGTCTGAGACCTGCCAACATCATGATCAGCTGGTTTGCAGCAGCCGTCAGCACTGGAAAAAAACCACAGTAGATCAAGCAGAAAGCTCTGTCCCCTATGTAATAGCTGTGAAGGGTGAGGCCACAGTTACAGGAAACATGGTCAACCAGACCCTCAGTCATATGACCAAACAAATCTACCTAATAATTGGATATAGAATACTGATATTATTCCCACTTAGCTATCAGTATACCCAGAAGATGTTTGCTCATTTTGTCTCTTGTTAGTATTTCAAAGATAGGAAGGACACATTGTAAAGCTGGTGGAAAAAGCAGATGGACAACATTCTCTTGGCCAACAGATTGGAAGGTATTTGGGTGGTCATAGGGTGGTCCATGGAGGGGGCTGAGCCACCGATAGATATAGGCTATGTGAAACTTGGGGGCTTCTGTGTATGTACAGTATATACCATATTTTTTTGAACTATAAGACATACACTTTCCCCCTGCGTCTTATAGTCTGAATGCTAATGAATGAATGCTAATTTTTATATTTAAGTATCTGCAAGGGTTGTATGTTACTCCTGGGGTGTAAGATGGACTGGACTGGATATACTATATACTGTATTATAATGTATATAATACACAGAGTAAGTGGATTACAGAGGAAGCAAAGACAACAGCCCAGGGACGGAATACGAAGACAGATAAAAAAAAAAAAAAAAATCCAAGAGGCAAATTCCGCTTTTCAGCCACGTTCACATTACTGTTTTGTTTGATCTGTCAAAAAAATAAAAATAAAAAACAGATCCTTTATTTTAGCAACCGTTGTCCTCATATTGCATTTGCTTGTGTCAGTTCCGCTCAGAGATCCGTTATTTTTGACGGTAGAAAAAACACTCCTTGCATTAAATGGTGAAAAATTAGTTTTTCAGATGCAGATGCAAATGGCCATGAAAAACTGACAGTTTAACTATTGTTAACAGCCATTTCTTCTTCATGCCTATATGAATATAGCCAAACAGTGAATTTTCAACAATTTTGAAAATGGTCCTTTTGTGTTTACTACTAAAACTGCTTTCACACAGTGTTTACTATTACTGCTCTCACATAAATTTACCATAATTTTTATTTGTGAACATTTATTTTAAAAAAATGTATTTGTGAAGAGATAATCGTGCAAAATTCCTTCTTTTTAATATAACCCCTTCAAAAAAAATTACTAATTTAAACCAATACATAGTTTCAGCCAGTGTTACCTATTTTCCCAAAAATTGGTTATAGACCATAGGTGTAAAAAACAAATCACCTCCCCTCAAATTTTTCTAACCTTCCTCTAAATCAGTGCAAATAAAATCAGTAGGATTTTCTTAGTCTTATCACACCATAATACTTCTAGTAAGTCAAACCCGTTCTCACATTTTGCTCGTCATCTTTCAACTTGATCGCTCAGAGAATCAATATACTTCTATTTTACTACCAGTGTTAACTGCAGAGGCAAAAAATAATAAAACAAAAAGGTAGGGTACATTTAACCCTCCATATGTACTCTTTTGCAGCTCCAAATACATTCATTTATGAGTCTTTATACTTTTTAAAATATTTTCATCCCAATCCAGGTCAGGTATTACTAACCACATAGAGAAACTGGTAGAGAACCACCATCTTTAGTAGGCCCATTTTATCTGCCTTGCTCCACATATCCACTTTCACGTTTTAACTTCATAAAAGTGACATTGAAGAACCAATAAATCTCCCTCTTTGTCCCCTCTCCCTCCCACTCCAATATGTTATCTACCAGTTAAAACCAAATAGTGACACACATCCTTTTTCCAATCTATTTTCATTTTCTGATTACAAATCTTTTATTCTATTTTCTAAACATGATTACAGGGGCGGCCATCTTGCCTGTGCTGTTCTTAACAGCATTTAGAAAGCATTAAGAAAATTGTTTTATCGCAGCCCTAAGGTCCATAGACACAATGGTCAGGAGGGGACCCTATTGACTCATATGGGAGAGTTTTCTAGGCATGCTCTGTGACCTGTGTAGAGGTCATTGTACAAGGAAAGAATAGATAAGCTCTGACAATGGGAGATATGGTAAAAAGGTGGTTACCCTTTTAGGTGGTAGAGATGGCTAATGGGTGCTCACACCCTATAAGCTCCCCAAGCTTAGAAAGAAGAGTAAAAAGTCACAAGTGGGAGGGCACTCGCTACCATATGTTAACAAATGGCGATCAAATGAAGTGTAGTCAAAAGTATTTAATAGAAAACACATATAAAAATAAACATACTTAAAAATAAATATAAAATAGACCCGTAGACTATGGGTGGCCAGCCCAAACGTCTCTATATAATAGTAGCAAATATTACGCAATATGTGCGCAAAACGCAAATAAAAGTGACAATCCACCTGTAGCTAATTGCGTTATAGTCACCAATTATGTTGTGGGAGTCCTCATATACTCATTTACACCTTAACTTGAACCTGTAGAATGTACTAAATGGCAGTTAAAGTTGGTGTTTGTACATTTAGATGATTCCCATTCCTTAATGCAGCAATTGAACAGTGATATCAAGTAGATAAATGCAGGTTACGTTACCACCCTTCAAGTGTATCTTTCAGGCAGTATTCTGAGCGGAGCACACCACGCTCAAACGCTCTCTTCTCTGCCAGGACCTGCAGTGACGTCACTGAGAGAGTCTTATGTGACCTGATGATGCGGTCATGTGCTTCTTGCGGTGATTCCTTCTGAGTTGGATGCCCACTAGATTGGTGCGGCAATGTATAAGCAGATGGTATAATAAATAGCTTAGCTGTCTTTGAGCGCTTGTGTCGCAGAAAGATCTGTAGTTCGTCCTACAGTTACATGTCCCTCACTGCTGTACCCCAAGACGCGCTTCGGGGTCATAAGGAAACCCCTTCTTCAGTACAGCAGTGAGGGACATGTAAATGTTTTAAGTATGTTTAGTATGTTTTAAGTATGTTTATTTTTATATGTGTTTTCTATTAAATACTTTTGACTACACTTCATTTGATCGCCATTTGTTAACATATGGTAGCGAGTGCCCTCCCACTTGTGACTTTTTAAGCTCTGACAATCACCTATTGTCAATGGTTCATCCTGTCTTATCTATACACAGAGGTGATATCATTACAGGCAGAATTAGAATGACAGATAAGCAGGTAACTGTAAAGTGATCTGTATATACTGGAGAGTGAATCTGGATCGCACATCCTCAAAACTATGCTTTTGATATAACGACTGTCTCAGCATAATTACGTTGCATATCCGCCCAATTTGTAATACATTCTATGCTGTGCAAAAGAGGCATTAGTATACAGTTTGATCAAAGAGCATAGGCCCACTTACCGCGACAAGGAAGCCTCTACAAGTGGGAAACTACTCTAACCTATAATGGCGCAGCCGTGCGCGGCGACCACCGGCAGCAGACGGCGGGACCCAGAAGCCACACAGCGACCCCACTGTGCAGCAAAGCCTCCTTGGCCCTGGGCCCCACCAGCACAGCACTGAGGCAGCAATGGCAGACACGCAGTACTGCACCATGTGAACGAGTGCAAAGAGTCACAACCCCCAGGAAATGCATCTGAGAGGTAGTAGGAGTTTATAAACCCCTTGCAGCTAAGGCTAATTAAAAACACCTAGTCCAAATGGGGAGGAGTGCAATTATGCTGAGACAGTCGTTATATCAAAAGCATAGTTTTGAGGATGTGCGATCCAGATTCACTCTCCAGTATATATTGTAAAGTGATCTGTACTAACCAAGAGGTGGTGTCTATTATAAGGCTTAGTGCCCAGTGTGAAAACTGTAGGATTTTATTTTTTGTTTATATATAGTTATTGACATGGGAAATTAAAAAGATCATCAAAAATTCAAATATTACATTAAAATGTAATTTAAATAGTAAATTATTTTCTGATGACCCATTCCATTTAATTTCAGGATCCAAATGCCAAAGTGGCCAAAACAAAGCGTGTGGGTGGCAGGAGGAGAGGATATCTCTGTCGTGTGCCGTGCTTCAGCTTAAAGCAGTCTGACAATACTTAATTTATACAGATCCTTACTTGATGCTTAATATAAAATATTATTATTGATCTGATACATGTTATCCTAGCCCAAACTACTCCAGTGTCTTCCATAAGTATGGCCATTCCACACTGATAAATGCCTTGATAGTATACAATGAGGCCTAGTTCGCACTTTAGTGATTTGCTTAGTGATTTTTATCAGGGATTGTGAGCCAGTATCAGAAGAGGGTCAAAAACCCAGAGCAGGTGCAAATCCTTCCATCATACCATCTCTGTGTAGGCTCCAGTTCTGGTTTTGGCTCACAATCACAGCTGGAAATCAATGAACAAATCACTGAAGTGTGAACTTGGACTGACAGTATGGAGTGGCCACCTTCAGGGCAACCAACCTGTATGTTTGCACTGGATCGCATAAATGTTGTCTTGTGTGGATTTTTGTGGCCACATTGATCAATTGCTGAATTATTTTGCCTAACCTATTTGCGAACGCTTGGACATTGACTTATAGGGTGGCCGCTAGAGATGAACGAATTTCTTAAAATTCCTTTTGGGTCAGAATTGGTTGAATCGGAGGTCAGATTTGGTCCAAATAATTTCAAACTGAATCAAAAGTCATGCATGACACACTGAGGTCTCCTAGGAATGTATATAAACCCTTTCAAGCAATTTAACATCAATCAGGGCGGACTGGCCATAGACCCTACAGGGAAACTTCTCAGTCAGTTGATGCACAGGGGGCCACCTGAGCCCTCCTCACAACTGTCAGCCACGTAAGTAAGTAATTATCTGACACCCCCTCCTGACTTTTCAATTCAACTGTATTACCATCCTGAGGCAACTGGAGTAGGAGGACAGAGCATGGCAGCTGGTGCTGGCCACCACAGAGGGTCAGGTTTTGTGGACATATTTAGTGCTGTTGGTACAGTATTTTGTGAGTAGTATGTGTCAGTACTGTGGTATTTGGATCTGCTGGGGTGGTCTTATGTGCTGCAATATGGTATTGCTGGTCCCACCTACTTGTGTTGGTCCTTCTTTCTGTCATTTTGAACCTGACTACAAAATGGGGACACTTTACGTTCCCAGTCCACCCCTGATGCCAAGACAGCATTAGTAATGTCAGAATTGTTAAAAACACTGCATTGTCAGATTTTTTTTTCTTTTCGTTAAAAAGGGTCCAAAAATGATCCCTTTTTTTTCTTCTCTGTCTTCTGATCTATAAAATGGTTGCTGCCAAAATTAGAATCTTTTTGGGGAAACTGAATAATTTTTACATAAATCGAATTTGTAACCAGTCATCTCTAGTTACCACCTATAGGTAGCACTAGAGAGGGAACGTTCTGGAGGACAGCTATTTTGCATACTTTTTCCCAGGGAACTTTTCCATGAGAAGCCCCTACCAGCCATATCTCCACAAGGAGAATCAGTGCCTTCCAAAAGCCAGGTTAAGTAAGTATTAAAAATTTAATTTATTCCCAGGACTGTGACGAAGGACATCCTCTGCGTCTGTTGGAAAGAAGATTTATACAAAAACATAGAAGAGGATTCTTTACGGTAATAGCAGTGAGACTATGGAACTCTCTGCCTGAGGAGCTGGAGATGGTGAACTCATTAAAAGAGTTCAAGAGGGGCCTGGATGTATCTCAGGAGTGTAATAATATTACAGGTTATAGCTACTAGAGATGGGTTGTTGAGTAGTTATTCTGATTGCCTGATTGGTGTTGAGAAGGAATTTTTTTGCCTTCCTCTGGATCAGCTTGCAGGATAACAGGCCGAACTGGAGGGACAGATGTCTTTTTTCAGCCTAAGGCTCCATTCACACGTCCACAATTTGTAATCCGCATCCGTTCCACAAAAGAGCATGTCCTACTTTTGGCCGCAAATTGCAGACCGTGACCCCATTGTAGTCAATGGGTCCGCAAAAATGCGGATGACATGCGGAAAGTTCCCAAATGTCATCCGCATGTCATGCGCAATTGCGGATCCGCAGGAAATAGAAAAAAAAAGCCTGCCCAATGAGACTTTCAGAACCAGGGAAAGTAGTGGAGAAGTAGAAGAACATAGAGAGCTGATAAACAAAATGTCATCATTTTATGTAGAAAAGTTGATTGTGTTAATCCAGGAGCGCCCAGCCCCATGGGACACCCGAGCTGAGGTCTACCATGACCGCGTGAAAAAGGATCGGTCATGGGATGAAGTAGGAAAAGAACTACAAGCAACAGCATGGTCATCAGCCTCAGTCCAAAAAAAAGATAAAATCAGTGAGTATATAAATTTATTAAAAAGTATGTGTATTTTAAATTGCTTCATACACAAATCCATAATGCACAGTCCATGTAAACCCAGCCTGCCCAGCTCCTGAGTGCAGAAGCGCACGGCGTCATTGGTTGCTATGACGCCGTGCGCTCCTGCACTCAGTAGCATGGCAGGCCGGGTTTACATGGACCGTGCTCTACAGATGTGTGCATAATGCCTTATGTTCCGTGAGTGGGCCATTGATCCTGGAACAGCATAGATAGTGTACTTTTGAGTAATACAGTACTTTATATGCTCATTTGCACATATTCTCTGCTTCTTCATGACAGATGCCAGCTCACTTTTGTGTATAAATTGTAAATTATTTATATTTTGTGCAACAGGCCTAGTCAGAAAATGTCTGGCATAGCATACATTATAAATTCCCTTTCCGCAATGCATAACTTATTGCATAGCAACCGATGAACATGTAAAAAAATATTTTTTTAAACTTTAATAACCACATTTTTGATTCTGTATTTCTAAATTTCTTAGATATGAATTGATAACTCTTTCACAAAATTGATCATTAGGGCTCATGCAAATGGCCGTTGAGTGGCCATGCCGCGCATTGGGGAGTGCCGTATGTGGCCCGCAATACGGCCACAGCCGTACGACGGACATGTGCATGAGCCCGAAAACGAGAAGGATGTTTGTATCAGCCCTCATACACACGACCGTATGCCCTCTGAGACACATGGTTCGTGAGCGGGCCATATGTCCCAGAACAGCATTGATTGCGTGCACGGGAGCAAAATCACACTTTGAGCTTGTATTCAAATTGTGTCTAGTAATTTTTTATTAATAATAATACGTTTATTAATTTTTTTTAATTATTATTATCTTTTTAGTCCAACAACTAAAAAAACACTGGTACACCTGCAGGGACCAGTTCCGCAGGGAACTAAATGCAAAGCAGAGGAGTGGTGAAGGTGCAAATAAGAAAAAACCTTACATGCACACCAGACAGCTCCAATTTTTGAAACAAATAATGGAATTGAGAAAGTAATTTTTATATTATATTTTTAATATTTAAATACATTAATATAAAATAATTTAATTATAATACTTTTTTTTTACAGAACTGTGGAGGAAGGAGAGGTGGAGGAAAAACACCAGGAAGCCTTGGGGAAAGCATCGGTTTCTCAAGCGTTGCATCCTTCTGAAGAAATTTATTTGATTCCAGAAGTTGAGTCCAGCCCAGAAGTCAGCCCTGTAGAAGCTGCTGCACCAGTTTGCCGTTCATCTGGCAGACGAGGGCGACGTGTCATGATCGATTCTGGTTTAGATCTTCGAGGCCAGGTTGATACTATGGTACTCGAATATCTAAACCGGAATCCGGAAACCGATCAGACGGCAAGGAAGAAGTGGCTTTAAAAGGGCTAGCTCCTTCCTTGCACCGTGTGTCAGATGAACGGCAAACACGGTGCATTTCAGCACTTGTGCTGCTCATAGATCAATTTGCAGGGCCTCAGGAGCCACATGATGTTGTGAATAACCTTGAAAAATCTAGGGATAAAAGGCTAGATCTTGTAACCCATTCTTCCCGTCTGAATTGCCCTGATCCCCCAATCGTTAATACCCCTGGCCCTTTCATGGGAGAATTATATGATCTGTAAATTTATAAAAAAAATAATTTATAATGATAAAAACTTTTGATATTGTTACTATTTTGTGTGTATTTTATCTTTAAAAAAGTTTACATTTAAAAAAGTATGTTTGTATTTAATATTGATGACCTATTATCTGTTTAGGTCATTATTATTAAAAAAAGGCCTCATGCACACGAATGTTGCGCATCTGTTCTGTGCACTGAGGACCACAATTTGCGGTCGTCAGAAGGGCTCCCATAGGCCCCGATATTAACAATTACAAACTTGTAGTTACTGTCAGCCAAGGCCATCCGCACTACAGAAAAATATTGTTTGTAATTGATGTACCAGGACCCTGAGTGTGGCGGTTTCTTTACACAGATGTGTTTTCCGTCCATTATGGTATATAATTATATATGTTCTATCACATGTCCTCTGTTAAACATCTTTTTTTTTGGTACCCTAGCAACATTTATTCCTCCCTCCGTTTATTTTTTTTGTTTTATTTTGAAGAAACATGGAAAGGATGTGGATGCACTTTTGTAAAAAAAAAAAAGGATGGTTTGCGGAAACGGATCAGCAAAACACGGAACGTAAATCTGGAAAGGAAAAATACTGACATGTTACTATGTTAATGTTTTTGGTCACGCTAATAATTCTCAAATGCAATGTTGGCTGGGGTGGATTTCATATTGAATTCATTTTACAGGTTCCTGTTTAGGCCTCATGCACACGACCATATACGTTTTACAGTCTGCAAACCACAGATCAAAAAAAAAAAAATGCATTCTGTGTGCCATCCGCATGTTTTTGCAGACCCATGGTCAGCATTTTGCAGACATAGTCTATCTTTTTTTTTGTATAAGGCATGTTCTATCCTTTTGCAGAATGGGCATCCTTTCTCATCCTTATGTCCATTCCACAAAAAGATAGATCATATGTAGAGATGAGCAAATTTCTCAAAAATTAAATTCGGCCGGTTCGCCGATTTTACCGAAAAAATTTGCTCCGATACGAATATATTTACGGCGAATCGCGATAAAAAAATGTCTATTTCAGGGCTGCATAGAGCCTTTATATGGGTGTAAAACACTGTGCCTTGCAGTAACACGCAAAGGGAGTGTGCTGGGGTAGTGAAATAATACTGTCATTCAGTATGGCACGCAGATGACAGGTGTCGCTATTAGAATCACACTGCACACTTCACTTATTTGGGCAGTCACTGGGCCAAAACCGACCAAATAACTCAAGTATTAACTCAGCCTTACAGGTCGATGTTAGTGGAAAGAAGAAACACACTCCTTCTACACCCTCTTCAGCTGATTCCACATAGATGTCTACGAAACCTGTTCTATTAAACGCTTATACAAGTAGAGCCCCCCCCCCGACAGAGTGGAGAGGGTGTCAGCACTAAGTTTGTGTTGATGTCACTGATTAATTTGCCCTTCCTCTGATCTGTCAGAAAAATAACCCACAAAAAAAAAACATCCTATCTGTGGAGCATACGCCTTCACTCGATCAGCATTTGCTCAATAATCCATCAGTATTGCTAATGCCAAAAAAGAACAGGAGTGGATCTAAAACAGAGATGACACGTGAATGGAATATTTGCATGTCTTCTGTGTTTTGTACCCATTCCTGCTTTTGGCTACCAAATCATAAGCCAATTCTGATGGGACCATACAGGCCTTACAGCTGCTACACAGACAGGATCCATTGTCCGTCTCATTTTTCCTTCCTTCTGACAGATCAGAAGAAAAGTCAAATAAATGATGATGTCAGCCAGGCCGAAAGCCAAATGAGTGGACGGTCATTAAGGGGAGGGTGGGAACAGCATGAGAAGTCCACAGAGTGGACCTATGACATAGTGGTGAGGTGGAAGAAGCATGAGGAGACCACAGAGTGGCCCAATGACAGGCTCTGGAGATGGCAGCAGTATGATCAGGCCAGCGAGTGGCAAGGTGACATAGTGTGGAGATGGCAGCAGCAGGAGGAGACCACAGAGGGGCAGAGTGACATAGTGTGGAGATGGCAGCAGCAGGAGGTGACCACAGAGTGGCAAGGTGACATATTTTGGAGATGGCCGTAGGAGCAGCAGCACGAGGAGACCAGAGAGTGGCAAATTGACATAGTGTGTAGATGGCAGCAGCAGCATGAAGAGACCAGAGAGAGGCAAGTTGACATAGTGTGGAGATGGCACTAGCAGCATCAGGAGGATACCATAGAGTGGCAAGGTGACATAGTGTGGAGATGGCAGCAGCTGAGGTAACCACAGAATGGCAAGGTGACAAAGTTTGGAGATGCCAGCAGCAACTGCATCAGGAGACCTGAAAGTGACCCAGTAAGTGGGGCGGTGGGTGGCAATACCAGTACCCGCTGACGAGGGTGGGTAAAATAAGGAGCTCGGGCATCAGATGTGTGGCATCAGGTGGGTTGCAGCATCAAAGTAGTAGCTGAGGCAGGTAGTCAGAGAAAAACGGTATCTTGTATCAAAGTGTTGGTTTGGCACCATGGGTGATATAGTCTGATGCATCAGGAATTGGTGGTTGAAAATACTGGCTGATCCACACCTGATTCATCTTGACAAAGGTCAGTCTCTCCACATTTTGGGTGGACAGGCGAGTTCTCCTTGGGGTAACTATGGCCCCCGCCGCACTAAACACCTGCTCTGATGCCACACTACTGGCCGGGCAGGACAGCTTTTCCAGGGCAAACTCTGCTAGTTGCGGCCACAAATCCAGTTTGGCTACCCAGCAGTCCAGCGGATCTTCAATATGGGGTGGCAGGGTGCTGTCCAAGTATGCCACCAACTGCTGGTTCAGGTCCTGCTCCAGGTCTACTTGCTGATGATGATGAGTAGTTTCTTCACTATGGGGGTAAATCAAGCTACTCATCAGCGACTCTAGACTGATGAGCTGGTACTACTCTTGCCACCCCACCCCTCCCCAGCAGCCATGGCAGTGGAATGTGAGCGCAGAGGGCCCCCCTGGTCAGACCTGCGAAAGGATGGACGATGGGGCCGATATGCAGCGGCCAACTAACTACATAGGATGGCTCTGTAGTAGTTTAGTTTGCCCTCCCTCTTGGTGGGTGTAAAAAAGGCCCCCATTTTGGACTGGTAGCGAGGGTCCAACAAGGTAGAGATCCAGAAGTCATCCCTCTGCCGAATGGTGACAATTCGGCTGTCACAGTGACTTAAAAAGATTAAAATAGACAAATCGCCAGGACCGGATGGCATACACCCCCGTATCCTAAGGGAATTAAGTGATGTCATAGCCAGACCATTATTTCTGATATTTACGGACTCTATAATAACAGGGAATGTTCCACAGGATTGGCGCATAGCAAATGTGGTGCCAATATTTAAAAAGGGTCCAATAACAGAGCCTGGAAATTATAGGCCGGTAAGTTTAACATCTATTGTTGGTAAACTGTTTGAAGGGTTTCTAAGAGATGCTATTTTGGAGTATCTCAATGAAAATAAGCAAATAACGCCATATCAGCATGGCTTCATGAGGGATCGGTCATGCCAAACAAATTTAATCAGCTTCTATAAGGAGGTAAGTTCTAGACTTGACAGCAGCAAATCAATGGATTTCGTATATCTGGACTTCTCCAAAGCATTTGACACCGTACCTCATAAAAGGTTAGTATATAAAATGAGGATGCTCGGACTGGGAGAAAATGTCTGTATGTGGGTAAGTAACTGGCTCAGTGACAGAAAACAGAGGGTGGTTATTAATGGTACATACTCAGATTGGGTCACTGTAACTAGTGGGGTACCTCAGGGGTCAGTATTGGGCCCTATTCTCTTCAATATATTTATTAATGATCTTGTAGAAGGCCTGCACAGTAAAATATCTATTTTTGCAGATGACACTAAACTGTGTAAAGTAATTAACACTGAAGAGGACAGTTTTCTGCTACAGAGGGATCTGGATAGATTGGAGGCTTGGGCAGAAAAATGGCAGATGAGGTTTAACACTGACAAATGTAAAGTTATGCACATGGGAAGGAATAATGCAAGTCACCCGTACATATTAAATGGTAAAACACTCGGTAACACTGACATGGAAAAGGATCTAGGAATTTTAATAAACAGCAAATTAAGCTGCAAAAACCAGTGTCAGGCAGCTACTGCCAAGGCCAATAAGATAATGGGTTGCATCAAAAGGGGCATAGACGCCCGTGATGAGAACATAGTCCTACCACTTTACAAATCACTAGTCAGACCACACATGGAGTACAGTGTACAATTCTGGGCTCCTGTGAACAAGACAGACATAGCAGAGCTAGAGAGGGTTCAGAGGAGGGCAACTAAAGTAATAACTGGAATGAGGGATCTACAGTACCCTGAAAGGTTATCAAAATTAGGGTTATTTACTTTAGAAAAAAGACGACTGAGGGGAGATCTAATAACTATGTATAAATATATCAGGGGTCAGTACAGAGATCTCTCCCATCATCTATTTATCCCCAGGACTGTGACTGTGACAAGGGGACATCCTCTGCGTCTGGAGGAAAGAAGGTTTGTACACAAACATACAAAAGGATTCTTCACTGTAAGAGCAGTGAGACTATGGAACTCTCTGCCTGAGGAGGTGGTGATGGTAAGTACAATAAAGAAATTCAAGAGTGGACTGGATTTATTTCTGGAGTGTAATAATATTACAGGCTACAGCTACTAGAGAGGGGTTGTTGATCCAGGGAGTTATTCTGATTGTATGATTGAGTCGGGAAGGAATTTTTTTTCCCCTTAAGTGAGGAAAATTGGCTTCTGCCTCACAGGGGTTTTTTGCCTTCCTCTGGATCAACTTGTAGGAAACAGGCCGAACTGGATGGACAAATGTCTTTTTTCGGTCTTATATACTATGTTACTATGTTACTACACAAGCAAGTGAGCATGCAGCGGGCCATTTGTGCCTCAAAGGGACTCCCTATCTCCATCTCAACTGCATACTGCCACTGTGTGTCCGGGTCCTCTGTCTCGTCTTCCTCATCGTCCTGTAGCTCCTCTGGCTGCTCCTGCTCCTCCTGTCCTGTCAGCTGAGTCGAAAAACCACCAATTCGGCTACACATTGCCTGTGCTTCAATGTCCTCCTCCCCCTCCTCTTCCAGTTCAGCCCCCACAGGTCACATGTGGCCATGAGATCGAGGCGCCACTTCTCCTGTCCCCTGAACAGCCATTGTTACCACCATCTGTTCCAGGATATGAAGCAGTGGAATGACGACATTCATCTCGTAGTCCTGGCGAATGACAAATAACATGGCGTCCTCAAAGGGACTGAGCAAACGGCAGGTGTCACGCATGAGCTGCCAGTGGCTGACATCAAAGTTATACAGGGTAGTACTCCTATCCGCTTGCATCATCAAGAAAGGACATGGTGGAGGATGAGGAGGCAGAGGCGGACATTGTCGCAGAACCAACGGCGTGACAACATGGAGTGGTCGTGACCTGTCCAAGTTGCTGGTGTGGCTGTGCAGGAACCACATTCACCCAGTGGGCCATAAAGGACAAGTATTGTCCCTGACCGTAGTTACAGCTCCACATGTTGGCGCTGCCATGCACTTTTGCAGACACCGACAGGCTCAAAGACTGGCCCACCTTCTGTTCTACATGTGTGTGCAGGGATGGTACTGCCTTTTTTGCAAAGAAATGATTGCTTGGGACTCTCCACCTCGGCTCGGCACAAGCCATTAGTTCTCTGAAAGGTGTAGAGTCCACTACTTGGAAAGGGAGGGACTAAAGCACCGGCAACTTGGACAGAAGCACGTTCAGCTTCTGCGCTGTTGGATGCGTGCACGCATACTGTTGCCTCTTGGCAATCGCTTCAGTGTTCGATTGCTGATGGAATGACTCATGAGGAGTAGGAGCAGGAGCATCTGGACCAGCAGAAAATGGGATTGACAGAAAGCTCCCTTCGACTGAGGTGGTGGAGCCTTGACTGGCTGAAACTGGGTGCGTGCCACTGGGTGACGTAGCGGTTGCTGCGGCAGGTTGGACCCCCACATCGGAGCCAGGGTTCTCCCAGGCCACGGTATGGCGATGCTGCATATGTTGATGCAGGGCCGTAGTGCCAACATAGGCACCCTGGCCACGCGTCACCTTCTGCCCACAGATGCACCATATGCCCACGTTTACCTCCTCTGGCACTTTGAAAAAAAGCTGCCACACCACCGTAGGAGATTTCCCCCCCAACAGTTTGTACTGACTGATTGCTACCACCGCTGCCTCAGTGAACCCCTGCACCATTACTTCCCTGGCAGGTAGGCTGCTGTGAAGCAGGTGGTCTACCCCGGGCACGTTTGGCTCCTGACCTCCCACTGCTGCCACCCTGCTGACTCCCAGCCATGCTACTACCTTGCTGGCTCCACAGCTTCCTCACGGACAAGCTGACACCCTCTTCTGATGATGATGATGATGAAGCCCCTTCTGCACCCGGCTCCTAAGTCCGATCGGCTTCATCATCATCGATTAGTGTCTGCACATCACTTATGTCCTCCTCAACGGCCTCTGGGTCAGGAGCCTGACCACTCGCAGCACAAGCTCTCGTGCCACTCTCCTCATCACTACTTGTCCTACTAGCGGAGGAAGCGGCGGATGTCTCCTCCAAATCTTGGCTGGGCAGTAGCTGCTGACTGTCCTCTAGTAGGTGTTCCTCGCTGAAAAGTGAAGCAGAGCATACAGCATATACTACTTCTCGTGAGGGAACAGAAATGGACAGAGGCAGGTTGAGGACAGGTGAGGGCATAGGGCATGCTACCAGGCCATGCCAACTAAGGATTTTGCCTGACTGTTGGCTGGGGGTGTTTGATGTCACTTGGGATGACATGGATGACCGAGTTAACCAATCAATAACCGCAGGGTTGCTGGTCAAGACACGACCGGTAGATGACACTGGGAGCTCAAGCCTCTCGCTGTGACTACTGCTGCCACGAGCCCTTACTCTGCTGCGACCTCTGCTTGCACCAGAAACATTCATGCCTCTGCCACTCCTCTGTGCATGGCCTGGCACTTCTCTGCCTGACATACTTGTAGCTGAACTAAACAAATGAAACGAAAATAAAAACACCCCTAAAAGCAACGAATATATTTTTCTTTTTGTACTGAAATAGGCCACTAAATTATTTCTGCACAAATACAAGCAAACGTGACCTGCGTATATATTTCTTGTATTGGACTAAAAGAGGCCACTAAACGATTTCAGAGTAAATAACAGAAAAACTGAATTGCGTATATTTTTCTCTTTTTCTACTGAAATATGGCAATAAACGCTTTTAGTGCAAATAACATCAAATTTGAACTGTGTCTATTTTTCTCGTATTGTAGTGAAATATGACCACATAAACGCTTTTAGAGCAAATAACACCAAATGTGAACTGCGTCTATTTTTCTTGTATTGTAGTGAAAAATGGCAATAAACGCTTTTACCGCAAATAACAGCAAATATGAACTTAGTCTATTTTTCTCTAGAAATATGGCAATAAACGCTTTTAGCGCAAATAACACCAAATGGGAAATGCATCTATTTTTCTCGTATTGTAGTGAAATATGACAAGAAACGCTTTTAGCGCAAATAACAGCAAATATGAACTTAGTCTATTTTTCTCTTTTTCTCTGGAAATATAGCAATAAACGCTTTTAGCGCAAATAACAACAAAAGTGACCTGCGTAAATATTTCTCGTATTGTATTGAAATAGGCCACTAAATGATATCAGCGCAGTTAGGCCTCATGCACACGACTGTTTCGTTTTTTGCGGACGATTATAGAGATGCCTATTCTTGTCCGCAAAACCGACAAGAATAGGACATGTTATATTTTTTTTGCGGGGCTACGGAACGGAGCAACGGATGTGGACAGCACACAGAGTGCTGTCCCCATCTTTTGCGGCCCCATTGAAGTGAATGCGGACCAGAACAACGGTTGTGTGCATGAGCCCTTAACAGCAAAAAGTGATCTGCGTATATATTTATCTTTTTCCACAGATATAAGCCACAGATAAAGGCTTTTCAACATAGCACTTGCACCCCAATAACTAATTTCTGGAATGACAGAGCTGTATTATGAGACTATCTGCATACCCAAGTAATGTTTTCCTGCACTTGTAAATCGTTTTTTTTTCACAATAAAGATTTTCCTATGACTCTCCCTGGCATCTGCACACGTCTCTCTCTGCCTGTGAATAGTGTTGAACGTGAATATTCGAATCGCGAATTTATCGCAAATATCGGCACTTAGCAACATCCCTAGCAACCAATAGGAAAGTTGCCTACCCCTTAGTGTTGATTGCAAATTTTTATCGCAAATGTATTACATTGACGATTTTCGCAATCAAGTAAATAATGACTGGAGATAACGAATTCTCGAATTTGAGAATTTATGGCAAAAAATTTGTGAAATATAGCGAATTCGAATTTTGCCTATGCCGCTCATCACTATCTGTGAAATGATTCCTGTCACTATCCTTTTCCTGCACCAGTAAACCGCTTCTCTCCTTTTTTTTTTTTTTTAACAATTAGTTTTTCAATCACTCTCCCTAGCGCCTGCAAACATGTCTGTCTCTGAACAAAGTACGATACTGAATGGCAGAATCTAAGATGGCAGTCGCATTTATAGGGCTGTGACATCATCGGGTTAGCTGGCTGCTGATTGGCTGCATGCATGGCATTATGTTCCCAAAGTTCCTTGCCCTATGTCCTCACACGTGTAGCCGCTATTTTAGCCGCCATTGTAGCCGGCTAGCCGCCATGTTAGGAAAAAATGCGATTCGTTACCACGAAGCGTCAGGAAATTCGCATTCATTCAGAATCTAATTTTTCCTGAAATTCGGAACTAATTCGACTTCGTCAGCTTCAAATCGCTCATCTCTAATCATATCCTATGCAAAATGAGGACTATGAACCCATTGAACTCAAAGGGTCTGCAAAAAATGCGGATGCAACACGGACAGTATCTCTATTTCGTGGACTGCAATATACATATGGTCGCCAGCATAGGGCCTTATAGTCTCAAACACAAGAAAAGATCAAAAGCCTACAGAAACAAAGCATTACAGTATGTAAAAGCCGCACCATTCCTGCGAGTGATCGAAATGATATATTAGGAGTCAGCTAACAAATGGCATTTAATGGAACAGTCTAATCTATTGTCAGCAATAATCTTGACCTCAATTAAAGGGTGGGGAATGTAATAGTGATTTTTCTGTACATGTACATTACAAGGAACATTTCCTAAAGGAGCATGTGTGCAGTCCCTGAAGCAATTTTTCATGCAGGCTTTGCTTAGCCTGACTCTATCAATCTATAGTTCCTAGTTCACATTTCAGCCGCACAGCCTCTTATTTATAATCCTCATACAATGAGCCCTGACAACTATTTCTTCAACAATAATAAAGAATCCATCATCGGCTTGGTGTCGACATTGAAATATGGACTCCTTTTACCAGCAAACCATGTTTCATTGAGAACAATATTTTTCTGAATGCTTATCCAATGATTAATTGACATGAAAGCACACTCCGGGCACATCGTCACAAGGTATCGAACTACAATGACCAGAATGCTTTGCAGCAGTACAAAACACAACCATAAGCTTTGGCTTGCAGTCCAGCTCCATTGCAATGAGTGAGATGTAGTTACAATACCACATACAGCCTGTGGACATGTGTGGCGCTGTTCCTAGGGGGAAAAAGCAGCCATGTTTTTCTAATCCCGTACAACCTAGATATATAATCTAAATATAGCCACAAAGAAAAAGTGTTGGCTAAACTTTTTCAGTTTGAATACTTTTTCTGGACCCGCTCATCTATCTAGAGATCTAGAGCCAGATAGAGGTACATAAAATTTTAGATGACCCAGTCAAAGATACCTGCACTTGCTTCTCATATATTAGTCCATGTGCAAACTTTTACTTGCTTCTCATTTATATGGAATCCGCCCTGGGTGCCGGCTCTCAGGGGGTGCCAGAAGCAATGAGCGCTTCCATCAATACAGATAGAAGCGCTCTTTGATGGAGCATTGACACCCACATACTGCGACGGGGCACGGCAGCGTATAGTTCCTGCCCCACTGCCGATCACCGCCATAGGCTTCAGGCCTAGTAGGCCTGAGGCCTATGCGGTAGTGAAATCCCGGCGCAGGCATGCGTGATGACGTCATCGCGCGCGCCTGTGCCGGGATGCAGCACAGTGAAGTGTGCGCGCCTGCCATCGCGGGCCTGGACATAGGTGAGTATTTAGCTTTTATTTTTATGTTTATTTTATTTTATGTGCCAACTTTGGGTGACATGGGGGGACAGTACATCAGGGGGAAATTGCAATATGGCGGCAAATTACTATGTGGGGGGCAAATTATTATGGGAGGGATTACTATGTAGGGGCATATTATTAAGGGAGGGATTACTATGTGGGCGCAAATTACTATATGGGGCAATGTGGAGGAAACTACTGTGTGTGAAATTACTGTGGGGGGCAGTGTGGGGGAAATTACTGCATGGGGGCAATGTGGGGGAAATTACTGTATGTGGGTAGTGTGGGGGAAATTACTGCATGGAGGCAATGTGGGGAAATTACTGTATGGGGCAGCGAGGGGGGTATTGCTATTGGGGAGGCACTGTAGGGGCAATTCCATTATTTCTGGGGACACTATACAGGGATTATTGCCTGGAGCATAATATAGAGTGTTATTATTACTGGGGGCAATCTAGGGGACATTATAACTGCTGTGGACACTATAGGGACATTAGGGGTAATTTATCAAACTGGTGTAAAGTAGAACTGGCTTAGTTGCCCATAGCAACCAATTAGATTCCACCTTTCATTTTTGACAGCTCATTTGGAAATCCAGTTCTACTTTACACCAATTTGATAAATTACCCCAATTATGTAACTATTTCTTAACAGTATAGTACCTGGGACATTGGGGAACACAACGGGCCCACTATTGGGGATGGCAGCAGGATGACATTGTCGGGACACTAGGATGGAGAGGTTGATGGAAAAATTAAGAAATCTAATGTGTCTGTTTTACAAATTCTGTAGAGATGCAGCTGAAAGAATTTGTCATGACAGTCTAATGGAGGAGAAGAGGAAAGATGTCTGCATGACAGGAGATGTCCCTGGATGTAAGAGGTATGTGGTCAAGTATTGGGGGAAAGGTGCCAGAGAAAGGACCCACCCCGGGTGCCAAACACCTTAGGCACGCCACTGCCTATAAGCCTTGTCCTTTTGTTTGGTTAATAGCCTGAGTCATGTTGTAAGGCCTGTTAAAGGGTTAGTCAGGGACTGTAGCTACCTCCAGTAGGTGGCACTACAGAGAGAGTTTTCTTTTTCTCGGAAGAGAACAAATCTCCACGTAACAAACAGTGGCTGTGGAACCGCTGTGCAAACGAACCAGTTTCACACCTAAGGGCATTATCCTGGTGGTCTCCTGGTTTTAACCCTTTAATTTCTATATACAGATCTGGTCTTCACTGCAGGGGAGACACCAGGCTGCTACCTCTTAGAATTGTCCCGTTTTAGTTGCCAGCTGACCTATGAGGGTCAGAGATTTCAGTGTGAATCACCAAAGGCAACAGGCAATACTGCTAGTCAGGAAACAGGCCGAGGTCAGGGCAGACAGAGTCTGTGTGTATCCATAAAAAAATGTCCAAGGTCAGGGCAGGCAGCTGTGCGTCACTATGGTAAACAGTTAGAAGTTAGGGCTGGTAGTGGAAGGTCATAGTCTTTAAACAGACAGAGTTTGGATCCCAGGCAAACAAGCTGAAAAGCACACCTTCATTAAGACTAGCAAGATAGAATAAACTATTGCTTAGGTACCCTCGCACTGGGGAAGATTACGGTGTGCAATTGCTGGCCTTTTAGATGGGGGAACACAATTGCCACTTAGGGGCATTATCAGAAGACCAGGAAGAGGAGTGCAGGACGTGCACTAAAAGATACACTGGATTCCATACTTACCACTACTTTGTCAAGCTGTTTGGGATCACCATAATTACCAACTTTATTCTTACACAGTTGCTTGTAATTTTTCATAATTTCCTACATTATTTTATAATATTGCAAAACCACAAGATTCAAACAACTGCACACTATATGAACTTGAGATAATAGACTAACTTTAAGCCTTGACCACTGGATAATTGATTTAGATAAGAGATCAAGCTAGATTTCCCTGCACCCTCCAGCAACGAACTCTGCTGTTTGCAGATATGTGATTTTACATAAATTATGGGACTTTCACAATATCCAATTTCAATTCAGGATGCATTACAGCGAGAAGCTTTGATTGTAAATTCATCTACCATTCAATACATTCCCTTTCTCAAAGTCTTGTATGAAGAAACCCAGAAAGACAACAGAATATTCCATAAAAGTAGGGTGATATCCACATAAATATCATTAAAGCACAATAACCACAGTCTGAAACTAACAACCAGTGATTGAGTTAAATTGCTGCTTTGGAAGTCTAATGTATTTTGCCCAAAGATCTAGTGACTCACTTCAGAATGGATAGTAATCTAGAAGATAATATGGCCATTGTTATATATACCATAGAGGAGGCCTATGCAGATCCCTTGTGGCAACATTTGGATTTGGATTTAACACAATAAGACAATAATGAGAGATTATATAATACTAGGCTACGTATGGCACTATAGTGCATCAGGGGCTTTTTTTATGTTAATTGTAGGGGTTAGTAGCTTTTTTTTAATTCTGATTTGCTGTAAGGATAGTGAATAATATACATAATTTAATTGTTTTCACCCTCAGTTGATATATACATCAGCTTGTATGAACATTACATTTTTCTCATTTCTATCACATTGAAATACTTACCATGGTTACTGATTTTCAAATGCCTTGGTCTTAGGAATAAAAAGGGTTTAAGGGCTCATGCACACGTCTGTATGTACTTTGCGGTCCGTAAAACACGGATCCTCAAAAAAAATGGATGACATCCACGTGATGTCCATGTTATATCCGTTTTTTTGTGGATGCATTGTAACAATGTCTGTCCTTGTCTGCAAAACGGACAAGAATATCAAATGCACACTGAGTCCTTTCCGTGTTCTTGCGGACATGGACAAAAAATATGTTCATGTACATGAGCTCTGTAACTGATTACCTATCCTCTCCTCAGGATTGGTCATCAGTATCTGATTGATGGAGGTCTGACACCTGGGATCGCCGCCGATCAGCTGTTAGAGAAGGCAGTGGTGCACCTGTGAGTGAGGCAGGCTTCTCCGTGCTTACCAAGCTCAGCGCCGTATATAGTATAGCTGCTGTGCTTGGTACTGCATTCTGGGGCTGAGCTGCGCCTATGCCACATGGCCGATAAATGTGTCATCATTACTGGCCTAGGGAAAGCTGTGAGAAGACTGCAGCGCTACTGCGAGTGCTGATCGGCGGGGGCGCTGGATGTTGATCCCCCACCGATCACATACTGATGAACTATCCTGAGGATAGGTAATCAGTATTTAAATCTTTGAAAACCCCTTAAAAGATTGATAGCTTTCAAATTACCACAAACATTTTCCAAGGGCTCATGCATAAAGCCATAAAATGGCCCCATTTTGTACAGGGCTTCCATAATGATGCATGAGCTCCTCTATATGCCTCTTATTTCCTACAAAGGGAAATATTTTTTTTCTGTTGGATTCAGAATTAGGGATGAGCGAACCCGATGAACCCCGAACTTCACTTTATTATTTTCCGTTATAACATGGTTATAACAGAGAATAATAGCATTCTTAAGATGGAATGCTAAATAAAATGGCCATTGAGGGGTTAAAAAAAAAAAAAAAAACTCACCTCATCCACTTGATCATGCAGCCGGTATCCTCTTATTTCTTCAGGACCTGCAAAAGGACCTGCGATGACATCACCGAGCTGACCACGTGGTGAGAGCGGTGACGTCATCGGAGGTCCTTTTACAGGTCCTGAAGAAAGAAGAGGATACCGGCTGCATGATCAAGTGGATGAGGTGAGTTTTTTTTATTATTATTTTTAACCGCTCAATGGCCATTTTAGAACCATGTTATAACGGAAAATAATAAAATCACTCAAACACCGAACCCAAACTTCAGTGAAAAAGTCTGGGTTTGGGTCTGGGTACCCGAACTCGCAAAGTTCGGTACGAACCCAAACTTTGCAGTTTGGGTTTGCTCAACCCTATTCAGAATTGATTATCAAGGCTCGTAGCTCCTATAATGTTGGTCATGGCATACCCCGGCAAAAAAAAGCTGTTTGCCAGGAGTCACCTCCCATATGAAAGGAGTTGTTTTTGATGAAACAGCAGAATTCAAATGACTTCATCAGTGTCTTGCTTTTCTAGAGCCCTCTTAGAAAAATGATTTTGATTTGATAGACATCCTTTAGGCCCCATGCACATGACCGGATCTGTCTTGTGGTTCGCAAATTGAGGATCTATAAAACCGTGGACCCATTAAAGTTAACGTGTCTGCAATAAATACAGATACAACATGGACTACATCCGTATTTTGCGGATCTGCAGTTTTTGGACTGAAAAATTGATGTGGTCTTGTGCATGAAGCCTAGATCTCCATTTGCCACCTTTATTGTAATTTTGAGTTAGACTGGAATTTTTGTTTCCGTGTCCATTCCATTTTTTGGTGGCCCATGTGGGGAACCATTCACTTCAATGGGGCAGCACAAAACAGAAATGTGCATTATATTTCCGTTCTGCAAAAAAATAGAACATGTCCTATTATTGTCCAGATTAGGAACAAGGTGTGCGGAATATGTGGAGTTATCATTAAATGCCTGCCCATTTGCTGTCTGGGTGAGGGGTAGTTGGCAGAGGAAACGGGCTCCACAGGTGGCCCTGCCTCAAAGCATAAAGTGTTTACATTTCACACTCCCATCAGCCAAGCTGGAAGCAAGCTCCACTGGCAGGACGAACACCTTCTGGGAGGCCAAGCTGCTCTTTAGGAAAGAACAAAAGAACTCCCCAGAAATCATGGAAATTATGAAATGACCATACATCTCAGAAATACACCATTCACATTTTTGACGCTCTCCCGGACTTTCCACATTTGTGGGACACAGGGGAGGGGATATACAGAGAATTCCTAGTAGGAACCAAATAGCAACATCGTGTTTCGTCTCCACATGCACCAGGGATCTGGGTGGATCTGTTGGCGCCAGAACCATCTCCCTATGACCTTCTGGTGAGGAACTATGATCCATAATGGGTTTGTAGATTTATGGCCACCAGGGCCAAAGGGAGGGGGAGTAGGATCCTCCCAGGGGGAGGGAGTGGCATGACCAACTAAGGGTTAACTGCCCATGCAAGGCAGTTGCTATCGTCTTTCTCTGTAGAGGGGTCATGCCGGGTATTGTGTTTGGAGGGACCTGGAAATACTGCTTACATCACTGCCTCCCGTGTGACTATACCATCCAAGAATGTAGCATCCAAGACTACAGCTTTAAAAGACCACATACATATCCAGTAACTGATTTTTATCTGTTAACTCTGATAGTACCATCACCTGTATTTGCATATCTGACCATAGTATAGATCTGTGTGCATATAGTGTTGTGTCTAGTGTGCTCTTAACCCCTTAGAGACCAAGCCTGTTTGGGTCTTAATGACCAAGCCAGATTTTGGAAATGTAACATGTGTCACTTTAGCAGAGAATAACTTTGTAAAGGTTTTGCACATCAAAGTAATTCTGACATTGTTTTCTAGTCACATATTGTACTTAGGTGGTAAAATTCTACTGATAAAATATGCGTATCTTTATTAAAAAAAACTTAAAAATCGATGAAAATTTGTAAAAGTTGACATATTTTCCAATTTTCAACTGCAATATTTCACATACATGCTATTCAATATTTTTATCAGCAATATATTTCCACATCTTTATTTTGGCTGCACTTACAAAACACTAACTTTTTTTTAATTTAGGAGATTTACCAATTTAACATTAATTTAAATTTTTTTGAAGTACATATTTTTTCCTGCAACAAGCCAAGTTTGCAGAGGCTTATAAGTGTCAGAATAATATAATCCCTGCATAAGTGGCCCCATTTTAAAAACTAGACCCCTTAAAGTATTTATCTGTGGGTGTAATGAGTTTTTGGATCCCCTAGTTTTTTTAAGAAATGAATGCTAAGAATGTGAAAAAAAATAGAATTTAAATTTTTTTACACAAAAGTGTCAATTTAAAGACAGGTTTTTTTTTTTTTAACAGAGCACATGAAAATGAAGAAGTACACCCCAAAATGTATCACCCCATTTCTCCTTTCTCTTCAGAAATACCCCCATTGTGGCCCTAATCTTATGTCTTGACACAAGGCAGCGCCCTAACATAAAGGAGCACCCAGTGGCTTTCAGAGCACAAAATTTGCTTGAAAATGTTTTTGCACACTTGTAATGGCTTTGAGATGCCAAAACAATAAAAATCCCCATAAATGACCCTATTTTGAAAACTAGACCCCCTAAGGTATTCATCTAAGGGTGTAGTGAACTTTTAGACCCCATAGTTTTTTGTCTAAATTATTGCTAAGCAGGCGAAAAATATTTTTCTATTTTTTACACAAAAGTGTCAATTTAAAGAGAGTTTCTTTCTACAAAGCACATGAAAATGAAGAAGTACACCACAAAATGTATCACCTCATTTCTCCTGTCTTCATAAATATCCCCATTGTGGCCCTAATCTTCTGTCTTGACACACGGCAGGGCCCAAACATAAAGGAGCACCTGGGGCCTTTCAGATAATAAACTGAAAATGCTTCAGGCCCCATTGCTCACATGTAATGGCGTTGAGCTGCAAAATGATAGAAAATCCTTATAAATGACCCCATTTTAAAAACTAGATCTCTTGAAGGAGACATGTTAAACCTGCGGCCCTCCAGCTGTTGTAAAACTACAACTCCCATCATGCCCTGCTGTAGGCTGATAGCTGCAGGCTGTCCAGGCATGCTGGGATTTGTAGTTTTCCAACAGCTGGAGGGCCGCAGGTTGGGCATCCCTGCCTTAAAGAGAACCTTTCATCACCCTAACAAATCTAAACTAAGTATACATACATGGAGAGCGGCGCCCAGGGATCTCCCTGCACTTACTATTATCCCTGGGCGCCGCTCCGTTCTCCCGGTATGTCCTCCGGTGACTTCAGCTCTGCGTCTCAACTGGGAGGAGCCTGCCCTTGTTTTCCTGGGCGTCTCCTTCTCCCAGGCTGTAGCGCTGACCAACCTCAGCGCTCAGCTCATAGCCTGGGAGGTTTTCTTCTCCCAGGCTATGAGCTGAGCGCTGCGGTTGGTCAGCGCTACAGCCTGGGAGAAGGAGACGCCCAGGAGAACAAGGGCAGGCTCCTTGTTCTCAGACGCAGAGCTGAAGTCACCGGAGGACATACCGGGAGAACGGAGCGGCGCCCAGGGATAATAGTAAGTGCAGGGAGATCCCTGGGCGCCGCTCTCCATGTATGTATACTTAGTTTTGATTTGTTAGGGTGATGAAAGGTCCTCTTTAAAGCATGCATCTAGTGGTCTAGTGAGCATGCTGAGTGCAAAATTATTATAGGATGAAATAATGAGTATATATGGTTTTATTCAAATTGTTAATAAAATTTTCATAGAAAATTGGAGAAATTTTTATTTTAGATGGGTAACCCTGTTACTGTCTTAGAAATATTCCACATTCTTATCTTTGTGGCGCATACAGATGAGAAGTGAAGCTGTGCACTTTAAGGGCTCTTTCATACGAGCGGATCCAGTGCGTTGAATCCACTGCGCGAAAGAGTGCCAAGTCCAGTTCCGGACAGCAGAGACACAGAGCATTAACATAACTGATAATGCTCTTTGCCGCTCTGTGACCTTTTTACTACAAAATATCTCACTGTGATTTTGTAGTAAAAAGATCACAGAGAGGCACAGAGCATTATTAATCATGTTAATGCTCCGTATCTCTGCTGTCCGGAACAGGGCTTGGCTCTCTTTCATGCAACAGATTACCTGCACGGCATCTGCTTGTGTGAAAGAGCCCTAAGGGAGGCAAATTTCTCGCTAACAAAACAGTTGTCCCGCATTTCTGTCATTCCGATGCTGTTGTGAGCAGTGTTCTGGTCTGACATATAATTACTTATTGCAGAAAAAAAAGCTGAACTGTAGTAAAAAGCAACATGTCCAAGAAAACAGATATCTCCAACTATGTTGCTAATTCCAGTTTATTCACACGATACAAGAACACGGATAGGGCTGTAATGACAAGCTGGCACTCAGGGATAGTGACTGGTCGTACAACGTCTCTTTAGCCCCATCAATCCCTATATGAGAGACGAATATGCTAAGTGACTTGGTGCACCATAACAGGCCCCTGCCCAGCAAGGTAGAAACCGCTATGCACACAATCATCCATTCACATACAGAATATATAAAAGGACAGTTTCCAGAACCATCTGTAGGAACAGTAATGGATCACTAATTCCCAAAATGATGTCAGTATTTCTAGACGTGTTGTAGGGTGTCCACAAAAAAAAAAAAAATCCCTTAGTCGTACTGGTGAGGAACAACTCAATCATTATAGATCCTCCAAATAAAAAATATATTATGCCAATATCATGATACAGTAATGTGAATGGAGTTTACAGCTTTGTGTGGCAGGGCATAGTCATAAAAAAATAAAGTAATGAAAAAAATTAGCTCCACAATCCATCCCAAAATGATTCCTCCCTCCCTTGAAAGCCCACAAACTAAACAGAAAATGAGAATAACTTGACTTCCTGAAAAGCCCCCCCCCCCCCCACTCTTTTTGGTATGAAATAAAGTTATTAATTAGCGACCATATGGTATGTCTCAAAACGGGAGTAATTGCAGAGGCCTGGTTGTGATGGGAAACTGAGGCAGTAAAATCGGGTGTCCCTGCTCCTTCCGCGTTTGCTACACACCCGGCATCATTTCTAAAGATATGTCTTGCTGGCAGTGGCAGAGACGGGGTGAGGGAAGTGGCGTTCTGAAAGCTCTCAAACAACCTCAGATTCAAAGGCTTGCCCAGGTGCGGGGGACTGAAACAGGAGACTCTCAACCACCTTCTCCTGGAACTCGAGGAAGTTGAGGATTCCTTGGGCCTTTTTAAATAAAACAAAGCTATTATAGGTAGCAATCTGAATGAGGTAAATTGCTACCTTTTTATACCAGGCCCTGTTTTTTCGCTTAACCAGGTAGAGTTGAACCGCCGAGAGGTTTACACCTCCAATAAATGTATTATAATCTGTCACACAGACCGGTTTGTGCTTGTCCGCAGTAGCCCCCCTCCCCCTAACTGCCACTGTGGTGTCTGCGTGCACGGTGGTCAGCATGTAGACATACTTCCTGTCCTTCCACTGCACTGCAACCAGCTGGTCACTTGCAAGGACGAAGGATGTTCCTCTCTCCAAACGCTTGGACACTAGCGGTTGTGGGTATACCACTCTATTTTTACGGACTGTCCCACAAGCCCCTGCATTTGCAGCATGGAGGGATTTAAAAAGGGGTATGCTGGTATAAAAATCATCAGTGTACACGTGGTACCCTTTGTGTAGGAATGGCGCCAATAGATCCCACACAATTTTTCCCGATGTCCCAATATTTTCAGGGCAGCCTGGGGGGTTAAGTCGGGAGTCTCTGCCTTCATATACAGATAGACCGCAGGTATAAAATTTTACCCCATATCTGGCACACTTGGAGGGAATAAACTGGCGAAAGAAAAGGCAGCCTTTAAAACTAAAAAGGGATTCGAGGGAAATAAGTGGTCTAAATTTATTTAGGCGGTCGTAGGCTGGGTCAGTTCTGGGGGGACTTGGGAATTATCTGAAAAATGCATAAACCGCATTAGGGCTTCATAGCGGTTTTGGGACATAACTACTGCAAACACAGTGGTTGAGTGGACAGTACTCGCAGCCCAATACGATCGGATAGATGGTTCTTTTTTACAGTTCCCATGTCCAAGGTAAGCCCAAAAAAAAATTTAATTTCAGGGAAACTTGTGGGGGTCCACCCTCTTATAAAAATAGTGTGGTGTACAGATTAGTTTGCTGCACAATTCCAGGACTTTATCGTCCACAAAAATATGAAAAAAATCATAAGGGGTAAAATTGGTGACGTCCACATTAATTTGGAGAGTAGATAGAAATTGGGGTACTTGGGGGGAAAATGATGAAACAGGAACCCATGTAGTAGAAGGGACAGGAACGCTGGGTGGAGAATGATATGAGGTGGCGACTTCTACCACCAGAGGGCTATGGGGTCTGGGGATGGAAGCGAGTCCTCGCTATCAAAAAGAAGTTCATATGCCTGCTCTGTACCATATAATCTTTGAGCCATTTTTTTTTTACTAAAATGCTCAGAAAGAAAAAAAATATTATATATATCCCACCCTAAAAATTAAAAGTAACTGTTCGCTAGCATTAGTAGCGGCGTGTCCACTGACCGACAATTATGGACGGACCCTAACAGATGCCCACTGACCGACTAACAGATGGACAGTGACAGATGACCTCTAACCGCCAGTGACAGACGGACACACGGTCCTTAATGAAAGGCGGTAACTGACCGTCCCTAATAGACGGCAATGACGGACGCCCACTGACCGACTGTAACAGGCACTTATTGACGGACGCCCAGTTATGGACGGACAGTTTCTAAATAGATTTATCTTTTTTTCCACAGTAAATCGCATGGCCAGGACAGAAGTCTGATCTCTCCTCACAGAACATCTGCACTGAGGGGAGAAAGAAGCAAAGCCCATGTCCTAGTCTGCGCATGCGCCAGGCTGCCATCTTTGTTAAGTTACTAGGGGGTGTGGTGAGGATCGGAACCCAGCTTTCCCTTATGGGGAAGCTTGGGGACCCGATCCTCACACCGGTGACTTTCTCCCTCCTTTCTTACATGAGAGGAGGGAGAAAGACTACTACTGGCAGCTCCGCTGCCGGCATTTTCGGTGATCGCCGCGATACACGGTGATCATGTGATCAGAGACCGCTTGTCACGGTCTCTGATCACTGCCCCCAGGAAACCCCTGCGCTTTTTTATAGCGCTGGCTTGGGCTGATGTGCACTCCAGCCCAAGGCCCCTTAGTGACCACTGTAAAAAGACCTATGGGTGGTCACTTAGGGGTTAAGGCAATTAAATATATAATTTAATCATGTGCTCTTGATTAAATTATATGTCTGTGTCTCGATATAATGTTACATGCTACCTGGATGGGTTTCTGGTTTCTCTCGTTAATGGACCAGAATTATACATAATGAGGCATTGGTGGCTGTCTACCGGGCTCGCAGGGCTCTGTTTCACTGGAGCAGTGAAAGGGCTTTCCCAGCTTATCAGGGTTGTAAGCACGTGCCTCTCTGTGCCAATGTGGAAAGGGGGTATCTGTGTACAAGTGTGCTAAGCTGACCCTATGTAATCCCAGAGTAAGGCGTAACGTCACGTCCTGGTAACAATCGTCAAAACCGTATTGCGTGATCCCGACGTAGTGTGACGTCAGGCGGGACTGCAAGGTGCGGTTTGTCACACAAGGATAGAACTGTTCTAGTAGGGGCCAGATGTTCCGTTCCACAAAATATGGAATACATCCGTGTTTTGTCCACCTCAGGGGTATTCCGGAAGAGACACCTTCAGACACGCTCCCTCAGGCGGTAACCACCATCTTCTCCTCTCTATTGGGCCTGGAGAGAGCGGCCTCCATTGTTGTTGAGAGGGCCCACAGGGCTTTAAGACTGATGCACCTCTGGGAAACCCACCAAGGGATGTTATTTGTGCCTCTTGAACAGTGGCGTAACTAGAGTGTTATGGGCCCCCGTGCGAACTTTGGATCGGGCCCCACCCTCCCCTCTAATAAACTAATAAAATCTGGTCCTACATCATCCAGGGTGTTGCTGGCGTCGGCGTGATGTCCTCTGGATCCAGAACAAGGTCCCTGTGGTGATGGAGAAAAAAAGAATAATTACATAAGGAAAGGATGGTGACTGCCCTGAGAAATCACCAGCAGGGGGCACTGTGCTGGCCTGTAAGACTGAGCCATGCCAATGTATAGCAGTGCTACCACACAGTACTAATGCCCACACTGTTGCCCTTCCCAGTAATTAAGCCCACCTTGTGGCCCCTTCACAATTGTTATACCCACCTTTGTTCCTGTCACAGTAGTTATGCCAAATATGTGCCTCCTCACAGTAGTTATGCCCACATATGTGCCCCCTCACAGTAGTTATGCCCATGTATGTGCCCCTTCACAGTAGTTATGCCAGATATGTGCTCCCTCACAGTAGTTATGCCCACATATGTGCCCCCTCACAGTAGTTGTGCCCATATATGTGCCCCCTCACAGTAGATATGCCAGATATGTGCCCTCTCATAGTAGTTATGCCTTAATATGTTCCCCCTCATAGTAGCTATGCCCACTTATGTGCCCCCTCACATTAGTTATGCCTTAATATGTGCCCCCTCATAGTAGTTATGCCCACATAGGTGCCCCCTTACAGTAATTATGCCAGCTTTATGGTGAAAATAAAAAAACTCATACTTACCTTTCTCTCTGATGACACACACTCCAACACTCTCATGGCCTGCTGGCTGTGCATGGAGGTTGATTCCTGGGCATTCAGCTCTCCTCCCACAGCCAGCAGTACCAAGTACAGCCAGCAGGGGGAGCGCCTGATCTGAGAAGAAAGGTGAAGCAGGGAGCCGAGACGGCTCCCTGCTTCACACTCTGGAGACAAGAGCCCGGCAGTGACAAGAACTGCAGGGTGTCGGGTGAGCACGCCCCCAACCCCCACATTGTACATGTTTTAAGAGGACTCTGACGGGGCCCGGCATTGTCACTGTAGTTCATGCTCGGCCCCGTCAGAGTTCTCCATTACATGCAAGTGTAGCGGGCCCCCTCCCACTGCCGTGCCCGGTCGCGGTCGCATCCTCTGCGACCACGATCGTTACGCCCCTGCTCTTGAAATACTTAGACACTGCAGCATTGCTGCAAGCGGCCAGAGCTTCCAAAAAGCTGCTATATAAGGACGCTAAGATACAAGTGTTTCAGGACTTGGCACGCAGCACACTAGCCAAATGTAGGGTGTTGATGTCACTCCCTGAAGCACTCAGAGCTCACAAGCTCCCGGTAAGTTGGCTTTTCCCATTCGGCCTAGCCTTCTCCTTTCTTTCTCCTTTTACCCGCCTGGACTCTGGTCCTCTCCGGATGTCCACTTTCTCACTCAGGTTAAGAGTTTGAAGTTAGCCCCTTACTATATATGCTGCTTACTATTGTTTATGTGCTTATATACACATAGTGCTACGTGTTGGAAGCACAATCAGCGTTTTGGCCGATAATGGATGTTCTCTCCCCCTCAGGTTGGTGTCCTTCCCCCCGGGTCCCTCACTCCTTACTCTATATATTTGTATACAAGTTTACAAGAGGGTGGCGGGCTCTAGGTGGGGGCGCAAACATTGTGGAAGGTATGACCTTCTTACTTCGCTTGATTGCAGAATGGTTTATACCCTTTGTGTTTTCTGTGTTTTCGTTAGTCCATTCCGCGATCCGTGGTGGGACCTCCTTTTTCAGGTACTTGTTACTCCAACTATTCCCTAATGGCTAATCTCTATGTTATTTCCCACAATGTCAATGGTCTCAATGTACCACAAATATATTTCTAAATAATGACCCTTTTGTCCCAGAAAACAGTTTCTAAATATTATTAAATTAAATAGCCTAAGCTATAGAGTTCTGTTTTCGGCCTGTTTATTCCTTATTTAAAATATAACTTTTATTTTGATCTAAATAAAACATCCCAAAAAAAGAAAATGTTGTGCGATTATTTTCAAAGAAAGCCTTATGTTATCAAATAAGGCTTTTTTTTCAAAAATAATCACACAAAATGTCCTTTTTATGTGATGTTTTATTTAGATGAAAATAAAAGTTATATTTTAAAACAGAACTCTATAGCTTAGGCTATTTGATTTAAAAATATACCACAAAAACACAGGCAGGTGTTTAGTCTACTTTATAAACAACAGGCTGACATTGTTCTCTTGCAGAAGACTCACTTTTGCCACAACCACATTCCAAAACTCCCCAACTCTCCATTTTCCCAGTGGTATCACTCCACAAATTCATCTGCTTCCAGAGGAGTTTTAATTGCGATCAAGAACTCTATCCCATTTAAACTGGTGAAATCATATGTAGACATAGAAGGTAGACTTCTAATTTTACAGGGACTACTGTATGACACCAAAATACCCATAGCCAATTTATATGCGCCTAACAAGAAGCAAATACCCTGGATCATTTCATCTTTAAAAATACTGAAGGACAATGTGGAGGGAATGGTGCTCTTGGGGGGAAACTTGAATGTAGCCCTTGAGCCTCCTGTAGATGTCTCCCCTTCCCCTTCTGGGTTCTCCTTTAGACAATAGAGAAAGCTGAATATGGCCTTGGCAGAGGCTCATCTAGTAGATATGTAGAGATTTACACACCCCACTGACAGGGATTATACCTATTTTTCTACAGTACATACATCTTAAGACCGCATTGACTACTTGTTTCTCTCAGAATCACATGTACAGTCGGCTTGCAAAGTAGATATAGGAGCAATAGTGATATCTGATCATGCTCCAGTTAAGATGACAATAGCTCTAAAATGTCTTCCCCAACGTACATGGTACTTTGGTGGAGGAGTAAATGATACCCTGCTAGAGTCGGCTTTGCATGTCGAGGCATTGGTAAAGAAGTTGGAGGAGTTCTTTAGTAATAACATTGACACACAAATATCTACACCCGTGGTCTGGGAGGCTCATAAAGCCTTCATCAGAAGGGAACCTATAGCTCTTGGCACACATGTTAAAAAGCAACGAACAAAAGCACTTAACTCCTTAATGGCCCAAATCTAGATGTTGAAAAAAATGCACAAACAATCCAAAACTGAAACCCACCTGAAAGCCCTTGCATCCCACAGAAAATTAAGGATCTTCTTAATATTAGAGCTGCAAAATCCCTGCAACTGCTAAAATACAAATACTATGCCCATGGCGATAAAGGCAACAAGATAATGCCGCAACTTATAAAAAAAAAGAAGGGAAAAATTAATTTACTCTGTCCGTACAGCAGGGCCTCACAAAGCCACTACCACCCCATTGATTGCCAAGGCCTTTCAGGAATACTATACTAAACTATATAATATTGCCAACAGCCCAGCATCCGCTAATGAAACATCTGTGTGAACTTTGTCATTAACCTCTTCCTTTCTAGATTTCATTAGTTCCCCCAGGTTGACTACTGAAGAGAAAGATTCCATCCTGCTCCCATTCACCGCTGCCAAACTTGAGAAAGTATTGAACTCCACTCCTTCAGGCAAAAGTCCGGGCCCAGATGGTCTGCGGATCATTTACTACAAAAAGTTTAGAAAACACCTATTGCTCCGCTTCCTTGAGGTATGTAACTCTCTCCTCCTTGGCACACCCCTACCAGCACAGGCTCTGAGAGAACATATCACTATCCTGCATACGGACAGTAAAGATCCAGAATATTGTGGTAATTATAGACCCATATCTCTCTTAAACTGTGATCTTGAATGGTGGTCAAAACTTCTTGCCCAATAAAAATACCTAACACATTTTTTATTAATTTTAGAAAAATGTTTACTACCTTTTGGTGGAGGAGTAAAAGACTGAGATTGGCCTACTCTTACCTGACACAAAAAAGAAAAAGGGAGGTATCTCTATACCCGATCTAACATTATATTATAGATTCATACAACTTGCTAGGTGGGCACTTTTAGCGAATAACAGCTTGGTTACACCTTACCTAGATATTGAAAGGTACTTAATGGGTCCCTATTTACACATCTGTTTATGGTTAAATGTATTTCCTGTACAATCTAACATAGAGATCAATGATATGACCAAGGGAATGATAAAAGTCTTCCCTCTCACCTCCCTCCTACCTCAATCTACCAAAGGTCTTTCTAAACTGGCCCCATTGACAGTTCTTCCTAGTTTTCTATATCACAGATTCAATCTGGAGGGAAGTTAGTGGATAAAATTGAAAGAAACAAGGATTGCCTCCTTACTAGATAACAAGACCTCTCCATCCCTATTGGAATTATGTCATACATTTAATCTGGGCACACCTCTCTCCTTACATAATTTAGATTATACACAAACTTGCCGTAAGGTGAGGTGTGTCGTTTCCTTGCCTCTTTCTGATCCTTCATGGTTGGAAAACTTAACATGGTTTCCTATGCCTCCAAAGAAACTGGTCTCCCTAATATACAATAATTTGCTAAAAAACCAAGCACCTTCCAAGACGTGCTATATTTTGCAATGGGAGAAAGAATTGGGTAGGACCTTTCCGAAAGAAGACACTGAGTATATTCTTGCCCATGCCTGTGGCTTTTCTAGATGTATAGGATTTCGAGAAAACTCTTTTAAGGTTATCACGAGATGGTATAAAACACCAGATTTTCTATTCACAGATTTCTCAACCAACGACTGGTGTTGGAGGTGTGGGAAAGAAAAAGGTACTATGTTACACATATGGTGGACATGCCCATTGATAATACAGTTTTGGAAGGATGTGGAGAAAGCTATAAATAATATACGTTCTTTAAATATATCACTGACCCCGGAGTTGGTTCTTCTATGGCTGCCTCACTCAGCATTCACACCATCTAAAGTGAATCTCCCTATGCATATGCTAGCTGTAGCTAAACTACTCATCCCTACAACTGCAACTGTATCTTGTGTCTAGTGTTGAACGAAGCGAGCTTTGGATGCTTCATACGAATTCGCTTTGTTCAAAACTTTGGAATAATACTGTACGAAGATCCACCTTATGTACTATGTCTCCGTACACTACTAGAATGTATGGGCTCCAATGATTTCGTTGAATGGTTTTCCACTTTAAAAATGAATTACCAAAGTTATCCAACGAAGTCACGTGCGACTTTGTTAATAACTAACTCCGGCTCATCGGAGTCCATACATTATAATCCTGTACGGAGATGAATCTCTATACAGCATTATTCCGCAGTTTTAAATGAAGCGACTTTGGATGAAACATCCAAAGCTCGCTTCTCTCAACACGACTTGTATCATAATATGAAATACTTTTTAAAAAAATATCTCAAAACTTTTTGAAGCCAGTGCCACCATTTAAAAATTGTCAATGTATTTATCTTAATTTTCAGTGTGAAATGTTTGATCCATGTTCTGGAGTGTTCATTTCTACTGCAGTAAATAGGGCTTTCTTTTACAAGGCATTCAGACCGACGCTGATATACATGTTGCAAATCCACATCCTGCTGCGAATCCAACAATCAGTGACAAAATAGGATTCTGTTCACATCTATCATATATCCCAATTAACAGCAAATTGATACAGTAAAGATATCCAAGAATCAAAACCTTAGCACAAAATCACTTTGAGCGGATAGGAAAAGAGCTGCGCTAAATGCTTGAGCCTCATAAATCTCCGCTTCACGCGTGTATTTATAGCGCCGCAATCTTGCTGTAAATTGCCAAAAATTACAGAGGTGATTGAGGTCAGATTGATGTGCATTTGTGTAGAAATGAACAGCAGCAAACACATCCCCCGGTCACAATATCTGCAGCATCTATTCATCATTTTCATTAACTGCAAAGTACACTACAGGGTGCTTCCTGACATGACTTGTTCCTCCTCACGTGTCAGAACTCAGAAATTAAATAGAAGAGGAGGAAAAAAAAATCTGATAGGCGCTACTGGCGATCAGAACATTTATCAAGCCTCCATTTTGCTTGTGTTGCTAATTACCACTCTTCTGCATATGTCTAAACAATTAGGATTGCTGTCACACTTTTGAGACTTTCCAAAAGACCCTGGAGAGCAGACACAGGAGAGATCATAAACATGGTTAATACGGCTAATTTAGACTGGTGATTAAGTGTACATATACCAGTATAGGATATTATTATGTTCTAACATTATTTTATGTCACTAACCTCAAACAAAGCTGACATCACCCCCAGATTAGCTGCAGGGTGATTATCACTTTTTGATAAGATGCATTAATTAGAGAACATGACTTAGGGAAATGAGCTATAGTGATTCTGGAACGGGAATGTTGTCATTGCCTGTTAAGTCTCTCTGCACTGAGACGTTTCCACGGAACATATATTTATACAGGGAAGGGTGCCATTAATATATAATGTACACAGTGGTAGAGCTAAAGGGGGTGCTAAATGTACAACTGATCTAAAACCCCAAACAGCGTTCTCAAAAACAACAACAAAAAAAAATGAGTGGTACCTACAATGGTGCAATGATGTAATATTCAAGGAAAGATTTGGCATTTCTTGGGCGCCAAATTATACTTGAGCCCCCCCCCCCATCACACCATTAAGGTGCACCCACATCAGCATAGAAGTGCGACCCCGCTGAGCAGCTGAATTAGCTGAAGAGTCGGTATCTCCGCCCCTTTGGTAGTTTTTCAGCCAACCACTTGTAGCCAACAGGGCCCCCCCTGATCTCTGTGGTACAAGAATTTGTTTGGTTTTGATGGTGTTAAAGTTCACTGCTGGTAATCTTTTGCATAAGCTTACACTAGAAAGAGCACTTCATTTGATCCCATGTATACAGGACCGTATCAATATCGAACTCTCTCAACAACAAAAACACTTAAAAGTGATCTGTCACAGGATTAGGACGCTTTATCTGTGAGAAGCAACAAGTAGTGAGAGATACCCTAAGGCTGGGAACACACCTAAGCATTTCTGAATCGCACGTATGATGCGCGTTTTACGCATGTTTTTGGATGCGCGTTTTTGTAATTAAGAAACGCGCATCATACGCGCGATTCAGTGATTCAGCCCTATTTCAGCATGGCCCATAGGCGCGTTAAAACGCCCCAAAGAAGCTCATGCTGAAGCGACAGCGTTTGGCGTTTTTCAGCGCGTTCAAACGCGCTGTAAAACACCCAAATGTGAACCATGCCTATAGGGAAGCATGGCTTTCCACATGTTGTGCGTTTTACAGCGCGTTTGAACGCGCTAAAAAACGCTTAGGTGTGTACCTAGGGTAAGTCCCTGATTCTAGCTCTTGGCCGCTTTCTTTTTTTCTGTGCTTTTTTTTTCCTTCATAAAATCACACTATGAAGTCTTCTATATTCATGAGCCCACCCAATCACCACTAATAGACCACTTTCTTCCTCTGCAAATGTGGGGACAAAGCAGTCAATCATCAGTGGAAGGGATTGGGAGCAGCCTCTCATAAATACTTCTTATTCGTCCCGCGTTGCAGCAGACAATGATTTTATGAAAAGTACGACTAGAAAAAAAAAAGTATGTGACCTAGCACTATAAATCAGGGTCTCTGTCCCTAATTTATACTGCTTTCAGATAGGGCTACATAAACCTGGTGACAGATTCCCTTTTAGAGGAGGTCTAACACAGGACCTCTTCGTCTCAAAGGGGTTGACTAGATTGTACATTCTCTTACCAGACATGGTCTTGAGAACCTCTTGACTGGTCCATGGCACTGCCATAACTTAAGGAAAATTGTATGTATAAAGCACACCATTTATTGAAAGAGGGGTATATTGGAGTGCAAATACTATACCAAGAACCACGATGAATTTAACACTGCAGTTCCTCCTGACTGGCAGTATCTTACACATCATGGAGTCCTCAGTACAACAGAAAACGTGAAACACACCTGTTATCACATGAACTCAGCATTATATATATAATCAATCTATTATACAGGTGTAGAAGATGCATAATATCACTAAGAGGATATAGGATATCCACCAGTCTCCAGTTCTTCTCAAGTATTAGAAGGAATAACCTTTATTGGTTGCTCTATTTGTGGTCGGGGCTTAAACATGAAGGAATGACCCCTACCTACTGGATACCTAAAAGCGGTTAGAATTATGCCGGAACCGTGACGCTGAAGGGATGCCTGAAGGGGGGCATCCCCTGTTGTGAGATAGTGAAAGTAAGGGTGGGTAGGGTGGGTACACTGGAGACGACGTTCACTGTGGGAGGAAACGCCCGGCCAGATATAGTCATCATCGCCCCTCCCACAAACACAGGCCAATGAATTGGCCTTAACACTTGTGGTCGGGGCTTAAACATGAAGGAATGACCCCTACCTACTGGATACCTAAAAGCGGTTAGAATTATGCCGGAACCGTGACGCTGAAGGGACGCCTGAACGGGGCCAAAAAGGACACAAACTCGATCAAAGAGCTTTATCACAACCTCCTATTGCGATTTCGCTGCCAACGAGCGAGCTGCAGCCAGGGTAATGGGATCGGAAGTAGTGAAGCGTACCGAGGCATTGTGGCACCGTAGACGTCCGCTTCGGGAAACTTGTGAAAGAGAATTAGCTCGGGACAGGGCACCGGCTGCTATATTTTGGATTTGGGTACATGAATGTGTGTAATGAATTTGGTGTAGTAACGAGCGAAGCACCTGACACCTAACAAAAGATATCAGTAGGACCAAGCCGTTAATCAAATATCCATGACCGCGACATTGACATACATCATGTAACCAGCCTATTCCCGACCCCCTACATGCGCAGCCGCCATTATAGGATAAAGTTCAACCAACGCTGAAATCTGTGGAACCCGGGATCAACCAACCTCACTCGTCCACCCATCAGCTAGCCAGTGGGGGCCAAAAAAAGGCAGCAAAACCTGAGCTCGACGTGACCTCAGGAAACTAGGAGAATAACTGTATACTTCTGGAATAAAAGAGAAATACTGTACCAATGCCTGAGAAAGTGGTCCTACATGGAAAGTCAGCAATCGCCTGAACATCAAGGCATATATAAACACTTGATCCTGGAGAGATAAACGCAAGAAACCCTTTAATCTTTACCAATGCCACTAATGTGGTATCATGGCGAACTGATGAAATAACAAGTCGAATACGTATGCGTAAAAACGTGCGTCAAGCGTAACCCTATTCGGAATCTGGCGCCGAATCCGCAGTGCGGACCAACATCCTAACAGTGCCCCTATACATATGTATATATACACATATACATATAAACTATACACACATATATATGTATTTTTTTTTTTTTTTTAACTAACACTGGAGCCTGAACTCACACTCTGCCCCGCACTTCCAGCTGTGGCCACATAGAGGGCGCCAGAGCCACAACTATGCGTGTCTGTGGAACCCAGCCAGCAGATCAGAGCGAGGGGCAGAGGTGAGTGCATGCCTGAATAGTGCGGGAGGAGAGACTGACTAAAACAGACACCGTGCATGCTATGCACCCCACCTCACTAGTAGCTCTGCATGAGGAAAACACATGACAGCCGGCTGCAGAGCAGAGCGAGGGGAAGAGGTGAGTGCACGCCTGAATAGTGCGGGAAGAGAGACTGACTAAAACAGACACCGTGCATGCTATGCACCCCACCTCACTAGTAGCTCTGCATGAGGAAAACACATGACAGCCAGCTGCAGATCAGAGCTGAATACATGGTCGAGTGATCCCTGTAAGCGACTCCTGTGACGTGCTTTCCACATAGTGTAATCTCACACTAAAGCTATACTAAGAAGCCTAACATACCCTGACTAGAACACTAGACTCAATGTCCCTTCCCCATAATAAATGTATGTTTTTCTTTTTTTTTCCTTTTTTTGACATTTCATTAAAGTCACACACCCTCTCTCTTTTTTTTTTTTTTTTAAAACACACACTCTTCCTGAACCTTACTACTCCCCTTGCTGAGTGAATTCACCTGTGCACCCCCTGGATAGAAACAACATGCTGAAGCCTAATTAGTCCGCCCCTCCCCCTGCCTGTCTAACAGCACAGCGGCCTGTGCAATACTTTATCGAGCGGGCACACGCTGTGCCCTGCACCCTACGTGTCATGCCACGTGGGGAGAAGAGCGTGTCTCCCTGGCAGACCACTCCAGTGCGGTGCTGCTCCCCCTTACCAAGGGAGCTGACACACCGCCGGCCGGACTTAAAGCAACGATGCTGCTGAATGAGGCAGCTACTTATCTGGACCGTAGAAAGTCAGGGCCTGGAACTGCCGTGTAGCGCTGCACCCTTGTTGCTCCCTGAGGACGGTATGTAGAGCTCCCACACCATACACTGGAGACGACGTTCACTGTGGGAGGAAACGCCCGGCCAGATATAGTCATCATCGCCCCTCCCACAAACACAGGCCAATGAATCGGCCTTAACATATGTTGGATTGATTCCATTTACAGTGTAATGTAGATCACAATTTACTCAAATGTTTTTCAAATTGCTTGAAAATCTCGAAAACGCGGAGATATGGATGAGTGTGGAAGCCATGGAGTTAAAGTAGCAGATAACAAAGTGACTTTAGATAAGGTCACCTTGCCTGCTGAAAGCTGTAAGTTGCCGACACAAGTTTCTGTTCTTGCAGGAGTTTCTTTGCTCTGTCAATCAGACCTATTTCTTGTGAAATCCCAGCTGATAAGATCACAACTGCTGACTATGGCAGTGACTTTTGATGGCTAAATCTTATTTTCAGTGTTTGAAGGATGAATTACTCAACAACAGATTAATTCTCAAAGGGCTCTTTGATTCAGCCTGACATAATGCAAAATAGCTGGATTTAAATATATATATTATAATGATCAAACAGTGTGCAAGTACAAACATTCATACGTTACCTTGTACTGTATAACATGGGTTATTTAGGAAACATTACTACAGCTGGGACCAAGGACAGAACTACCATATGTGCGGTGATTGAGACCGCTATGGGGCTCATCTGTCCTGGAGGACCCAGACCATATGCTGTCTATGTCATAGCAGTCAAAACTGGATTATTCACTTATAGGTTGAACTACTGTATCCTATTCTTAGATACCATGAATGAACAAGTAATGCCCTTCATCATCCTACTCTATGAGTAAACCTGCACTAGAGACAATGAGGCCTAGTAATAAAATCTGATGCAAGGTTGAGGTACAATCCACAATAGCCTTTCAGCTTTCCATAGTTATTATCTTACTGCAGACTAAAGCTGTTCATAAATATTGGATACATGTCGGCAGAACAGGGTGACCATCTAATCTGTATGTGCAGTAACCCAGAACAGGGTTACTGCAAAAGGGTAACTGCTATAATGTTGTACTGTTAAGTGAAACGTTCAGATTTGTCATCTACAGTATGTATATCTAGCATTGTATGGACAGTTTAGGGTTAACACTTTGGCTCATCCTCTTAGGTTGCCAGGAGATGGATGTAGGTCGGCCCCCAGATAAGTCAGAAGAGTGTCTAGCTGAGGAACAATGAAACCTACATGTGCATACTCCTCAGAGCTAGGCTCAAGCTCAGAGAACGTTCATCTCTGAAACTTCCACAGCCACAGGTGCACTTTTATCATCTAAATGCTTCAGAGAAGAGGGGATCAGAAGGTCCAGAATCATTGGAGTCGGTGAGCAATGCATTGTGTTCGTTTATGGCAGAAAGGCCGTAGGCCACATTCACATAAGCGCTGTGATATCTGGCAGTCTGTTCCGGTGGAGGAACAGACTGCCAGAGTTCACTGTATCCGACATAGCCAGATACCACCGTGCACCGGAGGATCCACATTCACTGTAATAGGATCCGGCCATTTTCTGGCATATATATATCGCCCCCATGATTTATATATGCCAGGAACTGTCTGAAAAAGTGCATTCTGCTATTTAAAGAACCGCAAAAGATAAGAATGGAGAGAGTTACACAGGTGAAGACACATCTTCACAGAGGCCACAAGACAGGACCTCATTCTATAGGCGGTTCCAGATGCGGGACAAGCACCTTCTGAACATTATTGAGTAATGATATATTCCATGAATATGCCATAAATGTCCAGATGGAAATATTCCATTAAGGCCTCATGCACATGAACATATTTTGTTTCTGTGTCTGTTCCGTTTTTCAATGGGTCCGCAAAAAATGTGGATAGCACACCGTGTGTTGTCCGCATCCGCATGTTCGTTCTGTAGCCCCGCAAAAAAAAATATAACATGTCCTATTCTTGTCCATTTTAGGCATTGTTCCAATGGATCTGCAAAAAAAAAAAAGGTATGGCAGAAAGATGTCATCCGTTTTTTTTTTTGCGGATCTGCAATTTGCGGACCGCAAAACACATACGGTCGTGTGCATGTAGCCTAAGAGGAAGACGTTTGGCTTTTGCCTCATGGAGATATTTTGCCTTCTTCTAAGTCCAGATTTCGGGCTAAACTGTATCAGTGTATGTCTTTTTTTCAGTCTTATTATGTTATTATATAGATCAACACAGGGTTCTATGGTGGCCATACACCTTAGCTGATACCTCTTTCTTCCAAAATCCCCCCAGCATGCACACTCAGCTCATCATGTATTCCCAATAGAAAGAAGGGAGTAGGCTGCTGCTATGGTAAAAAGGTAATTTGCAACAAGGCAAAGGCAGCTCACCCCTAATGACCGCTGAATGGGAGCACGGAATAGTCCTCTGGTGGACACATCGAAGTAATGCGAAAAAAATCCAGCTCACCAAAATCCAAGCGATTCTTTATTAAAGTTCATAAAAATTTCAATACATCAGGACAGCATGCGACACGTTGCGCGCTTGGGTCTCTACAGATATGGGCCCTTCATCATGACAAAGTCATGAGTCATGATGAAGGGCCCATATCTGTAAGAGGCCCGAAACGCGTAACGGTGTCGCATGTCTGTCCTGATGTATTGGAATTTTTATGAACTTTAATAAAGAATCGCTTGGATTTTGGTGAGCTGGATTTTTTTCGCATAGGCTGCTGCTATACACCTTTTCTGGCAGCTACTATTCTACTTTAAGAACAAAATTATCACAAATTCTTGAAGTCCAACATGCCAGAGGGGAGAGTCAGGACACACTCATACACATTAGATGGTCAAGCATCAGATTCAGCTGTCATTCACCTAATGTGTATGCTCCCTTTAAATGTGGTTCACTTGAACCATTTGGGCATTGGTTTTTGAACCTGTGAATTTTCTCTGCTTCAGGATAAATATCTTCCTAATGGAATTTACCACATATTTAATAGCATTTCTGTCATATTTTTTAGGTCAAGTTCAAGTTATATTTGTGGACTGTGTTCAACAGGATTGTTTCTTTCTATAGTTCTGTACAGCTGCATATGCCCTAGGCACCTGACTCCCATTAAAAAATGTGCCTGTGAAGCATACCAATAAGACGTTCATTCTGCATAAGTGTAGCTGTTGAAGTATATCAATAGTGATTACTCATCCTCATACTGAGGAGATGACTGCTGTATGGAAATACAGGTCTCCCCTCTGTTCAATGATAAGGCTATTATCATGAACAAATGGTTTGTTCCAGATAATTTTCTGAGAATCGGGCCCAGTAATGGTCGTGTCGCCATTAACAATGAAAAAACAGGGCTGAAAAACAGTTAGGCAGATTTACTGATCCTGTAGATGGTGTAAACATAGGCAAGCAGTCTAGACCTGCACCAGATTTACCTCAGTGGCTCAAGTTGGATGAGAGACAAGAGAGACAGAACCTAATCTACAAATGTGTGTTTCTCAGCAATATATATGCATTGTCTAAAGGCTCTTTCACACTTGCATTTTTGCTTTCCGTCCTAGAGTTCCGTTCTCGGGGCTCTAGGATGGAAAGAAACTGATCAGGATAATCCTACTGCATTCTGAATGGAGAGAAATCCGTTCAGGATGCATCAGGATGTCTTCAGTTCAGTATGTGAAAGTTTTTTGGACATTGACAAAACCGTAGCAAGCTGCGGATTTGTCTCCGTCCAAAAATCTGGAAGACATGCCGTAACGCCGGATCCGGAATTAATGCCCATTGAAGTGCATTAATCCGGATCCGGAATTAAGCTAAACGTTGTTTTGGCGCATCGCCGGATCCGACGTTTAGCTCTGCGCATGCGCAGCAGCAGTTCCGGGGGGCCCCAGTGTAAGCCCCACTTCAGTAGCGTCCTGGCTGCCATGGTAAGTACTCTGCAGCAGTGTACATACCTGCGCTGCGGCCCCGGGGCGCTCCTTCTTGACGTCACAGGTCTGGGCGGCACATTGATCTATGCGCCGCGGGGACCTGTGATGTCATGAAAGAGCGCCCGGGGCCGCAGCGCAGGTAAGTACACTGCTGCGGAGTACTTACCATGGCAGCCAGGACTTCAGAAGCGTCCTGGCTGCCATGGTAACCTGAAAGCATTTCGAAGACTGATCAGGATCCTGATCAGTCTTCAAATGCTTTCAGGAGACTGGCGTTCTGACGGATCCAGCGGGACAGAAGTGCCCGCCGGATCCTCAGAACGCAAGTATGAAAGAGCCCTAAGGGGTACTCTTTTTATTTGCTCTTGGTATGCAGAGTATATGTGGGCAGTATTGTAGGCCAGGTGATGCCCCTAATGGTTTTTGGGAAATATATTTAAATTAGCTTTCCTAAACCAATCCGATGCCAGCAAATGTTGTTCATGATAATTTGTATTTATGTTCCCCAGAAATCAAGAGGGGCGTTGTCTAGCCTACAATAATCATCATGTATATCAACTGGTCTCCATAATAGAAATAGTACCCATCCAGAGGTTCCCCCTACAGCCTTGCAACCTAAAATGCTATTCTCATCTGCTTTATTCTGATAAAGGGCTTTTGTCCTAAAAGAGCTAGTTGCAGATGTGAGGCTGGCTTAGCTATTTTTCTAGCTTTACTACATAAGCATGTTTAGAAAGCAGGAAGACATCCGCTGGGTGAAAATTATGCAGTGTTCGTATGTATGCTGTACTCTCCTTACTTTTTACCTCCTTGCTGTGCAGTAGCAAGTAGGTATACTTATAGCTCTTGCTGTCCCAATTAATCTCCATGGGTCGGCTCCTTCATATTCACCTGAGGATACATCATCAGTAAAGCAAAAACAGACAACACCTTTAGCAATTTTATTTCACCATTTTGGATCAACTTCAGTTGAAGCAGAGACACCTCCAAAGTAACATTTAACTGAAAGTAAGACAAGAAAATTACAATACCCTGCAAAGCTTACACCTATCTCACTGAAATATGCAAGCTAGTTCTCTTTCTAGAAGGATAAGAGAACCAAAATGTCTCAAGAGAAATTTACCTTAGGTTTAGGAAAGTGAATTTGAATATATTTCCCAGAAACCCAGAGGGGCATAGTCTGGCCTACAATACTGCGCGCACATACTCGGCATATTAGGGGCTCTCCATAATGAGAAAGAGTACCCCTTAGACAATGCATATATATTTTTGAGAAACACACATTTTTCTTATACTAGTCTCTCTCAGGGCCTTTTTGTACAAAAATTTATACATTTGTATTGGCAGAAGACCAAAGCTTCCGACATCTATATTTCTTCCTGAAATACTTAATTTTACCTGTAGCATAGGGACCTAAACACTAGCAAAAGTAAGTATTTGGCAATATAGAGGGCTTTAGGCAGTAGCAATTTAACTTCAAGGTACCTACAAATTAGAATAACTCCTTTAACAATGAAAAATAAATCATGTAAGACTCTTGAAATAGATAGCTCACAGTATTTCAAATTTTGGCACAAATTGGCACAAAGTTTTTTTTAAAAAAAAAACATTGTCCTTAGCATGCAGAGGGGGCATTGCTTATCTAGAAAATGGACATGGCTTTGTAGGTAGAGGGCATTCCCAAAATTGGAATATTATGCAGGAAAATATGTGTCACAATTCTAAATCAAATTAAGCCAACCAAGAGCTGGTATAACGTTAGAGAAGAGTACCAAAACATACACCACATTTAACATCCAGCCTGAGCCACTGTGATAAACTTGCTGAAAGTATAGACAACCTGATTAAGTTTACGCCATCTATAGTTTTAATAAATCTACAATATGGTTATGGAATCTAGGTGTAAGGTATCAAAAAATTTACTTCTTGTAAATTTGGTTTTATTGAAATATACAAATAATAAAAAACATTGTAATAGCATTACAAAAGAAAACAGTGTCATTCTTTTCTGTTTTGTCAGACTGGGGTGCCTTGGGTCTGCAGTAAAATTTATTCTGAGAGTCTACCGAACAGCTATGTGCAAATATTACCTGACCCCGTTCACAGATCCCTAAAACGGATTTGACACACTAGTTAGCCTAGCCTGTGCTTTAGACTGTTCTGTCCTGGTGACCCTGTCAGAATCCTGATGACTGGCTCTTGCCTTGGAGTAGGGCCCTATTTGCTATGTGAGCCAAGAACATATGCTCAGACAATGGCAGGCAGCAGTAATATGTGGCAGGAAAATCAATGGGGGACCATGCATCCACATGAAGAAAGTGGGTACCTGGGGAGAAGTCATCTCAGCCACCTGATGCATCTATAATAATAATCTGGATAGTCCATTAGGCCAGTTTCACATCTACTTTTTTTAAAATCCGGCAGGGAAAAAGCCTGCCAGAGTTCTCCAGTATAGCCGGAATGGGCCATCCACCTCCAGATCCTCATTGACTGCAATGGGATCTGGCAGCTTATCGGCATAAATGCTGGCCTTCGGCCAGACAAAAAGTAATCCACACATAACTTTTTGTCTGTCTGAAAGCCAACATTTGCGCCGCAAGGAATCCGGATACCATTATAGTCATTGTAAGCTCTGGCGTTCTGTTCCTCTGCCGGATTTAAAACACAGATTTCAAAGAAGCCTTAAACAATCTACCCAGATTTTTATATGGGCACATAGGCTAGCTGAGATGTTGTAGGCTGCCTATCTATACGTAGCGTAGTTAGTGTACTGTGCAATGTGTGACTTGTGCAGGGGGTCGGGACTAGGGGCCTATGCAGGGCATTTGCTTGCTCCTCTATGGGCCATTCCAAGCTTGCTTCTCTACGGGTTAAATCTAGTTTTGCAGTTCATCCCTATTTGCATACATGAATCACCTAGAGTGAAGCTATATTAGATAAATGCATTTTTTTTACACATGCTGGTGGGTTTTGATTAATTTATGGTATGTTTCATGCTATTCTAGTATGATGCCACAGTGGTATGATGGTGCAATGTGTTCAGACTTTGAAAGAGAACAGTCACTGACAATGGACTCCTTTTTATTATGGAAAAATAGGCCAGAATGTGGTGTCCCAAAAAAGCATAAAAAGTGGTCCGTGTTTTATCCTTCTCCCCTCTGATCTATATAGAAGAGATGACAGATGAACAGATGAGAGTGTAGGGAAAATGTCCTAAATAAAGACACCGTGCTCAAAGCCATGCTACTTTTTGATAACACCCACTAAGTTTAGGTAATTCTCTGCAATATAAAGTAACCTTTATATCATTCAATGTACTTAAAGCGCTGCTGCCACGGCAATATTTCTTAGCTATACAGAAAGCTTATGAGAAAGAGTTTTATGGGTCTTAGGAATAATCATTCCTGATATCTCATGTAAATATATTAAACTTGTCTTAAAAATGTTGACATGCAAAGGGCCATTATGGTGCACTGTTGTCCTCTAAATGGCAGACAAATCATTCATTACGGGTAAAGCAGTTGGTGGAAGATATAGATGAAAATTTTAAGCAGAAGTCAACATTTTTGATATCCTACAAGAAGGAACATGAATATTAGCTTCAAGAAGTTACATAATTAGACCCTACAATGGTCTTTCCAGTTGCCTGTTCATTTTCTGAATGCGAGGAGATGCTCCAAAGAAAAGTGCTGGTTTGACAGAATGTGAAATCAGATTGATGTTATAACGTGGAGTGAACACATCTTACTGCAGATTACTGAAAGAAAGGAACCCATAAAAAATGATTTGTGAATTGCAATAGGACAATTTCCCCGCGTGATGTGCCATCCCTTAGTGCAGATGATCATATTTTGATCATTTTTGTTAGTAGCTAAAACATAACAATTGAACAATTTTCAGTTTCCCGCAAACATTCATCTCTGAGTGAAGACAGAAATGTGTCAAATCTGAAAACTGTGATGACTTGTCTTTAATTTCCCACTATATTTTAGCCTGCCTCTTGAACATATTGCAATCCGTCAAATTTATTGACATGTAGAAAGTGCTTAGAAAGGAAATCCACCTTGTCATTAGGTATCTTGGTTGTGAAACTGTGAGATGTGTAACCCAAGGGTTCCACATCATGTCTCTAAGGGGTACTCTGCATTTGCATGTACCAGACATATGCATAGGATCCCATTTAGCCAAGGCTGTCAAAAGAGTGTCCTTTTGAAGTCCATTGGGTAGATATCCTTGTACATTGTATAGAACAGCAAAGTCTACATCGCTCAACTATACAGAGGCATCACATACATTTTTGGAATGGAAATGTATTGCTGATCTTTGCCACTATACTATTCTTGCAAACTCATAACAACTAATTCCCACACATAGTCTGAGATTCTAACGAGACCTTCTTTGTTCTCCTCTCGTCTTTTCCTCACACAATCTACAAGATTTCTCACAAGGTCTTCCCTAACCAGAAAACCCACCTGTAATATGCATGCTATCATCAAACAGCCAGATGTGCAGCTTTTACCCTCAGCTGTGTCTTCTCCCGTTAGTGTGACCTTGTAGATTGTAAGCTCTTGGAGGCAGGGTCCTTTCCCCCTCTGTACCAGTCTGTTAAATAAGTTAATGCTTATTGTATTTGTGTTGTTACATTATGTATGAGTAACCCCTCATAGATGTACAACACTTTCCAATAAAAAACTCATAAAACATTTGAGAGACTGTCAAAAAAATTGCAACCCTCCTGGACGAACCCACAAATCTCTGGTGCAGCACACAGAGGGCTGCTTTCTTCAAGAAAGCAGCCACCCCTGAGCTCTTTTTGAATGTGGTGCCAGGATCCGGCATCATCAGACAGTATTCGAATTCGCGATATTTCACGAATATTTGGTAGAATATTCGCCATATATTCACGAATTCAAAAATTTACAAATATGGTCTTGATTGTTAGAATTGCCAATGTAATATGCGCGTAATGTGTGCACAATATAGGCATGGATCACTATAGCAAAGTTTTTCAAGCTGCTAGAAGTTTCCTGAGACTGGAGAAAATGGTTGGCACGGCAGAACAATAGCTTTATATGCTCCAATATATTCGTGATTGCGAAATCGCCACTAATGATTCAAATATTTTGGCGCAATAAGTGCAACTTCCCATTTTAACAGGTCTGACTACATATTAGTAGTATCTAATGTAATGACACAGGAAAGCAGAGAGCACAGCAATAACACTGATGTCTCTCACAGAACTGCAAAATACTGCACACAATGCCTGCTGGGGAGGTTCTTATATACTAAAGGGGTAGGCAACTTTCCTATAGGTTGCTAGGGACGTTGCTAAGCTCAGACAAAGACATTGCAGCCTTCTCATTGGCCCACAAGCAAGAAGCAGGGAGGGATCATTGGTTCAGATGAAAAAAAATCTAGAATATTCGAAAATTACGAATGTATATCACTATATTCTAAATATTAACAATCTCTCGAAGTGGCGTTATTCACGATTAAAATTCGCGATTCGAACATTCACTAATCAGACTCAGCCCCAGCATCCAGACATGCTAACTCGACACTTAGGACACAAGTTTTTTTTTTTTTTTCACACGAGTGAGTTTTCTGTCTAGATGTGATGTGTGTAGCAAATGCACAGCATCCAGACTGAATCCTGACCCATACATTTCAACGGGTCTGTGCAAATAAGCATTCTTTTTCACGTATCATCCTTGCGTTCAGGAAAAATCACAGCATGTTCTAAAGTGTACATTTTTCATACAGTTCTGGCACTGGAATAGAGCACTAATGGATAAATAAATGTCTGTCTTTCTTTAGGCAAAGCAGATTCAGGCCATAACTAAAATTGTAGGTGGGGGTCGGACAATCTCTTTAATTACTTTTTTTATGGCTTTTGTCGAGGTGTCAATTTAAAGTTTGCTGCATCAGTGTATTAAACATTTTATGTAGCACAATAATGTCTGCTACATGTCGGGAAATACTCCCAAATCATGGAAGGATCAAAAGAAAGTGTTTGGGTGTCGTAGGCCGCATTCACATCTCCATTTAGAAGATCAGGCAGTTTGATACTGCGGAAATGCCGGCTGTTGGCTGAACAATAAACCGTTGTCAATGGGGATCTGGCGGTGAAGTAGAGGATCCAGTAGGCTGCTCTGTGCTGGAACATCCCACTGGTTAGCCTAACAGAGATGTGAATGAGTCCTTACACAGCACCATGGACCTATGTGTTCTCTAATTACTGGGGGTTCAAGCTTCTGACTTCACAATACAAAATGATCTTTAAACAGGACACACATTTTATATAGATGATTTGATAAGAAAAGTTGAAGCTATGGTCTGGTCAACCCAGTTCCACCTCATGGAGTAGCTTTAGGAACCTACTGGTTTAGTAGCATAGACCTAGTAACTAACATTTTGGATTATCACTAGAGATGTCGAGAACATAAAATTTTCTGTTCGCGAACGGCAAACGCGAATTTATGCAAATGTTCGCGAACGGGCGAACAGGGCGAACCGCCATAGACTTCAATAGACAGGTGAATTTTAAAACCCACAGGGACTCTTTCTAGCCACAATAGTGATGGAAAAGTTGTTTCAAGGGGACTAACACCTGGACTGTGGCATGCCGGAGGGGGATCCATGGCAAAACTCCCATGGAAAATTACATAGTTGACGCAGAGTGTGGTAAGTTGAATTCACAATGCGATTAATATAACCTGCATTAATCGCATTGCAAATTCAACTTAGAGCTGGGTTCCTAATGGTTGTATTGCTAGAATATAACGAAGATTGAGAATATAGCACTATATTCTCGATCTTCGTTATATTCTAGCAATACAACCATTAGGAACTCAGATCTAAGTTGTAATCGCAATGCGATTGATACAGGTTATATTAATGGCAATGCGATTACAACTACTAACACTGCAGCTTCAGAATGAATCTAAGATGGATGCTGTCCTTGCTTTTTGATAGGAGGTGGGAGGGTCTGGGAGGGAGACTGATGTACTAGCCCTAAAAAGGGCTTTTTGGGGTGCTGTCAGGACGCTGTCCTTAGAGCAGAGATCAGATGAGTCTTTCAGGACTGGAGTGGACACTGAATACACTAGCCTAGCTATCGATTTCCCTATTAAATCAGCAGCTGCTACACTGTCCCTCCTCTCACTAAGGCCTCTTGCACTGGACAGTATTTTGCGCACCGTATACTGGCTGTTTTTTCAGTTCAGTATACTGACAGTATACTGAACCATTTACTTCAATAGGACCGCAAAAAATACTGAAGTGTCTCCGTATGCCTTCTGTTTCAGTTTTTCTGTTCCGTTTAAATATAGAACATGTCCTATTCTTGTCCGCAAATCACGTTCAGTGGCTCCATTCAAGTCAATGGGTCCGCAAAAAAAACGGAAAGCATACGGAAGTGCATCCGTATGTCTTCCGTATCCGTTCCGTTTTTTGCGGAACCATCTATTGCAAATTTTAAGACCAAGCCCAATTTTTTCTATGTTATTACTGTATACTGTATATGCCATACAGAAAAACGGAACGGAAAAACGGAACCGAAACGGAAACACAACGGAAGCAAAAAATGGAAAAACGGATCAGAAAGAAATGGACCGCAAAACACTGAAAAAGCCATACGGTCGTGTGCAAGAGGCCTAAGACTGCAGCTTCCAAATGAATCTAAAATGGATGCTGTCCAGGAGATGGGAGGGTCTGGGAGGGAGGGTATGCTGCTGATTGGCTGGAATGTGTCTGCTGACTGTGAGGTACAGGGTCAAAGTTTACTCAATGATGACGAATAGGGGGCGGACCGAACATCGCATATGTTTCCCCGCCGCGGCGAACGCGCACAAGCTATGTTCGGCGGCGAATAGTTCGGTACATCTTATTTGCGAATTCAACTTAGAGCTGGGTTCCTAATGATTGTATTGCTAGAATATAACGAAGATTGTGAATATAGCGCTATATTCTCAATCTTCATTATATAATTCTAGCAATACAACCATTAGGAACCCAGCTCTAAGTTGAATTCGCAATGCGATTAATATAACCTGCATTAATCGCATTGCGAATTTAACTTAGAGCTGGGTTCCTAGAATATAACGAAGAATATAACGTTATATTCGTCAATTCTAGCAATACAACCATTAGGAACTCAGATCTAAGTTGAATTCGCAATGTGATTAATACAGGTTATATTAATCGCATTGCAATCACAACTTAGATCTGTGCATTACAGAATACAATATAAATTATATTTCAATGCTATGCTGTCACCTGAAATATTGAAATATACTAGTAATCGGCTTTTAAGTCTTTTACTGACAGGCCTATTACTAGTACAGGCAGCCTTCCCTGATCTCAGCCAGGGGAAGGCAACCTGGGCAGGGAAGTGCACGGCTCCCAGTTTTAGCACTCCCAGATGCAGTGTTAACATCTGACCATAGCATCTGAGGGGGTAAAATGTCTGTGATTGGCATTACCAAAGGTCAAGCTCCCTGTGATAAAGCTTTTCTGTTGCGAGGCCAATGTTATCACAGTTCTAATATCATAAATGTTAGAGAAACTGACCAAAGCATTTCACTTCTAGAGAATGAAAATATAATTTCTTTAATGCTTTATCCAAGTTTCAATAAAATAAAGCCCATGTCCAGACATTGTGCCATTTTTTGTGGGAAATGTTGTCCATTGTGGTGCTTTTGCTCAGTTTTGCTGCCTTTTTGGGCCTCTGGATTTTTTTTTCAAAATGCTGAATACTCTAGATTTTTTCCCATAGGTTTTTCTATGAGAAATAAAAAATCATAAAAACTCATGTAAAAAAAAGTGTGAATAAATGCTACCCCCGAAAAAAAACTAAAACAAACACTTATAAGAATATATCAGATTCAAAATAACACCAGAAAAAAGTGTGTGTGAAGGACGCCGTATAATAAATAAACATCATAGATTTTTGTTCATGTAATGGTAAGGTAAATAAAAACTATTCTGTTACAAAGTAAAAATGTAGGTAACAAGTAAAGCACAGATCTCAAAATATTCACATACAGAACAGAAGTTCCAGCTAAATTATCTTTCTATTATTAAGGAAAAAATAGAAGAACAAGCACATACGCTAGTTTCTTGGTTCCTTGTGGGCTTCTCCATCCTTGATCATCCACCATCTGGATCACTGAAGGAGTAAAGCGCTAGACTCACATCTACAAATCTAATTTTAACAAATTAGCATCAGTTTGGTAAATAGTTACCAAGGCAACACACCCACAGGATGTCTGAGCACTTACTGTCTATGCGTATTTATTAATATTAACTGCACACAAAATAAATTATAAAAACAAACTGTTATTAGTCCACATTACGGACATAGGACACTAAACTCTCAATGTGGGTCATAAAAGTTAAGTTGAATGATGCAGGTTTTATACTGTTTTTAAACAAGTTTGGGCAAATTACAAAAAACAAAACAATTTTTGTTATTATTACAAAGTTTGTTGCTGTTTTTGGCAGAAAGTAGCACTATTTTTCAACCCTGCATAACCTATTTTAACTTAAAGTCATGAAGACATATTTTAAAGGAATATTTCTATTACCAAATGTTATTTCACACTGTTAGAATATAACAACATTCTGATTGGTGGGCGCCTCACATTTGTGACCCTGCTGATCCAAAGAATGAAGAGGCCAAGGCCCCCTAATGTTTTAAGCTGCACAGCGGCACTCCTTACTGTCTGTTGTGCAGTGAATTGCAACACTGGTTCGCTGAATTTTCCAAAAGCATTTGCTTCGATCCGAATTTATTTGCGGCGAATTGCGTTAAAAAACGTATATTCCCTGGTTGCTGAGAGCCTTTATAGTGGTGTAGAACACTGTGCCTTGCAGTAACACGCATAAGGAATGTGCTTTGGTAGTGAAATAATACTGTAAGTCAGTATGACATGCAGATGACAGGCGTCGCTATTAGAATCACTGCTCACTTCACTTATTTGGGCAGTCACGGGGCCAAAACTGACCAAATAACTCAAGTATGAACTCAGCCTTACAGGTGAATGTTGGTGTAAAAAAGAAGCACACTCCTTTTACACCATCAGCAGCTGATTCCACATAGATGTCTACAGAACCTGTTCTATTAAGCGCTTATACAAGTAGAGCCCCCCCCACAGAGTTCAGAGGGTATCAGCAGATAGTTTGTGTTGACGTCACTGATTAATTTGCCCTTCCTCTGATCCATCAGAACAATAACCCCAAAAAACAGATCCTGTCTGTGGAGCATACGCCTTCCCTCGGTCAGCATTTGGTCAATAATCCATCAGTATTGCTAATGCAAAAAAAAAAAAAAAAAAAAAACAGGAGTGGATCTAAAACAGAGATTTGCTACTAAATCAGAGGCCAATTCTGATGGGACCATACAGGCCTTACAGCTGCTACACAGACAGGATCTGTTGTGCGTCTAATTTTTACTGCCTTCTGACAGATCCGAAGAAAAGTCAAATAAGGCCAAAAGGCAAAATAGAGGCCCAGTGGGAACAGCATGAGAAGTCCACAGAGTGGCACAATGACATAGTGGTGAGGTGAAAGCAGCATGAGGAAACCACAAAGTGGTGCAATGACAGAATCTGGAGGTGGCAGCTACATCTGGAGGCCACAGAGTGGCACAATGACAGAGTGGAGGTGGCAGCAATAGCATCAGGAGACCACAGAGTGGCAAGGTGCCATAGTGTGGAGGAGGCAGCAACATAAGGAGACCACAGAGTGACCCACAGAGGGTTAGATCAAATAAATAAAGGAAATTAAAACACCCCAGAAAAGTCTGTAATTTTCTCAGTTCACCACACAATGGCTAATAAGCTAATAAGCAAAAGGGATTCACAACAAATAACTGCACCGCTGACCGGCAAATAGGCCCTTATTTTTTTCCACTTATACACTCCACAAAAGGCTTTTCAACATATAACTACACTGCTGAATGGCAAAAATATTTTTCTGTTGCCACTAATACACATCAAAAAGGGCTTTACAACATATAACTGCGCCGCACAAGGGCAAATAAGACATACTGTAGAAATATTTCCTTGTAATAAACCCTGTTAATGGTTGTATCAAACAGCACTTGCAGCCCAATAACAAGATCGGTTTGCTGGAATTACAGAGCAGTATAATGGATATTTGGATCCCCAGTCAATGCAGCAAGGTGTAATAGGATTATTCCTATTACCCAGGCTGTAACCTCCCCTACCGAACCCTGTTCTACATAAATGCTGTGAAAGGTGTGACTCTGGGCAATATTGAAAGTGGGGCCCCAAATCCTTAAATATTGGACTAGCAGTTTGACAGAACTTTGTAGGCACGGACAGCGGTTGCAACCACAGCAGCTGAGTGTAGAATGCCACATTATACTGTATCTCTTTAGCCTTTCAACTGTAAGCTGCTGATCCTGCAGCCTCTTTGGGTATGTTCACACAGAGTATTTTCTGTGCTTAAAAATACCCAATGCAGAATCGCATCAGGTTTTTTTCTGACTAATTTTATAAAACACTTTTTGATGCAGTTTTGGCATGGATTTTCATTTATTCCCATTTTCAATGGGAATTGTGGACACGCGTTATGAATAGCCTGGGCATACAAGCTAAAAAATGGAGCTGTCCCATCCGGGCCCCTGAAGTCAAGGGAGAGCACAATGTCATCCTCCATTATGCTATGAGTGTTCTGATAATAGCTGATCACTGGCTCTGCTATTTTTAGAAATTCTATAGCAGTGAATGGAGATAATGCTGCGCATGCACACTGTTATGGGGAACGTGTGAGTGACACACTGTTGTGGATGACCTGTGGATGTCACACTGTTATAGGGGACCTGTGTATGTCACACTGTTATGGAAGACCTGTGGATGTCACAATGTTATCGGGGATCTGTGGAGGACATTGTTATGGGGGACCTGTGGATGACACACTGTTATGGGGGGTCTGTGGAGAACACTGTTAAGGAGTATCTGGCTGTGATACGGCCACAATGTGTGACATAGCTTTACAGATTCCTTTATTAGCAGTCCTGGTCAGCTCCCCCCAAGTACTTAAAAAATAAAAAGAAGACACTGCTAATTTATACTCAGGTTCTTAATCTATACTACAATGCCCCCCTCCCCCCTTCATTAACAATGCAGACCACCTAAACAATGATGTCTTTATTAGTTTAACTAGAGCCCTCTATGGCCCAGACAGCCATTTGGCAATTGAACACAGCACGGCCATGTCACAAGCACCACACGAGCATGTCATTTGGTTGTGCCCTGCAGTCACAGGGAGCCCACAGGACAGAAGGAGCTCACATAGTGGCACAGGGAAAACACAGAGCTGACAGTAGGAACTCACAGGTCAGTGACCATCAGTACTTGAGGGCAGTGCAGGGCTGCTACAATGAGAGTGTGACCACAGCAGCCCTGCACCCCCTTCTCCACAGACACTGCTGCATGCTTCTTACTAGATGGACTTACCAGGTGCTTTAATTGAACGGTCCTAGGAGCTCCTGCAGTCCGGCAGCCTAGAGCAAGTGCAGGCAAAGGCTGGGGAGCTGGGCTATGTTTCCTTCTCCCACACAGAACATCCTGATGCTGGCCTGTCACTGAGCTCTGGTAAGACTTGGGGGAGAGTACTTAGATATCTAACACCAGGGGGACCCTGCATGGCATGCATGGCATTACAGGTGATCCCGCCTTTTCAGAGTTCCTTTCTCCCTATCCTCACACGTTCAGCAGCTTTTTTAGGAAAAATGCGATTCCTTACTACAAATAGCAAGGAAATTCAGATTCGGAGCTAATCGAATAATTCCTGAAATTCGGATCGAATTCCACTTCATCAGCTTCGATTCGCTCATCTCTAGCCATGACTTACTATGACATAAATCTTCTTAAACCATTTTTCTTTTTGATTATGATATGCAGTGCCTTGAAAATGTATTCATACCCCTTGAACTTTTACACATTATTTCATGTTACACCCACAAACAAATGTATTTTATTCAGATTTTATGAGATAGTCCAGCACAAAGTATCAAGTATGTATGAAGTGAAAAGCAAATGGTACATGGTTTTCAAAACTTTTAATAAATAAATATCTGAAAAGAAAAGTGTGGCATGCATTTGTAATCAGCCCCCTGTACTCTGATACCCCTAAATAAAATCCAGTGTTACCAATTGCCTTTAGAAGTCACCTAAATAGTAAATAGAGTCCACCTGTATGTAATGTATTCTCAATATAACTACAGCTGTTTTGTGAAGGCCTCAGAGGTTTGTTAGAGAACATTAGGGATCAAACAGCATCATGAAAACCAAAGAACACACCATACAGGTCAGGGATAAAGTTGTGGAAAAACATACCAAGCTCTGAATATCTCACAAAGCACTGTTCAATCCATCATCCAAAATTGGAAAGAGAATGGCACAACTGGAAACCTACCAAGACATGGCTGTCCACCTAAAATAACAGCCCAGGCAATGAGAGCACTAATTAGAGAAGCAGCCAAGAGGCCCATGGTCATTTTGGAGGCGCTGCAGAGATCCACAGCTCAGGTAGAAGAATCTGCGCACAAATGTGTACTCCACAAATCTGGCCTTTATGAAAGAGGGGCAAGAAGAAAGCCATTTTTTAATGCAAGCCATAAGAAGTCTCGTTTGCCACAAGCCATGTAGGGGACACAGTGAACGTGTGGAAGAAGGTGCTCTGTTCGGATGAGACCAAGGTTGAACTTTTTAGCCTAAGTGCAAAAGGCATAAGACTGGTGGAGAGGTTTACCTTCCAGCAAACCCACCCTAAACATACAGCCATATCTACAATAGAATAGTTTAGATCAAAGCACATTTATGTGTTAGAATGGTCCAGTCAAAGTTCAGACCTAAATCTCACTGAAAATCTATGGCAAGACTTGAAAATTGCTCTTCACAGATGCTTTCCATCCAGTCTGAGCTTGAGCAATTTTGCAAAGAAGAAAGAGCAAAACTTTAAGCCTCTAGATCTGCAAAGCTAGTAGAGACATACCCCAAAAGGCTTGCAGCTATAATTGCAGCAAAAGGTGGTCCTAGAAAGTGACTTGGGGGTTTGATACAAATGCACGTCACACTTTCCAGATTTGTATTTCTTAAAAATTTTGAAAACCATGTATCATTTTCTTTTCACTTCACACATACTTGCTACTTTAACCACTTCAGCCCCCCTAGCTTAAACCCCCTTAATGACCAGACCACTTTTTACAATTCTGCACTACACTACTTTCACGGTTTATTGCTCGGTCATACAACTTACCACCCAAATGAATTCTACCTCCTTTTCTGACACTGCGGTGGGGCGGACTGAAGGCAATTGTGCGCACAAGATCAGTCCTGATCAGGCGAACACTGCGTTTTTTTTGTAAAGCCTAAGGTGACCGTAATGTACTGATATAGATCTGATTGCGATCAGTCTTGATCACCTACAGATACTATATAGTACTAGTGCTGATTAGCGACAGATAACGGCATGCGCGTTCACAGGAAATCTCGCGTCTCGCGAGATGACGCCTAGATGCATCAATGAGAAATAACCCGGCCGCCCGCAGGACGCATCCCTGTGTTAGGCGGTCGGGTAGTGGTTAAAGGATACCTGTCACATTTAGACCCTAATTTTAATTTTCATATATGTAGTTACTAATAACATAATATTCCTGAATCAATAACTATTAGACTTACTTACCCCATATTTAACCGCTACAGGACCGCCGCACGCAGGATTGCGTCCTGGCGGCGGCCCTGTAGCTCTGATCGGACGCATCGGCGCGTCATCTCGCGAGACGCGAGATGACGCGAGGACGCGCCCGCACATGCGCAATGCGCGCCATCGGCGCGCTCGCATGTAGTTATACTACAGCCTGCCAGCGCCGATCGTGCGCTGGCAGGCTGTATATGGCAGAAAAATCGCAGATCAGACGTTGTTCTGTGAACAGCGTCTGATCTGCTTGCTGCCTGCTTCTCTGGTGGTCCCTTTGCTTGGGACCACCAGAGAAAAAATATCAAAGTGCACCAATCACCACACAACCCCCCCCACCGCCCCCACCCACCCACCACCCCCTGTCACTGATTAACCCCTGATCTCCCATGTCACCCCCTGATCACCCCCTGTCACCCCCTGTCACTGATCACCCCTGTAAGGCTCATTCAGATGTCCGCATGTGTTTTGCGGATCCACGGATCCGCAAATCCGCGGATCCGCAAAACACGGACACCAGCAATGTGCTTTCCGCATTTTGCGGATCCGCACATTGCCAGAACTATATAGAAAATGCCTTTTCTTGTCCGCAATTGCGGACAAGAATAGGACATGTTCTATACTTTTGCGGATCTTCACCACGGATCCGCAATTACGGATCCGAGCGGGACAAAGTCTGTCCCCATAGAATTGAATGTATCCACATTTCTGTTCCGCAAAATTTTGCGGAACAGAATTGCGGACGCTTGAATGAGGCCTTAGGGTCCCTTAGCGATCGCAGCTTTATAGCTTTTCCTCTTTTTTTTTGCACATTTTTTAGAGATTTTTTCATCCACATTGATCAATGTGAATGGAAAAATATGTGACGTTCATTTTTTTCTTTCAGCGCAGAGGCTGAACGGAAAAATTCTCATTACCCGTATGGTCAATATAAGGAGAATCGCAAAACTCCTAATTCTGGCCATACGTGTAATGATTGCGGAGACCCCTAAAATGCCAGGGCAGTACAAAAACCTCACAAGTGACCCCATTTTAGAAAGAAGACACCCCAAGGTATTCCGTGAGGGGTATGGTGAGTTCATGTAAAATTTTATTTTTGTCACAAGTTAGTGGAATGTGAGACTGTAAAAAAAAAAAAAAAAAATACCATTTCCGCTAACTTGTGCCAAATTTTTTTTCTGTGAACTCGCCATGCCCTCACGGAATACCTTGGGGTGTCTTCTTTCCACAATGGGGTCACATGTGGGGTATTTATACTGCCCTGGCATTTTAGGGGTCCTAAAGCGTGAAAATCCAAATGCGTAAAAATGTCCTGTGAAATCCTAAAGGTACTCATTGGTTTAGGCCTTTGCATTTGGCTGCAAAGTGTCACTCATGAGTATCGCCGTACTCAGGAGAGTAGGGCAAGTGTTGGGGTGTATTTATATATACCCATGCTGTGTGTGAGAAATATCTCTGTAAACGACAACTTTTTAAATTTTTTTATTCAAAGTTGTCAATTTACAGAGATATTTCTCTCACCCAGCATGGGTATATGTAAAAATACACCCCAAAACACATTGCCCTACTTCTCCTGAGTACGGCGATACCACATGAGTGACACTTTTTGCAGCCAAGATGCGCAAAGGGGCCCTAAAACCAATGAGTACCTTTTAGGAGGGCATTTTTACGCATTTTCCTTCTCACGCTTTAGGGCCCCTAAAATGCCAGGGCAGTATAAATACCCCACATGTGACCCCATTTTGGAAAGAAGACACCTCAAGGTATTCGCTGAGGGGCATAATGAGTCCATGAAAATTAAACTTTTTGTCAAAAGTTAGCGGAAAGGGAGACTTTGTGAGAAAAACAATAAAAATCAATTTCCACTAACTTGTGCCAAAAAAATCTTCTATGAACTCGCCATGCCCCTCACGGATTACCTTGGGTGTCTTCTTCCAAATGGGGTCACATGTGGGGTATTTATACTGCCCTGGCATTTTAGGGGCCCTAAAGCGTGAGAAGAAAAATGCGTAAAAATGCCCTCTCTAAAGGTACTCATTGAATTAGGGCCCCTTTGTCATTTGGCTGCAAAGTATCACTCATGGTATCGCAGTACTCAGGAGTAGGCAATGTGTTTGGGGTGTATTTTACATATACCATATTGGGTGAGAGAAATATCTCTGTAAATTGACAACTTTGAATAAAAAATTTAAAAAGTTGTCGCTTACAGCGATATTTCTCACACGCAGCATGGGTATATGTAAAAATACACCCCAAAACACATTGCCCTACTTCTCCTGAGTACGGCGATACCACATGTGTGACACTTTTTGCAGCCTGGGTGCGCAAAGGGGCCCTAAAACCAATGAGTACCTTTAGGATTTCACAGGCCATTTTTATGCATTTGGATTCTCACACTTTAGGGGCCCCTAAAATGCCAGGTGAGTATAAATACCCCACATGTGACCCCATTTTGGAAAGAAGACACCCGTAGGTATTCTGTGAGGGGCATGGTGAGTCCACAGAATTTTTATTTTTTGGCATAAGTCAGCGGAAATTGTTTTTTTTTGTTTTTTTAATTTTGTTTTTTACAAAGTCTCATATTCCACTAACTTGTGACAAAAATAAAATTTTACATGAACTCACCATACCCCTCACAGAATACCTTGGGGTGTCTTCTTTCCAAAATGGGGTCACATGTGGGTATTTATACTGCCCTGGCATTTTAGGGGCCCCTAAAGCGTGAGAAGAAGTCTGGAATCCAAATGCGTAAAAATGCCCTATGAAATTCTAAAGGTACTCATTGGTTTAGGGCTTTGCGCATCAGGCTGCAAAAGTGGCACACATGGTATGCCGTATCAGGAGAAGTAGGCAATGTGTTTTGGGGTGTATTTTTATATATACCCATACTTTGTGTGAAAAATATCTCTGTAAACGACAACTTTTAAAAATTTTTTATACAAAGTTGACAATTTACAGAGATATTTCTTCACTCCAACATGGGTGTATGTAAAAATACACCCCAAAACACATTGCCCTACTTCTCCTGAGTACGGCGATACCACATGAGTGACACTTTTGCAGCCTGGGTGCGCAAAGGGCCCAAATTCCAACGAGTACCTTTAGGTTTTACATGGCGGCTCACAATTTAGCCCCGCCCAAAATGCCAGAACAGTAAACACACCCCACAAATGACCCCATTTCGGAAAGTAGACACCCCAAGGTATTCACTGAGGGGCATAGTGAGTCCGTCTGAGATTTTTTTTTTTGCCAGAAGTTATCAGAAATTGAAACTTTTTTTTTTTTTTTTCTCAGAAAGTGTCATTTTCCGCTAACTTGTGAAAAAAATGAAATGATACATGAACTCACCAAGCCCCTCCGCGAATACTTTGGGGTGTCTTCTTTCTAAAATGGTGTAATTTGGGGGTATTTATACTTTCCTGACATTCTAGCACCTGAAGAAACATGACAGGCGCTCAGAAAGTCAGAGCTGCTTCAAAATGCCGAAATTCACTTTTTGCACCATAGTTTGTAAACGCTATAACTTTTACCCAAACCAATAAATATACACTTATTGGATTTTTTTATCAAAGACATGTAGAACAATAAATTTAGAGAAAATTTATATAGAAATGTAGTTTTTTTTTAAAAATTTTACAACAGAAAGTGAAAAATGTCATTTTTTTGCAAAAATTTCGGTAATTTTTGATTAATAGCAAAAAAAGTAAAAATGTCAGCAGCAATGAAATACCACCAAATGAAAGCTCTATTAGTGAGAAGAAAAGGAGGTAAAATTCATTTGGGTGGTAAGTTGCATGACGGAGCAATAAACGGTGAAAGTAGTGTAGTGCGGAATTGTAAAAAGTGGCCTGGTCATTAAGGGTGTTTAAGCTAGGGGGGCTGAAGTGGTTAATGAGATTCAGCCCTTAGCAACCAGTCTGCATAAAACTGCAATTTCACTATTCTGTTAAGATGGCTGACTCTGCCCTGAGGCTAATCCATAGGACGCCTGCAGTGAAGTTAGTGAAGACCAGCACTGTATAGGGGAATCTTGCAGTGAAGTTCCTAGGTCTGGCTGAAGCCTGTAGTCCTCCTACAACACAGAGGGGTTGCCCAAGCTCTCCTCTTACCACATGATGCTTTCATTTATACACCGAGCAGGCTTCCCCAGCTGCTCTAGCTACACTCTCCAGCACTGCTAAGGGAGTGTCTACCAAGTGCAGGGATGTGGAGAAGTGCACACAGTCCAGCACTGTTATCATCTGTCAGGGAGGACCTGGCTCTTTATCCATTCCCTTACAACGTTTACTCTAGCTGTCCCTGCTTGTGCATCCTCCGTCTACCTCTGAGCAAACTGAGACAGAAGAAGCCTAGATACCTGATTTTAATCTCAGGTAACAATAGCCAATACTGGGGACAAAATGTGGCTTTTAGGGGTTATTTATTAAACAATCAAAAATTAAAACAGGGCCAACAAGGTGATATTAATCACCAAAATTAAATAGTAAAAAAAAAAAAAAAATGCGACAGTTATCTTTTAAATACCAATAAAATACATTAATGTTTGTGGGATTAACGTGAAAAAAAAAGTGGAAAAGTTCTAGGAGTATTAATACTTTTTCAAGGGACTGTATGCATTAAAAAGTCAATAGAGGCTATGTACACATTCCAGGGGAATTTTTTATGATTGTATATTACTCATTTTGAGCTAAAAATTATTTTTAATTAGTATTTATTAAAAAATATTCAGCCATTTCTGAGATACAAGGATTTAAAATCAGTCTGTTTGTAAGCTGTCACAGTCTGTTTTCTTCAAATCTCATCATCTGATGGCTCATGTGTAGCTCTTATCTCTGATCTCCTGACCTTATTTAAGCCAAACTCTAAGTTTGAACGGTAGATGCCTGAAGATGGCCTCGGAGTCTTTCAACCGAAGCAGTCTTTAGCCGCAAGCGCTCAACTGACCATTTTTAATTCTTCATTTTTGCAATCGACGGGAGTCTTAGCACTTGGATCTCCACGTCGTTTGATATGTCACTATGACATAGAAGCTTTTACAAAGGGCAGTTACTCTCTTTAAGTGACCTGGAACAAACGGCATGTACATGTGCAGCCAAGCAAGTACAGGTGAGCCTGGCAGTTAGTGGTGAGCTGCACGCGGATCCTGCTGCTGGGCCACATCATGTACGGGCAGCCTTACAGGAGACCCATACTCCTAATCAAATTCTGAAGATTAGCCTTGGGTGACAGAACAAAATACCTTCACCTTACCCATGCACGTGTCTCTTTTCTTGGTGAGTCCCCAAACCTGAGGCAACAGGGAGGAGACAGTTTGCTGTCCAAGATAAAGAAGCCCCCAACAAGTTTTTGTAATGCCCTCTCTTGTGCCCACACCCTGAATTGTGATGAATAATTTCATGTAACATTGCTCATAAACTACAAAATGTTTCTCAGGCCGAAGAGAAAGAAAATCAGCTTCAGGGGGCATTCACACAAACATATTTTCGGTCTTTATCCAATCCGCATTTTTTGTGGATCAGATGCAGACCCATTAACGTCCATGGGGCCACAAAGGATGAGGGCAGCCATATGTCCTGCCCGCCAAAAAAAAAGTAGAACAGGTCCTATACTTGTCCGTTTTGCGAATAAGAATAGGCATCTTTAACAAAGGGCGGGCCATGCTGATCCGCAAAATGTGGAATGCACACAACCATTATCCATGTATTTTGGATCCACAATTTGGGAACAGCAAAATGAGAAGGAATTGCTGTCTGGCCTTCATTTTTGTACCACTGCTGGCATTCAATGTCTGAATGAGTGAAGTAATGAAGTAAATCACATAGAAACAGAATAGACAGTGAACCGATACAGCTGACTGTATCAGATGTTGATGCAAATGATCTTCAAAATGTGCAAATTTGCTTAATTAATCTCAAATTGACAGTTTACTCAGTGCTAGCCTGCTATCATATGTATCACCATGGGTACTTTTCTCTACACTTCCTTCTTTACGATGTTAGATTCCCTCATTACATTCTTTCTCTTTCATTATACTCTATACTGTCTCCCACTCATTTTCAAGTATTAGTTAGTGCTGATCACGAATTTTCGAATTGCGAATTTTAATCGCGAATATCAGCACTTCGAGAATTCGCGAATATTTAGAAATTAAATTAGCATAAAATTCGCATAAGCTGGTATTTAAAAGGTATCTTAAATGCCAGTTTATGCAAATTTTTATGCGAATTTATGCGAATTTTTTATGCGAATTTTCGCAAACAAGAAAATAATGTCTGGAGATTACGAATTTGCGAATTTTCGAATATATGGCGAATATTCGCCCAAATATTCGCGAAATATCGCGAATTCGAATATTGCCCCTGCCGCTCATCACTAGTATTAGTGATATACTAATCCTATCCAACACCTATCTATACACGACCAGTCTCCTGGGTGCCCCCAAACAGTAAGGGTGCACTCACACATGTTGGCAAATTTCCGCTAGAGAATGTTGCGGATTTCTACCCTGGAATCTGTGGATTTCTGTGCGGATTGCATCCCCCAATGAAATGAAAGGAGACATCTAGCTTCATAAAACGGAAATAAATGATTAATTCTGCGGCGGAAACACAGAGAAGGGATTGACACTTTTCAGTCCCATAGAATAACGTGGAGGAAATCTTTGTGTTGTGGATTTTCTGGCAGAATTTTCCACCAGATGTGAGTACACACTGACAGTGCCCAACACATACTAAGAATAACCCTTTAGTGTCCTCTTACCATATGAATACTGTATTAGTGCCCAACACCATAAGAATGTCCCCTTAGTGCCCCATAGATGGTAATAATGCAGTCATTGTGTCTTTATTACAGCATGATGCCCCTAAGTGCCCCTTAGCCAGTGTGATGGTGCCAGGTGTCCTGAAACAGAGTGATTCCCCTAAGTGCCCTACACAAAAGAATTCCCTCTCAGTGCCCACCTCGTTCCCAGCGATTAGCTGTTGTGTGAGCGCTGCTTCCTCTTTACTGTTTAACTGCATGCCATCTAGATTGTAGCCGCCGTGCTGTCTAACTAAGACTGCTAGTCTCGTTCACATGAATGGGACAAGCAGTTGTAATTACACTTCACCGCCTCTTAGTTCACTGAACAACGACCATTAACTAATAAGATATAACTTTTATTCCATTACTATTAAAATCCGTTTTAAACCTTGGTTATATTTATGTATATATCAAAAAAACAATAAACATATATTCCAATAGCTTTAGGTAGGTCAAGGGACTGTGATTAGAGTGTTAGGGGAAATGCTATCTCTAGCCTCTCACTATTCTGATACACCCTACCTAAGAACGGAATGGCCGCCCCAATAGGGGCGATCCCGTATCACGTGCCTCCTGAATTCCCTACAAGACCCTGAAAAAAGTTGGCCTCGTCTATACTGGCCTAGACTGTTGAAATTTACCAAAAACAAAAACAAAAATTACAATTGAAAGTCCCCAGAAAAGTGCTAAAAAAAATATTGAGGGATAAGTAAGTGAATATAGAAAAGATAACAATACATCTGAAGACTGTCCCAACGCATTTCACCATTTAACAATGTTAGGTTTATCAAGGGACAAAAGGTTGTGGATCTACAGTTGTGTTCAAAATTATTCAACCCCCAATGCTGTAAAGGGTTTTAGGGAATTTAGTGTACATTTGTAATTATGTTCAGAAAGAAATCTTACAAGGACTTTTTAAAGAACCAAATGCAACTAAAATGACATCAATTGTTTTTGTAATACAGCATTAAATGTTTTTTTTGTGATTTCTTCATTGACACAATTATTCAACCCCTTAAAGACTACCACTCTTAAGAACAGAGGTTCATTCAAGTGTTTTCGATCAGGTATTGAAAACACCTGTGGATGTCAAGGAGCAGCAATCAAGCATAATAAGCACCAATTAGGCAGATTTAAAATGACTGTGATACATAGCTCCTTCTAGACATTTACTGGTGTGTTTACAAAAATGGTGAAGTCAAGAGAATGGTCCAGGAAGACAAGAGAAGAGGTGATTTCTCTTCACAGGAAGGGCAATGGCTATAAGAAGATTGCAAAGATGTTAAACATACCAAAAGACACCATAGGAAGCATCATTTGCAAATTCAAGGCAAAGGGCACTGTTGAAACGCTACCTGGTCGTGGCAGAAAGAAGATGCTGACTTCGACTGCTGTGCGCTACCTGAAGCGCAAAGTGGAGAAAAGGCCCCGTGTGACTGCTGAGGAACTGAAAAAAGATTTGTCAGATGTGGGTACTGAAGTTTCAGCTCAGACAATAAGGTGCACACTGCGTAATGAAGGACTCCATGCCAGAACTCCCAGGCGCACCCCCTTGCTGTCTCCAAAGAATAAGAAGAGTCGACTGTAGTATGCCAAAAGTCACGTGGACAAACCACAAAAGTTTTGGGATAGTGTTCTGTGGACTGATGAAACAAAATTAGAACTGTTTGGGCCCATGGATCAACGCTATGTTTGGAGGAGGAAGAAAAAGGGCTAGGAAGAAAAGAACACCTTGCCTACTGTGAAGCACGGCGAGGGGTCAATCATGCTTTGGGGCTGTTTTGCTTCTACAGGTACAGGGAAGCTTCAGTGTGTGCAAGGTACCATGAATTCTCTTCAGTACCAGGAGATATTGGATGAAAACGTGATGCAGTCCGTCACAAACCTGAGGCTTGGGAGACGTTGGACCTTTCAACAGGACAATGATCCCAAGTATACTTCCAAGTCCACTAGAGCATGGTTGCAGATTAAAGGCTGGAACATTTTGAAGTGGCCATCGCAGTCACCAGACTTAAATCCGATTGAGAACCTCTGGTGGGACTTAAAGAAAGCAGTTGCAGCGCGCAAGCCTAAGAATGTGACTGAACTGGAGCCTTTTGTCCATGAAGAATGGGCGAAGATACCCGTAGATCGCTGCAAGACACTTGTGTCAAGCTATGCTTCACGTTTAAAAGCTGTTATAACTGGAAAAGGATGTTGTACTAAGTACTAAGACTGAATGTCACTTGGGGGTTGAATAAAACTGATAATGATGTGAGCACATAAAAGACATTTGTGGTTATTTCATTATAAATGTTATGTTATATTTGTCTGACTTACAAGTGCCTCTTTGATTTAATTGTAAACAAGATGACTGAAATTATCAAAATCAATGTCAAACTGGCCAAAACACTCAATTTCAGTGGGGGTTGAATAATTTTGAACACAACTGTATATCCATCTAAAAACAGTCTAGAAATAGATATTCAGACTATCCACCATATGTTTGAGGATATCAATAAGAATGTCACTGAAAAATCGTATGCAAAAACAGCTCTCTGTTGTCAGTAAGGATACCACTGATTTGAGCGCCAGATATCACAGACAACCGCTGACTAAGAAACTGAGTGTATTTCAGTTGTGCTGAGTAGATATATAAGACGGGCTAGATACAAAAGGCTGCCAGCAACTGTAAACAGATATCCAGGGGTAAAAAGTTACCAACCAAGCGGAGGTCAATGTTTATAAATATAACATCAAGTGACCGAAAAAGTACCTCAGTTACCAACAGGGGCAGCGCTGAATACACAATAGTTACTCAATATAACCTCAGTGCTGCGTGTATGTAAAATTAATTAAGCTGAGTGTATAAGGTTGAGCTCGATATGTAAGATATGTGCTAAATAACACTGTCGCTGGCAAACCTCATACATGAAAGATTAAAGCTGAGTACATCATTCAGTTCAATAAATATGTAGCCCCTATTCCTCAGTCAACAGTAATCAAGGTGCCTCTCAAGCAATACAGTTCTATGGATAACAAGTATTGGTATACATAGGCCATGTCCACCCCAGAAGGGGAGAAGTAACTTGTGTGTCCATATGCAGGAGAAGGTCCAGGTCAGCGACTGCGGACGTAGTTAATTTAGAAGCATGCCGAATACGATGAAGGCCAAGGCAACGATATGCGCTGGAATCAAGGAGCTCCCGTCCGTGTGTCTCTATAGATGGAGAGACGCCAGTATGACTGCACACAGTGCGCTCTTTTAAACTGGCGCGGGCCTGGATGACGTACTTCATCACCTGATATGGTCATGTGACCGGCCAAGCAGTGACGTATGTGGTCACCTGATCGGCGCTCTACACGTCCTTGTACCTACTGAAGCATATAGTTAAAGCCCAGCTATTCTAGATTGAGACAGCGCGATCATACTAGAAAAAAGAGAGCTGCTAAGTTTATTATTTATTATAGGTCCGAATAATAGTGAAATATATACCAAGGTAGAAATATATGGATAACTTTAGTCCATTAATGCCAACTGGATAATAAGATATATAAATGGACCAAAAATGTAGATATGTAAAAGCTGGCCTTATATAAAGCACACAAAATCTATACTGTCATTTAGTCCATATGGTACAGATGTATTTAGTGTATAAATCCATTTTGATTCTTTTTGTCTCAGGATTTTGTCCAAGTTACTGCCCCTAATTGAAGGTTCAATGACTTCAATAGCTAGGAGTCGTAGATGTTGTGGATTATTCCCATGCTGTGTGCGGACATGGCGCGCCAATGGTTTATCTCGATTATTACGGATGTCGCCAATGTGCTCCAGAATACGTTTTTTAAAAGCCCTTTTTGTTTTCCCAATGTATTTTAAACCGCATTCGCACCATGCCATGTAAACCACCAAGGATGTGTTACAATTGGCAAAACTGCGAATATAGAATGTTTTGGTTTCCATAGTGTTGGAAAAAATCTTAGTTGTATCGATATATCAGCATGCTTTGCACCGGCCGCATTTGAACGTTCCAGGTTGTCTGCGTGACAGCCACGTTTCCATTTTCGGCGTTTCTACATGGCTGTGAACAATAGTATCACCGATGCTTCGTCCTCGCCTAAATGTAATGGCTGGATTCTTGGATAGAGCATCCGTTAGATCCGGATCAAATTTTAGTAAGGACCAGTATCGATTCAGGATATTGCGGATTTTATGGGATTCTGTATCGAATGTCCCTATTATCCTGATGATCCTATTGCTATCTTCATTTTTTTCCGCTGAGGATTGAAGTAGATCTTTTCGCTCTTTTTTATGCGCCCAGTTCCAGGCCTCATAGAGGCATGGATCTGGGTAGCCTCTATCTTTAAACCGATCAAATAATTTTGATGACTCCTGCATGAAATCTTTAGGGTTGGAGCAATTTCTCTGCAGTCTGAGGAACTGCCCCTTGGGTATGCCCCTTCTCAGTGTTTTTGGGTGAAAGCTTTCCCATCTCAATAAGCTATTTGTTGAGGTTTTTTTTGCGGAAGAGGGTAGTACATACATAATTATTTTCATCTCTTTCAAGGCGTACATCCAAAAAATTAATACTGTCTGTATGAATTTCATGGGTGAAGTATAGGAACATAGAAACATAGAATGTGTCGGCAGATAAGAACCATTTGGCCCATCTAGTCTGCCCAATATACTGAATACTATGAATAGCCCCTGGCCCTATCTTATATGAAGGATGGCCTTATGCCTATCCCATGCATGCTTAAACTCCTTTACTGTATTTGCAGCTACCACTTCTGCAGGAAGGCTATTCCATGCGTCCACTACTCTCTCAGTAAAGTAATACTTCCTGATATTACTTTTAAACCTTTGCCCCTCTAATTTAAAACGATGTCCTCTTGTAGCAGTTTTTCTTCTTTTAAATCTTCTCTCCTCTTTTACCGTGATGATTCCCTTTATGTATTTAAAATTTTCTATCATATCCCCTCTGTCTCTTCTTACTTCCAAGCTATACATGTTAAGGTCCTTTAACCTTTCCTGGTAAGTTTTGTCCTGCAATCCATGTACTAGTTTAGTAGCTCTTCTCTGAACTCTCTCCAAAGTTTCAATATCCTTCTGCAGATATGGTCTCCAGTACTGCACACAATACTCCAAATGAGGTCTCACTAGTGCTCTGTAGAGCAGCACGAGCACCTCCCTCTTTCTACTGTTAATGCCTCTCCCTATACACCCAAGCATTCTGCTGGCATTACCTGCTGCTCTATGACATTGTCTGCCCACCTTTAGGTCGTCTGATATAATGACCCCTAAATCCCTTTCCTCAGATACTGAGGTTAGTACTGTATCACTGATTTTATATTCTGCTCTTGGGTTTTTACACCCCAGGTGCATTATCTTGCACTTATCGACATTAAATTTTAGTTGCCAGATTTTTGACCATTCCTCTAGTTTTCCTAAATCCTTTTCCATTTGGTGTATCCCTCCAGGAACATCAACCATGTTACAAATCTTTGTGTCATCAGCAAAAAGACACACCTTACCATTAAGGGCTTCTGCAATTTCGCTGATAAAGATAATAAACAATATGGGTCCCAGAACAGATCGCTGAGGTACCCCACTGGAAACAATACCATGGTCTGAATATACTCCATTGACTACAACCCTTTGTTTTCTGTCCTTCAGCCACTGCCTAATCCATTCAACAATATGTGAGCCCAAGCTCAAAGACTGCAGTTTATTGATAAGCCTTCTATGTGGGATAGTATAAAAAGCCTTACTAAAGTCCAGATAAGCGATGTCTACTGCACCTCCGCCATCTATTATTTTAGTCACCCAATCAAAAAAGTCAATAAGATTAGTTTGACATGATCTCCCTGAAGTAAACCCATGCTGTTTTTTATCAATCAACCCATGGGTTTTTAGATGTTCCACAATCCTCTCCTTGAGTATGGTTTCCATTAATTTCCCCACTATTGATGTCAGGCTTACTGGCCTATAGTTGCCCGATTCCTCTCTACTACCTTTCTTGTGAATTGGCATAATGTTTGCTAATTTCCAATCTTCTGGGACGACACCTGTTACCAGTGATTGGTTAAATAAATCTATTAATGGTTTTGCTAGTATACCTCTAAGCTCTTTTAATAGCTTTGGGTGTATCCCATCAGGCCCCTGTGATTTATTTGTATTAATTTTAGACAGCTGACTTAGAACCTCTTCCTCTGTAAAGACACATGCATCAAAGGATTAATTAGTCTTCCTCCCTAACTGAGGTCCTTCTCCTTCATTTTTAGAGATGAGCGAACTTTAAAAAAAAGTCTGGTGTTCGGCGTTCGGGTTGTGGTAAGTCGTGCATCCCGTTATGGATTCCACTATAGCGGCATATGGAATCCATAAGGGGCGGCTGCCACCAACCCGAACTGTTGAACAGCCGAAGGACCTGGGGTGACGTCACCGTCATGTGATCCGTGCAGGGGGCATGGCTCAGCACTGGATTTGATCCCGTGCTGAGCCACGCCCCCTGCACTGATCACATGACAGTGACGTCACCCCAGGTCCTTCGGCTGTTCAACAGTTCGGGTTGGTGGCAGCCGCCCCTTATGGATTCCATATGCCGCTATAGTGGAATCCATAACGGGATGCGCGACTTACCACAACCCGAACGCCGAACACCGGACTTTTTTTTAAAGTTCGCTCATCTCTATTCATTTTCCTTTGTAAAAACTGAACAGAAGTATTCATTGAGGCACTCAGCTAGTTCTTTATCCTCTTCCATATATCTTCCTTCTTTTGTTTTTAATTTGGTAATTCCTTGTTTTAATTTCCTTTTTTCATTTATGTATCTGAAGAATGTCTTATCCCATTTTTTCACTGACTGAGCTAATTTCTCTTCTGCCTGAGCTTTAGAAGCTCTTATAACTTGCTTGGCCTCTCTCTGCCTTATCTTATAGATTTCCCTGTCATCCTCGTTTTGGGTGTTTTTATACTTACTAAATGCCATTTTTTTGTTTTTAATGATTTTGGCCACTTCTGCTGAGTACCACAGTGGTCTCTTCTTTTTTTTGCTTTTACTGACAAGCCTAATGCACTTTTCTGTTTCCTTCAATAGTGCCAATTTTAAGTAGTCCCATTTCTCTTGGACTCCATTGAAATTGTTCCAGTCTGATAGGGACTCGTATACCACTGATGTCATTTTCGAAAAGTCTTTTTTCTGAAAATCTAAATCTTTTGTTTTTGTGTGGAGTGACTCAGTCACTGTACTTATAGTAAACCACACTGACTGGTGATCACTAGATCCTAAGCTTTCCCCTACAGTAATATCAGATACCAAATTGCCATTTGTGAATACCAAATCTAAAATGGCCTCCTCCGGGTTGGCTCCTCAACTACTTGCTGTAGAGATAATCCCAGTAGGGAATTTAGAATGTCTGTACTCCTGGCAGAACTAGCTATTTTGGTTTTCCAGTTTATATCAGGAAGATTAAAGTCTCCCATAATGACACCTTCCCCTTTCAATGTCATTTTAGCCATTTCCTCAACTTGTAGATCATCTAATTCTTTGACTTGGCTTGGTGGTCTGTATATGACACCTACACGAGTTACCTTATGATTACCAAGCTGCAACGTAACCTAAACTGACTCTAAATTGGTTTCGCTGACTAGTATTAGATTCGATTTTATGCTATCTTTCACATATAGGGCCACTCCACCCCCTTTCTTTCCTTCTCTGTCTTTCCTATATAGAGAGAACCCAGGTATTGTTATATCCCAGTCATTACTCTCATTGAACCATGTCTCAGTAACAGCCACTAAATCTATATTCTCAGATGCCATTACAGACTCAATGTGGTTGCAGTTAAGGACATCCATGAATTCCCTAAACTGGTTAACTGTACCTGACCATAAGAGTAGGATGTCATCTATGAACCTGGACCATAGTAAGAAAAATTTGGTCCAGTGGTTCATGGATTCAGAGAAAACTATCGTGTCCTCCCACCAGCCCAGGAGCAAGTTGGCATAAGTTGGCGGGCATGGACTCCCCATAGCGGTGCCCCATAGCTGGTGGAAGAAGCGGTTTTCAAAGACAAAATAATTGTGAGTTAAGACAAAGTTTAGGAGGTGTAGAACAAATTGGTTATGTGGATATAAGTCCTGTGATCTAGAATCTAGGAAGAACTTGGCTGCTGCTAATCACTTGTTATGGGGAATGGACGTATAGAGTGCCTCCACATCTATGGAGGTGGATCCGTTCTTGCAATGCATTTGTAGACGGATTCGCACCCGGATCCGTCTACAAATTCTGTCAGTTGTCACACTGAAGGGCGGATCCGGCAGGCAGCTCCGACAACGGAACTGCCTGTCGGATCACACTAACGCAAGTGTGAAAGTACCCTTAGGTTCAATTTGTTCAAGTTCTTTTGTGACAAGTCTTAGGAACACATGAGTTAGGGCTTATTCACACGACCGGATGGCCGTCGTGCCCATGTTGCAGAATGCAAAGAGCAGGTCCACAATACACGGGCAGCGGCCGTATGAATTATGTGCTATGGATGCGGTCCCATTGACTTCAATGGATCTGCAATCCTCAAATTATGGCAAAAGATAGGACATTTCCTATCTTTTGTGGTGTAGAGGCCCGGACTCGAAAGCCCACGGAAAGGCTTCCACGGTAAGGTTTCCTAGTTTTTCCGTGGGCTTCTCATCCATGCCTATGCTCCGCAAATGATAGGACATGTCCTATCTTTTGCTGTATTTTGCATATTGCGGACCCATTTAAGTCAATGGGTCCACACTGCAGCACAGAATTCACACAGCCAATGCCTGTGCATTGCGGTCCACACCATGGGCACAGCAACCATACGGTTGTGTGAACAAGCACTCAGCTGGTGTGCAGTGAAACAATGAAGAGGACGTAGCACTCAGATGAGTGCTGCAGGCTCTGCAATTGATCAGCGGGGGTGCTGGGAATTGGACCCTTGCTGATCTAATCCTAATCATCAATTTACTAGTACTACACAACTCTTTACATCCCCAACATAGAATGATACCCACTTAAGTGCTCCTCACACGATATGATGCCCCATAAATGGACCCATACAGTATGAGGCCCACTTTATTGCCCCCATACAAAGTGATTTGCCTTTAAGTGCATCCTACACAGTACAAGGCCTCGTTTGCTGCTCCCATACACAGTGATGCCCTCTTTAGTGTCTCACATACAGTATGAGGCCACCTGATTACCTCCACTCATGAATGGTTCTGTCTCAGTAATTTCCTGGTCAGTGAGCCACGTGAAGGGGCCTTAAAAATAAATCATAAACTTCTGCTGTTATTCCATCTGACTCTTTAATTCTTACTAACCTAAAAATGATAAAATATGCACCAGAGCACTAAAAATACTCACATAGTCCTGTGTCAAATGAGTCATGTAAGGGACTCACTGACTTCTACTGATCCTCTGAATGAAATTTAGGACAAGGATGTATTAAATAGAACAACAACCTCCAGAAATCAAATAACTAACTTTATATGGTTCTCCACAATCAAACCTTCATGGAATAAGCATCAGAAATAGTCATAAGACACCTGCTTCCTAAACATCAAGAGAGGCTTCTGTAGTTTATTATTTTTTTTAACACAGGTGTTTGGAACAACACCCAAGCTGCAAGATTTTTATTTTATTTTTTGGGCGGGGGAAATTTCAGGCCATAGGTGTACAATAGCTTGTGCTCAGCAATCCATGTGATGAGAAGGGTACTGTGGTCCCTCAAGTTACAATTTTAATTGGTTCCAGGACAACCATTGTGTGTTGAAACAGTTTTATACTGAGGCCATTATATCTTAAGGGATCACTGTACCTAGATATACACCTGTTGCAACTGCAGTGCCCCAGAGGACCACTGCAAAGGGTAAAATTTGCAATTTGTGTTAATGTATTTTCTGTACTTTAATATTATTCTAAGACATGAAATGGTTAGCACTATTTAGTTTATTATGCCCTACTCAGGAGGTGGGAAGCTGAACCTGCCCCCAATGAGGGAGGAATGGGGGAGTCTAGCTCAAGCAGCCAGAGAGTAAGGAGTTGCACATTTCCTATGCAGCGAGAGGCCTACTCCAAAGTGCCTCCATCCTTGCATGCTGAGGAAAAGATGCCCTCCTCTAAGAGAGATGGAAGAACAGATACAGATTGTTGAGGCCAATTTAAAAAACTAGTGGAAAGGACAGACAGTAAGGGCAATCACTCGTTAATGGCAAGAGGCCTAACCACTAGAGTAAAGGGTATATTGCTTTGGCATCCACCACACTTTTACAACAGGTTAGCTAGACATAAGAAGATCTGCAGTCGGAACTGCAGTACATATTTTAATTTATTGTGCATCTCTTTGGTTCAATCAGCCATCTTGCAGGTTGCTATTCCATATTCAGCTTTGGAAAGATTGTGTTTGTAATCTGGAGAGACTGAACTGAATAGTACCAGTGTCTTTGTTTATGAACTACCTCAGTAAAGAATACTGGATGTGTTACCCGCACACTTGCCTGATTATTGCCTTGCACCACTGCCATTATATGGCCATGCACCCTGCCAGGCTGCCAACCGGTCACCATCAAGGGCATTCCAACTACCAAGGGTCAGGAGTCTCCAAATGTCCCGGATGTGCCCCGATGGAAAAAAAAGGGTGCACTCTCAATTCCATGCATGGCCCCAGGGAGCGCCTGAGTGAGGACAGCTACTGTGAACTACTACTGTTTCTGTTTGTGCCACCACTACCACTCCTTTTCTTCTTAACAGCTCTCCCTGGCAGATCACTTCACAATCTTTTCAGAGGTGATCTATCTACAGTAAGTGTTTATCTTAGATTATCAGGTTTGGTATTTTGCCGCTATGGGTTAGTAACATTGTGTAACAAAAAAAGACACCATGTACGTATTTGTGTCAATGATCCCAATGACTGCTTGATGTTGGCATACACATTGGATTGTTCTGCTCGGAACACAACAAACCATGTATAAGAATATCCTCACTAAACATATTGAATAAAGAAGATTTTAAAACAAATATCCATTATCTTTGTATTCAGAAGTTAAGTTTCTTGGTACCGGTTCAAGAAAAGAAAATGAAACAAATTACATCAAGCTTGCAGCTGTTAGACATTCATGAGATGCAACCGGTGGATCTTTTGCATCTGCTGATGAGCTTCGTTCAAAACGTCATGCCTTTTGATTGTCTGTTCTTAACCTTTCACTGATTAAGGGGGGTGCAGATGCCTCTTGAAAGCAAAACCATTCTGGATACATTAGAGTATAAGCACAGTTCATGCCGATTATGCATATTCGTCATGATAATATGTGCATTATGCTCAATGATAGAATTATATTGATGATTTGGATAATTTAGTAGAGTTGCAAATGTAAAATAGTGCACTTTACAAAAAAACGCTCAACATTTAGGTAATTGTTTTGCAATAAATTGCATTTTTTTTAGTTCTACATTTTAGAAGTAATTTTTGTGAATGATTTGAATTTGATTCCACTTAAATTTTAGTGGTTATACAGATCAAGAAACCAGAAGATAATTTTTATCGTTTTCAAAGTATACTGGCACGTATTCTAGATTCTAGCATCTCTTTTAGGCCTCATGCACACGGCCGTTGTTGGCTAATGCCCGTATTGTGGACCTCAAACAGCAGGTCCAGAATATACGAGCACCAGCCGTTTGTGCACCACATCACGGATGTGGACCCTTTCACTTAAATGGGTCCGCAATCCGGAAGGTGCAGTGCGGAACAGAGTCACGGAACCCCACGGAAGCATTACGGAGTGCTTCCGTGTATTTTCTGTCCATACCTCCACACTGCAAAAAAGTAGTGCATGCACTACTAATTTGCATTGTGGACCGTCGATTGCGGATTGCGAACCCCATTCAAGTGAATTGGTCCACGTCCTTATATGGTGGCCACATTGTAGATGCTCGTGCTTTGGCATAGGACAATAATTGCCATGTACATGAGGCCCAATCAAAGCTACTTGGATCCTTGGACAGTAGGACATCAGAATAATAGAAGGATGAACTTGGAGTTCAGCAACGGTATAGAAGAGAGAGGGTTGGATAAAAAATATCACATTGGCTCCCCTAGTAGGCCCTATGCACATAACCATATTTTTGCTCTGCATCCAGTCCACATTTTTTAGATCAGATGTGTAACCATTCATTTTAATGGGCCCACAAAAAATGTAGACAACACACAGTATGCTGTCCGCATCCGTATATCCATCCGGCCTGAAAAAAAAATAAAACATACCCTATTCTTGTCCATTTTGTGGTCAAGGATAGGATATATCTATAGACGTGAAAAAATGGTGGCATGCACATCGCTGGTATCCATGCTTTGCGGATCCGCGTTTTGAGGATCTTGCCACCCAGTGTTTGTTCCCCTTCACACCTCTTTTTATTATCCCTTGTCTAATTCTCCAACCCCTTGTTCGCTAACAAGCCACATTATCTGAAGAGAGGAGTTCTGCACCTATTGGCAGTGGGAATCAGACCCATGAGGTATGAAGTCACATAGTCTATATGTATGGTATCTACACCCTGGAAGCTAAGCAATAAAAATGTCTTATGGGGCATATATTTATGCATTTGCATAGTTAGGCTTAAAGTGGTATTCCAGTTGTTAGAAGTTCTAATACTGTATTTTTGCATCGACTTTCTGTCAACAGAAATTGACCCAGGCGACAGATAATTCCTTCAAGGACAGTTGTACCAAGGATCAAGGACTGTCATAGTAGATCCACGAGGTTTGAGCACTGGATGCACCAAGAGATTTGCCCTTGTTGTAATCTGCTCTTATTAGCCAGATTCTTAATTGGGTATAATAATGGACATATATTTTTCTGGAAAGACTTTAGGATGAGACAGAGAAAGAGAGGGATGATCAAACTTCTTCAAATTTATTTGGGGTCCAATTTATTCAGACCCAAATCAATTAAGGACTAATCAAATAAGTTTCAATTAACCTCAAAATAGGTACATAACTAGGGATGAGCGAACCCATGGAAGTTCGAGTTTGCTGGGACCTGAACTTGAACCCGAACCCCAATGAAATCAATGGAGACCAGAACTTCACTTTATTATTTTTCATTATAACATGGTTATATTGGAAAATAATAGCATTCTTAAGACAAAATGCAAAACAATATTGGCATTTAGGGGTTAAAAAAACAAAACAAACAACTCAACTCATCCACTTGATCGCGCTTCAGCAGTCTCTTCTATCTTCATTTGTGGAGAGCGTGGTGACATGATTGCGCATATCGCAGGTCCTTTGGCAGGAAGAGACTGCTGCAGCGTGATCAAGTGGATGAGGTGAGTTGTTGTTTCTTCAACCTGAAAATGGCCATATACTTTTGCATTCTGTCTTAAGAATGCTATTATTTTCTGATATAACCATTTATAACGGAAAATAATTAAATCCCCCGAACACTGAACCCGAAACCAGACTTCAGTTCAGGTTCGCTCATCCATATACATAACACCTTCTAGTCCCCTCCCCACACACAATACTGTATTCAACTTCTAGTGTTATGTACAATCCAATTCTCCCTCCAAAACTACTAAAGTATCCCACCAGGGAGACATGCAAGTTAGATGTCCTTCCTAAAGGACAAAATGACTAGAATGTCTGAAGAGACAATTTCCCAGCTTTGCTGGCTGGCCTTGGGGAGTACTCTTTGCGGTGCTCTTTATCATTAGGGAGACCAAAAAATGTTCATGAGTATTGTAGGCCAGCCAACACTGTTCTCATTTTCTGGGTCACCCCAAGGCCTCTCAAGTAGAAAAGATAATTCTATCTACTTTGTTCTGATAAAGGGCTTTTATTAAGCTTGTTTAAATTTCTTAGCAATGATTGGAAGGCTATGCTATAGTTGTGAAAAGTGATGCACAAAGTTTACAAAAATTTAATTCAGCGGCTTTGCCAAATTTCACAAAGAAATTCGCTTTGTGACGAATAACTTCGTCAAAAAGTGCATTTCTGTGTAAGTAGTGGGTGCAATGACGGGAAACAGTGATTTTGCCAACCCCCATCATTGAACCCCTCAGATGCCTCGTTCATCACTGATCATGGCATCTGAGGTGAAAAAATGAGTGCTTTCAGGGGTTAATCGGTTAAAAAATAATAATGCTCACCTTATCCACTTGAGCTCGAAGAAGCCACCGTGAAATCTCACGCGGTGCGTGATGACATCATTACGCTGGCCGATGTGATGACCTCATACGTATGGTTGCCACCGCCTTTTCGTGCTCAAAAAGTTTTGGAAAATTCAAGATTAATTCCAAATTTATTATAGAATAGAATTGATTTGCTCATCTCTATTATCTACAGGGCCTTGCAAAAGTATTTACTGCCCTTGACTTTTTTCGTGTTTTGTTACATTACAGCCTTAAATTAAATGTTTTGTTAATCTGAATTGTATGTGATGGATCAGAACACAATAGTCTAAGTTGGTGAAGTGAAATGAGAAAAATATATAAATAAAACTATTGTTTAGAAATAGAAAACAGAAAATCGGCATGTGCGTATGTATTCACCCCCTTAGGAAGCCCATAAAAAGCTCTGGTGCAACCAATTACCTTCAGAAGTCACATAATTAGTGAAATTATGTTCACCTGTATGCAATCTAAGTGTCACATGATCTGTAATTACATATACACATCTTTTTTTAATGGCCCCAGAGGCTGCAACACCTAAGCAAGAGGCATCACTAACCAAACACTGCCATGAAGACCAAGAAACTCTCCAAACAAGTAAGGGACAGCGTTGTTGAGAAGTACATGTCAAGGTTAGGTTATAAAAAAATATCCAAATCTTTGATGATCCCCAGAAGCACCATCTAATTTTTTTTAGGCTACTTTCACACCTGCATTAGGTGCGGATCCGTCTTGTATCTGCACAGACGGATCCGCACCGATAATGCAAACGATCGAAAATAGGAAAGCCAGGAACCGCTCTTCAATCCGGAAAACAAGTAGAATAGCACAAACTGTAGCGAGGTCTTCAACACGGGAAAGCCACTTTAACGCCACAAAGCCGACCAAACAAATTTCCAAATATGGCACACCTTAAGAAGACAAACACATAGTGCAAAACCCACAGTGCTTGAAACCTTTAAGGCTTTATTATACTCACAGCGGTAAGAATAAAAACAGCATAAATGTCATCCACAACTGCTCTGCCCGACCCGGGTTTCGCCACGTTGGCTTCGTCAGGGGCTTGGCGAAACAATAATCCGGTAGCTATTTATCTACATTAGGTTAAAAATATGTTTAAATCTAAACTCCAATCAGCGGATACCGCTCATACATCACAGCGAGAGGACTTATCCCTGATACTAAAATTTAACTTTTTGGCCATTAATGAAAACGCTATGTCTGGTGCAAGCCCAACACATCACATCACCCAAAGAACACCATCCCCACAGTGAAACATGGTGGTGGCAGCATCATGCTGTGGGGATGTTTTTCAGCAGCTGGAACTGGGAAACTGGTTAGGGTTGAGGGAAAGATGGATGGTGTTAAATACAGGGATATTTTTGAGCAAAATCTGTACCATTCTGTGTTTGATTTGAGGCTAGAACGGAGGTTCACCTTCTAGCAGGACAATAACCCCAAACACACTGCTAAAGCAACACTTGAGTGGTTTAAGGGGAAACATGGAAATGTGTTGGAATGGCCTAGTCAAAGCCCAGATCTCAATCCAATAGAAAATCTGTGGTCAGACTTAAAGATTGCTGTTCACAAACGCAAACCATCCAACTTGAAGGAGCTAGAGCAGTTTTGCAAAGAGGAATGGGCAAAAATCCCAGGGGTAAGATGTGGAAAGCTCATAGAGACTTATCCAAAGTGATTTGGAGCTGTGATTGCTGCAAATGGTGGCTCTACAAAGTATTGACTTTAGGGGGGTGAATAGTTATGCACATTTACTTTTTCTGTTATTTTGTCCTATTTGTTGTTTGCTTCACAATAAAAAAAAAAATCTTCAAAGTTGTGGGCATGTTCTGTAAATTAAATAATGCAAATCCTCAAACAATCCATGTTAATTCCAGGTTGTGAGGCACCAAAATATGAAAAAAGTCAATGGGGTGAATACTTTTGAAAGGCACTGTATATTTATACACACCTCCTTGTGCTTTATAGATCACTTTTCCCTTTTTTTGCCCACTACGTTTTTGTGACATCCTTTTTTCATAGAAAAAACGAAGACGTCCAGCTCCAGGATGTTTAAAAGGTGTTATTTCCAATACTTTATTCTTCAATAAAAAGTGCAAATACAGTGCAGATAGGAATATTATCTCAGATCAACGCGTTTCAGACTATATCAATCACAGTCCTTCCTCATGATATCTTTGAGACAGAAAAAATGGGAATATAAAGGATACTCCCCCATTCCCACAATGCTTCATTCCTATGTCATTAAAGAAAAGTGCTTACACATGTGAGTAAAACCTGTGTTACCAATATTTACTCTATACAAAAGGACACATATTCAAACATAATAAAAGCAGGGAAGGCGCATATATATCTGATCGATCTTTTCAGCTGGGTCATTTCAATATTGTAAGATCAGATCTTGTCTTTTGTTTAGACCTTTAGGTTGTCTAGTACCCAGTTGAAAGATCCAAAATGCTTCCCTATTCAACAGCTTTTGTCTGTGATCACCTCCACGTAAAGGGAGAGTAACCCTTTCTATTCCTTGTAATTTGAGACTTGCTGAACTGCCCTCGTGCATTAACGCACAATGTAAACTTACTGCCGATACAATGCGTTTTTGGTAATGCGGTATATCGGATATGTGTTTTCGAAATCTGGTTTTCACAGCATTGGTTGTGCATCCCACATATTGGATGTTACATTCAGTGCACGTGATCAGATATACCACATAGCAAGTGTTGCAATTAATGTTTAAACACTCGAGGTAGTTACAAATGTGGTCACACAAGATGCGTGTGTTGCAAATACATGGAACAAAAAAACAGTTACAGTTCCACAGTAACAGGGAAGGAGTTTACAATTAAATCCTACATAAATTGCAACACTTGCAACAAGGGCAAGAAACTGGACGTGTCCGAATTTTATAACGAATTTTATTGAGATATGCTTTCACCGCTTCTGTGTCTGTGAGTACAATAAAATCCTGTGTGAGAAACATCTTAAAAAGGGTCCTTCACTATGTCCGCATACTCCTTTTGAATCCACAGAGGGAATAGATACATGTGTTACTGGATCCCGGTGAAGTGGAACAAAAACGGAGGATAGGCGGCAGAACCTGATTTGAATAGAGTGTCGGAATTGGAGCAGCGCGGTTCTATCCTTGATTCCTGTAATACTGTATGAGCGTGGATTGTCCACCACACTACTGTGAACCTGCGACGCAGATAGAGTGAGTCCCTGTGGGTGTACAGGACTGGTTTTCTTTTTTCCTTATTGACTGTACATGAGATTTTGTGCACGCGTGTGTGTATATGTATGTATATATATATATATATATATATATATATATACACACATACAAATATGAAATAACATGTTTATAAATCAATTATATAAAAGTGGTTGTGCCGTTCTGATGTAGCAGTAGGCCGAGCATACCCTCTGCCATTCCATTAATTCTCTACAGGATTACCTGAAATTGATGAGCATGGTACTCTGCTACCTCCTGCAGTTCCTTGTAGAATCAATGGAGTGGCAGGGAACCTACTCAGCCTCCCACCAGGATAAGAATATGGGATCCCCATTCTCCAGATGGGCCCCTAACCAATCAAAACCGATCAGTTTGTCATCCTTTTATTCATCAGTTGCACACTATCTCTTGATCTTCTACAATGGCTGCCATCACAAGGCATGTCAACATGGAATCAGGTCTGGGACAAGTAGTAGGTGGAGTAGATGGTTACTCAGGTTGTCACTGGAGGGCGATGTGCAAATAATGCAGTTAAAAATGAAAATCTTTTGCTTTAAAAGTTCTTGTGCAGCTAACTGGACACTGTGAATGGCTAATAATACTATAGGCATTAAAGGGAAATACTCATTGACATATGAACAGTCTGCGACACAGGAATAGGCCTTTGCTGAGTGCCAGGTAACCACTGTAAAATATTAGTCTAGTTACGATTCGTCCTAAAATTTAAACCGGGTACAATTTGATTGTACCCAAACCAAAAAGAATGAAGAAAGAGGGAAAGAGAGAGTGTTGTATTATTATTAGTGGATTGTATGTGGCAGATGGAGAATCTTGTTACAAATCTTGGAGGATCTTGTGACAGAAAGAGTACATTCTGAAACCCTTGTCATGGGCACCAAGAGAGCCTTTCTGACCCCTGCATAGCATTTCCCATTACAATAACTAAAAACAATAAAAATACAGTGCCAAGCGCCACATTGGGTAGTACAGTAATGCAAAGGGTAATCACACAAGTGTAGCTGTAGGTAATGCTCTCACCTTTTTAGGTCGTGAAAAGTCACAACCGCTGATTAGGCATGTTAAAGGGGGAATCATGGAGGGAGCCGATTCATGCTGGGGGAGTAGCCAGGCATCAAAGGATTGCTGAGAAGAGGTCCGAGGCACTAGTCGTGTCTCAAACCAGCACCAGACTTCAACGTAAACCAAGATACTTCCTACTCTTATTCCAAAATAGTGATGTGTTTCGGGGACACAAATCCCTTCTTTATATAATCATTGGATACCATCATATACAATGTTTGTATGAAGAAGGGGGTCTGTGTCCTCGAAATAACTAGTTAGAGATTTTGTTTTTCAATGTAGGAGAGGGCAGCAAGGAAAGACCAGCAATAGCTGTGTTTACATGTTGGTAATTTTCTTTTAGAATACAGGAATTTCAGCAGTGACTTAATAATTCAGAAGAAATTGGATATAAACAACATATGTCTTCTGAAGACTGTGCTAATCTGTAGCCAGTTTGGAATGGAGACCATCACAGATTTCACAAATATCTATTCTCACATTATGTTTAATTACCAAATGACAAATGTCTGATTTATACATTGTGTAGGACGTGGTGCAGTCATTCACAGATAAACAGAAAACTGAGCTATAGCTAAAATGCACAGTAGCCTAATATAAATATTTGTTCTCTTGCAAGAGATTAAAAAATAATAATTAATTTACTTTGTGGGCAGCTCTCACCGATGAGTTATACAGTGTCTCAATGTAGTAATTAGATTCTACTGTAGCAATCTAATATTAGCATCCAAGATTAAGGCTGGCCATAGACATGGTACTCTTTTACGGTAAAGTAACATGTGAAGAAAAAAACTTATGTTAAAAATGGATAAATTGGCATTGTTTCATGGTCATTTTGATTCAGTGTATGGTTCCATTTTCTGACTATCCTTTTTTAACGTCTGTTTGCATCCGTTTTTAATGTCCATTAAAACAGTTGTTAAAAATACAGTGCCTCCAGTCTAAATTATGTTCAATACAGTGGCCATAGTCTTCATACTGGTGCCACCCACTGTTAGTGCCCCCCAAAAAAACGTCACAACAGGCATGCTGGGAACACTTTCTCCAAACTGGAGGAAGCAGGAACTGATGTTCAAAGCATCATGATTAGTGTTCAGCAAAGCATTTGAAGCTGAATTCGGCCAGAAGTTTAGAAAAACTTGATTAACAACTAATCCAAATTTCCTTACTCTTCGTGGTAATGAATCAGTTTTTCCTAAAATGTTGGCTGAACATGTTACAACGTAAAGTAAGAAGCTCAGGAACCTGAGATCACCCCTAAAGCCATGCAGCCAGCCAATCCGCAGATAGCCATCGCCTGTGATGTCACAGCCCTATAAAACCCTCATCCCGCGTGGTCTCCGCCATTGTCCTGTGAGCTGAGCATAGAGAGACATGACAAGCGCTTATGCTTTAGGGACAGTGTTGCTGAAAATGATTAATAGAAGAATATTGGAGAGTGAGATTGCAGGGAGAGTGCAGATATAGTGCAAGGAGACTTATTCTGCATCAGTTTTATTTATTTATTACTACACTTACTTATTCCTACATCAGCCATAAACTAATATATGTAATTCAATATCAATAAGATGGAAGCCTTTATTCTTCCAGTGCCAGTGTGCCAGTCTGCACCCCTTACGGGAGCCAGGTTTAATGATGAGAATCCTCATCTTTTGCTGGCTTTACTTCTTCCAAATCATCTTCAAAGTCTCCATGTCCTAGAAAAGTCAGCAAGATGTAGAGAAAGAAGGAGCTGAATGTTTCTGATGACATATTCTCATGGATATTAGTTGATGTGGAAAAGGAGGAAAAGCAGATGGCAGAAGAAAGGCTCCGACCTGTACGGCAGGAGAGCGCTGGGATTGGAGAAGTGAGTATGCCAGAGTTGATTAATATTCAGTGTTTACTGTCAAATAACCTGCAGGAGAGTGCAGGCAAGAACAGCAATAATATGCAAATTGTCCCACCGACATAACTAGCCAAACCCTATGCCAGCAACATCCCTTGTTTAAAGGTACATTAAAGGTGCTGTGCGGCTATTAACAATGAAGACTGACTATACAGTGTGGTCTTCATTATTAAACGAAAGGCAGCTGTGGGCTAATTGGTCACGTGGTTTTTCACCACAGCATGGCCACAACCCACCCGCAGCACAGTTGCTCCATGTGGTCGTACCCTAAGGCAGAGGGGCCTGGGTATACCTGATTCATAGCAATTCATGATAAATTAATTTGTTGCAAATCAGATTTCCTGGCTAACTACGGCGAAGTCGTCGAATGTAATCACATTTTTCAAAACTTCACTCAGTTCTACTCATGATGTTACAGCATGGTCTCAGGTCCTGCTTCCTGTAGTGCAAAGCAAGTGTTTCTTTTGTTGTTGTTTTTTTTAATTTTTTTTATTAGTGTACGTATTTAACAGCTGTTACCGGGTGCACTTCAGTCTAAACAGCCATTAAAAACGGACCCACTTAATTCAATCAGGTCTGTCTGGCCATTAAAACAGCCAAAAATAGGATATGTTCTATTTTCTGACAGCTGCTATTCACTGGCCATTAAACAAATGGCCTTATAAATAGCCCTATTTACTTCAATTTCTTCTACAATTTGTCTGTCACACTGACATTTTTCATGTTTGTATGAATGTAGCTTTTACAGGGTCACTTCAATTTAAGAAACAGTGATTCTATGAAATAGACAAAAATTATGGTATAGGTTCATTGAATGGGGAATTTGAGTTTGACCCCTGTCAGAGGTGTATCGTACACCTGTATTGTAAACTACAACTTATAATAGCACTGGTGTGGAATAAAACTGAACTTTTATACCAAAGCAGTAACGCTCCTCAGTAGAACTCAAAAAGAAAAAAACAAAAAAAAGGAAAAAACAAAACAGGAGACACAGAGTAAAGTTGGCCATACATCTAATAAGCATTAGGGCTTGTACAGATTAGTGATGTTAAATTAGTTTGTGTTCCAGCTTGTGAACATGGACACTTTTATATGGACCACTCACAGATAATGTCCACGTCCTGTTTTTCTTGCAGACCCACTCACTCGAGTGAATGAATCTTGAGGGAAAATCAGCTAATCCTACCATCAATTCATGGAGATGCCTTCAGACTCGTGCATTAGGTTTATATTTTACTGGCAGCTGTGCAAGGGTATATTTAGATGAGACATTTTTAACCATACAGTCAAAATTGCATTAAAAAAGGCGTTTAAAACCACACTCAATTTTACCGGGTTTGCTGCAGTTTTGTGATGTGGTTATTTGCTATGCATTTTTTATTTATTTTTTGTTAAAAATGTAACATAAATATATTTAACTTGTATAAATTGCGTGGCCACTCCGGTAACCACATCACAAAACCTTTGCATGATCAAAATCATTTTATGTAGCTACTCTATACCCTCAGGTCAATAGGCAGCTATAGCCAAACTAATAAGGGGCATGAGCACTAAACATGCCTAGGGGCAGCATAAACTCTAAATACAACCCTGGATTCTGGGAGTTAGAACCTAACTGATCTGATATCGATGAGCGATCCTGAGGAAAGGTCATTATTGAACTCCTGGAAAACCCCTTTAAGTTTATTTGACATGAGTGCTATTATTAGAAAGAAATAGATGGTATTGCATTTAAAAGCTTCACATGTATAATTTATAAAATTTAATTATAATAAACAATGGAGTTCACACCACTATCTGGATTGATTGGAACAAATCCTTAGATATTAATATAACAAATGTATTTAAAATGTCACAACATAAAAATATATCTAAAAATTATCTTGAATAAAATAAGCAACAAGTTTTTTTTATATTTTCCAAAAGTAGTCGCAGGACTCTATGGCTAGTACTGTAGATTCCTGTGACTAGTTTTGGAAAATATAAAAAACTTGTTGCTTATTTTATTCAAGGTAATTTTTAGATATATTTTTATGTTTCTGATATTTTAAATAATTTATATTATAAATGTGTTATATTCATATCTAAGGAGCTGTTCCAATCAATCCAGATAATGGTGTGCACTCCATTGTTTATTATAGTTGATACAAAATCCGTTGGGATTGGGGTTCCCAAATTGGAGGTGCACACAAGTTTTCCATTGTACATAGTGTGGAGCACACCATATTGTACAAATTACTCATAAAATTTAATGCATTGCATTTCTTTCTATATATTCATATATTTCTTTCCAATATTTTTCTCAGCTGAAATCAATGGACAAAAATTTAACAGAGTCTGGACTAATTCTATACATCAATCACAGTGATAAATCTAGGCTAAGGTTTTACATGGCTGTTTTAGAGCCACTTATTGGCATCAATATTATGAATTTAACATTCAGACCTCCCAGGGTTCTACTAAACATAAATCATCATAGGGCTCTATAGTAGGGTGCTGTCATCATATGGTTTGGTTTAGTTTAATAAAACCCCAGGGGGGTTGATATCCTCCTTAAAGTATGAATTCCAATAAGCTATGCTTAATGCCTCATTCACACATCAGTGTTTGATCAGTGATTTACATCAAAGTCAAACTATAAATGTGAACAGAACCTAATACAGCCATATAAAGTCAGCTTAAAGGGAATCTGTCACCTGGCTATCCACAATGTTTTTTTTCCCTTTAGCCTAGGGCAGGGCTGGCCAACCTGCGGCTCTCTAGCTGTTGTAAAACTACAATTCCCACCATGCCCTTCTGTAGGCTAATAGCTGTAGGCTGTCTGGGCATGCTGGGAGTTGTAGTCTTGCAACAGCTGGAGAGTCACAGGTTGGCCATTCCTGGTCTAGGGCAATAAAGTATCTTATATCCATATGTGTTCTTCTTTTTGCCATGTCTCTTGTATTTTCTGTTAAAAAACGCTTTATCCATAATGTAAATTAGGATCCAAGGAGCCCAGAGGGGCATTTTTTCTCTTCCAAGGAGCCCAGGAACGCCCCCCTGATGTGCCCAGACCGCCTAAATTTGAATCTGAAGAACGCCTCCAGCAGCTGAAATCACCTCCCAGAGGCAAGGCGTTTGCCTGCACCTGCGCAATCTGACAGCAGCTGAGGGCAACAGCGCTCCAAAAATGTCACTGAGCTCGGCGCATGCCCAGTGACACTATTGAGGCTGTTGCCCTCAGTTGCGCTGCGCCTGCACGAGATTTCCGGCGGCCGGCGAGAAGAAGATCAGGGATGTATTCCAGGCAGAGAGCGGATGTAGCCGGGGGCAGAGCCGTTAGCCTCGCCTCTGGAAGGCGATTTCCAATTTCTCCAAACCCTCCAGCTGGGCTACTGCCCACTAGCATATGGTTCTCTGCACAAAGAAAATGTATATATAAAGGTACTGGGGGAATGGATGGGATCAGCAATGTGCTGTGGACACAAAGTGAATGCATCATTTTATATTCTTACTTCTACATCAGTTCCTTTGTTATTCAGCTGAACTCAAACAATGTGGAGTCAAAAGCCGTCTACAGTGCCTGCTTCTCTCAATTACAATAAGTAGGGCTTTTTTTTGCCAGAGTTGCAAATAGTGATCTCACCAGAAATCCAGATGTCACTCCTCCATGTTACCAGCACTGGCACAGGAACAGCACAGCTGCTGAGAGTGCTCAAGCATGCCAGCCAGCATTAGAGAGGAATCAGCACCATTGATAGTTTATCAGAATGCTGCCAGGTCTGTAATCATATTATGCAATTTTCCTTTCTACCAGTGGCCTTTGTTCCACTTTCAATGGTTTAAGAAATGACAGCAGTAAATTCAATGGACTTTTTTTTGTTATGCGCCAGACATACAGTATAGCAACAGCCATCCATCTATCAAAGTCAGAAATTCTCCTCTCCATCAGCCTTGGCCTTGCATTTTTTTGTGTATCACAAAAAATGATGTACAAAAAAATGGTTAAATCAGATCCCATGTTAGATATTTATGGCATATACCAGGCATCCTCAAACTGCGGCCCTCCAGATGTTGTAAAACTACAACTCCCAGCATGCCCAGACAACCTACAGCTATCAGGCTACAGCAGGGCATAGTGGGAATTGTAGTTTTACAACATCTGGAGGGCCGCAGTTTGAGGATGCCTGGCATATACTGTCGTCCTCAATGTGTCTGATTGAGGTGGATCTCACCTCTGGGAACTGCATCTATCTCCAGAATGAGAGTCTGTCAGTGGCTACCTCAGCAGGCAGAATGGGATCTGGGTTCCCCATGTTTTGAACATACTAGCAGATTACAAAGCTGGAATCTACATCTATCAGCATTTATGGCATATCCACAGGAAATTCCATACATGACTAAAATAAGATTATATCACTTTAATTGGACTGGAGTCAGTGGGCCTCAAAGCAAATTTTTGAACGTTCCCCCAGTCCTCTTAATGCAGAACTCAGACCAGACCAAAGAAAAAATACTCCCCTCTCTTCTCCTTATGTGAGTACCTCCTCTCTTTGTGCTGTATCTAAGCATGCACAACACTGTTACCTGACATCAGACAACATAAGGTCATAGTGCCCTACTACGCACTCTACGTCCAATCCTGAAGCTGTGTGCTGTTAGGACTTAATGCAGCACAGTCGCCCGGAGAAGAAGACGACCAGGGAGTGGTGAGTAATACCAGTGCTAACAGTAGGAGCACCAAACTCACCACTTCCTAGGTCCTGAAAATAAGTCAATTTGTCCTCCCCTTGGGCGGCTTCTTGAGTTTGAACCACTTAGCAGACGCTTCCCCTGCTTTCATGGTAGCTACATCCCTAACTGTAGTAGTTGCTGTATTGTGCATCTTAAAGAATGGGCTGCTTTTAAAAGTTCATTTTTGTTAGAAAGGCTCCCTTACAACAAGATGTAATTTGTTATGTGTTCAGCTCTTTTGCTGTGCTACCATAGAAGAAATGAAGCAGTTCCAATCAAGGAAGAGTGGATGTGATTACAGTGAGTAGCCATATCCCAGCACTGTGCAACGTGTGGTAGTGTAAAAACTTAGCTTTTTCCTTTCTGGTAAAATTGCTGATGACTAAAAAAGTTATTTGCAAGCACCATAGTATCATGTCAGTAGTTTAATGATTGGACTTGGAGACCAATTAATTAAAAACAATAAAAGCCTCACTAAAGTTGGGACAAATTCTTCCTTGCAGAGATATTAGACAGTAAAGGGAATCTGCTTGCAGCTTTTGCAACTACTTTGCTTAATTGTTCCAGAGAGCATTGCTGCAAAGTGAATGGACACTTTTTAACAACATGTCACTTTAAAAGAAATCTGTCACAAGTTTTATGGTGTCCTAACTAAAGGCAACATAAACTAATGACAGAGCCTCTTTAGCAAAACATTGAGTCATTTTCTCAAAATCTATATGATTAAAATTTGTATTGAACTGCCCCGACACTGGAGTCCATAGAATACAATATATGCGCTAAGGAGTCCTCATATTCATGAGCTCCTGGTTCTGCAGGAACACCGCTCCACCCCCTTTCCGCAATTAATTGAAATAGTATATCTCATAGCAATCAGCAACAGGGGGGCTTACATGATACCCATCATGTACTAAATGGCTCAAGCACTAGATGGCTCTTCGATAAACGATTTTAGTAAAATCAATATCAGAGTCGTGGGGGTTCACCACCTGGCACCACCAATGTATCAGATGTTTCTGACTGCCGCTGCATGGGAGACTATGCGGTGTACAGAGCTGGAGGCAGACAGCGCCATATATTGTGAAGTGGGCTTGCTGGGGTGTTGCTGCTCAGATCCTATTGAAGCGAATAGTGAGGAAAGAGCCACCTGCTTTAACTCCATAAACTATTAGCCTCCTGATGCTGCTGCAGGCCAAAACAGATGACCATGATGCTGGGTGTTGGACCCTCCCAAGTATAGGTCATCAATATCTGGAAGCTGGAGAACAGAACTAGAGGCAGACAGCACCATACATTGTGTAGTCGGCTTGCTTTGGTACTGCAGCTCAGCTCCGATTGAAGTGAATAGTAAGAAAAGAGCCATATGCTTCCACTCCTTACACATTTAGCCTCTCAATGCTGCGGCAGGCCAAAACGGATGACCATAATGCTGGGTGTTGGACCATCCCAAGGATAGGTCCCAGGGGGGTAACTAGAAGTGACTGAGCCCCACAGCAATTTTTTGTATGGGGCCCCCCACCCCGCGCACTTCGCAACTCAGGTGCCAGGGGGGCACAGACCAGGGCAGCATAGACAAGGGCTGGGGGAAGGGGTGGGGGGATTGGGTTGCTGCAGAATTGTGCTTTCCTGCGTAATATAACCGAAGAGGTGAATACGACGTCACACTACATTGTATATACAGCACAGTATGACCCCTGCTGTAGGATAGGTGCCCATTCTATGTATTTCTGTATTGCTGCAGGGCTGACATCGACTGTCCCAATGGTCTGAGCCCCTAATAACCACAGCTCACTGTCTCCATACATAAGGAAGCCTACAAGTAGCCAGGTTTTAATGGATTTATATCCTATTGCAAGAACAAAAATTCTGGGACTTGTAGTTCCACAGAAGCAGTACAGGAAAGGCGGGGGGCTCTGGTTTTCTGCGACTCCTGTATCTGCGACCCCTGGAAATGCTCCATTCACATGTCCTACGGTAATGGCTAAATACTATACTTGGCAAGGACCTACTGAAGTCACAACATCACGTGGCACTCCCAGATCACGTGGATCAGAAACAGGAGAGTAACGTGCTTTTTCACATGGATCATGGAGTTCGCAAGTGTCAGCAGCGCGGGAGAAGTATGCGTAACGTACTCATGTAGTAACTTATTTTGAACTGAGATATGGGGGGGGACTGTATGCTGAGATGTGTGGGGGGACTGTACATTGAGGTATGGGGGGGACTGTACACTGAGATGTGGGGGGGGAGGACTGTACACTGAGGTGTGGGGGGACTCTGTACATTGAGGTATGGGGCGGACTGTACATTGAGGTATGGGGGGGACTGTACACCTAGGTGTGGGGGGACTGTACACTGTGATGTGGGGAGAATTTACACTGAGATGTGGGGGAATATACACTGAGGTATGGGGGGGACTGTACACTGAGATGTAGGGGGGGACACCAACTCACTGTGAACTGGCTATATACTATTTCAGTTACATGTCCTACCTCAGGAGATGCTAGTTCATAGTGCTTTGGGTTACTTGCACATCACATATCACCCATGGATAGAATGTACAGAATGTAAATAACACTGATATGTACTGATATTAAGGGTTTGACCTCTGGTAAACCAACCTTATTTTACATAGAACCCCTTTAAGCTATGAGCGAACTAACTGAGATATGTTGAATGGGTTTATGTAGGAAAGAGGGTATGAGGAAAATAGTGTCGTATTTTACTATTTAGAATAGCAACGCATTTTACATATGTCATCCCTATGCTCCCTTGTACACTGAGAATATAAGCAAGGTTAACAGCCCAAGCAGCACAATAAAAATGATTGACACAGATGTTACATTGCTCCTGAATACAGCGGTGGCCAAACGATAGTTATTTACTATATTTCATATATTTCATGAAACTTAATAAAAGTAATTCACCTGTTCTTGGCCCATAAAGACATAAAACTTGATAGGTATGGATTAGTTCCAGGTTTCCATGAATCTGCTTAGCGCTCCGCTGGATATAAATCATGTTGGAAGCTGGGTTGCATATTTTTGTGTTGCTGAAGGAGAACATAAAACAATCCTCGTATTGCTCGGGCAGGAGGACTCTGGGACATTTACCATTTTTACCCAATTGATATTGAGCTCGACAATGTGAAGCACTTTGTTAAAATTTGAATAGAAATAACCTCTTTAGGTATTATACAGTGACCATTAAAGAGCGTCTGTCAGCAGATTTGTAGCTATAAAATTGGCTGACCTATTACATGGGTGCTTGGCACCTGAAAGCATCTGTGTAGGTCCCATGTTCATATGAGCCTGCATTTCTGAGAAAAATTATGTTTTATTATATGCAAATGAGCCTCTAGGAGCAATGGGGGTGTTGCCATTCACCTAGAGGCTCAGCTCTCTCTGCAACTGCTGCCAAGTGGAGAGGGTGTGGCAGTTGCAGAGAAACCAGAGCTTTTGGGTGTAATGGCAACACCCACATTCTCCTAGAGGCTCATATGCATACAGCAAAGCAGGCACGTATGAACATGGGACCAACACTTCATGACTTCAGCTGTCAAGCTCACATGTAACAGGTCAGCCAGTTTCATAGGTACAAATCTGCTGACAGATGCCCTTTAAACTCAATGAGCTATCCATTTAAAGAGGACCTTTCCCCAGTCCTGACATGCCTTTTTAAATAGTTTTATGCATTTACCATGTAATAACAATTTTGGAGTATCTATTCTTATGGCTCTGTAGTGTGCCATTCCTTAATTATTTCTACTAGAAGTTATGAATGAACTGCTAGCAGTCTGCAGTAAGGGTACAGAGGTGTGGTAATGAGTTGTGGTGTGTCAGGAGTGGTAAAATGTCCTCTTTAAGGTCCACTGCTCCAGCTCATATGTAAGGATCCTCATATTAAAGAACTCGTGCCATCATAATGCCTGATAAGGTTGATCCTGCTCATTTATACGATACCTCAATTATGTATATCCTTTGCACCATCCTGATTAATTTCACTTTTTTTTAATATTTGTTAACTCTTTGGTGCATCAAGAGGTGGCACTGGGCACTTTCCCCTCAAAGCACCAGCTCTCCTCCGCTCTGCAGTAATTTACAAGACCAGACATGTCATCTTGCCTTAAAATATCGAGCCTGCACCATAAATTACACCATTTGCACATGCGTAGTAGATCTGCTTCACAAGCGCTCGGCTTTGTTCAGTGGAGGATGATATCTGTAGTTATCTGTGATGCTTAGGAAGCAGAAGCAGATCTACTGCTCATGCACCAATAGCGTAATCTACAGTGAGATTATAGGGTCAGATAAGAAATCTGGCCCTGTCAGTCAAAAGGAAGAGGGAGTGGCTCTGGTACTCTGAGGGGAATGTGCCCGCCACTTGGTGAACCGAAGATCTATTCTATTTACTGATGAAACCATTCACTGCAATTCATGCTGTAGAATGAGAGGGAATCATAAGGGAAAAAATACATTTTCACTGCACTGTTTAGCATTTCATTTTTTGTATCATATACAATACAGTATGAGGAAAAAGTTTAGATGCACCCTTTAAGCTACTGTAATTTGCAGTAAATTGACTTTCAATGAGTGACTGTATTAAAGGGGTTCTGCAGTTATTTTAAACTGATGATCTATTCTCTGGATAGATCCTCAGCATCTGATCGGCAGGGGTCCGATGCCCGGGACCCCCGCCGATCAGTTGTTTGTGAAAGTGTCGGCACTGCCAGTAGCGCCGCTGCCTTCTCGCTGTTTACCGCAGGCCCAGTGATGTCACTACTAGTATCACTGGCCTGGGCACGGCTAAGCTCTGTTCACTCAAATGAAGCTTAGCCACGCAGAGGCCAATCAGATGCTGATGATCTATCCAGAGGATAGATCATTAGTTTAAAATAACTGCAGAACACCAATTCATTGAGAGGAAGTTGGCATTATTTGGTGCAGGAAATGTTTTCTCAGACATTATGAAATCTACCATATTCATTTTAGCTCAGGTCATGTGATATATCAGTCTTGGTTAGAATTTACTCAGAAAGTTTTGACACATCTTTACCTGTTTAGGAGTTGTATAAGGTCAGAGTTTCCTAAAGTGCTTTTACATGACATGTTCAATGTGTCCACCATTCTGCTAGATGCACATGGACGTTTAATTCAGTCTTTGTGAACACACTGAAGAACGGAAAGTGATACCTTTTCACAGTATTGTAAGATTCACCATTTCAGGTGAGCCATATTGTGTACTGGCACCACTATTCAAAGTTCTGGTAATCAGTGAGGTCCCAGCAATGGAACTTCCCCTGACCATATGCTTATCCCCTATCCTGTGGAAGGGTGACAAGAATCCCCTTAAACTCACCTTTCCAGAGTTCACAGCTTAGAGGAAGCACTCATAATGGACACAGAAACAAATCGCCCCCAAAAGTCCAGGAGAAGATAATTCCCTTCTGAGCTTATTTTGAGTCATTTACAACTAGGTTTTTTTTTTCTTATGGATTGATTCACAAGTAATCTTGCAGAACCTATCAATGACATGTCCGATATGTGTAAAGTTAACATCCATGGGTAGAGATGGAGAGGTAGTCTTTAGTATTAGTTCCGCTAATGCACCCAGAGAACCAAGGCTGGCACAGATCAAGAATATCTACTGAATTAGTGGTTTATGTATTTTTGGCTACAATATCCTCCTGTCCTAAATAGCACATAAAAGTGGAGGAAAAAGCTGCAGGGTTGAGTACTGGGCCTCTTGTTATTATAGCTATTGAAGGTAAAAAGTTTGGATGACAATGATTTTACAGAGAACCAGGTTGAATATACAGATATTCTGAAGGTCTGTACCACAGGTAGGTCAACTCACTCGCTGCAAAGTTGTCACATTTTCTGCTTGCGTGACACATTCACTTCAATATAAGTGCATCAGTAAAAGAAGACGTCTTGATTTCTTGGCATAGTATGTCATTTGTATAGCCTGCCAACATCTGCCTTCTAATTGTTCTGAACATTATGAACTGAAAGTGTCAGGTTTGGATCCAGTTGTGGGGCACCACTGTTCCGTATCCTAACAATGGAATAAAAAGTAGCATAGTCAGCCTGCTCCTACTATGTATCTCTTAGTCTCCATTTATGAAATGCTTAGGAAAAGCAATGTGTTCAGAAATTTAGGAAGCCCATTGGGGTAATTACATTTGCAAAACGAGCAGACGGAATAATTAGCACCTGGGAAAAAGCAAAGAAGGAATTCTGCTGATGGGAACTTTACTTCTTTATGTTAGAGAGAGGCAGTATCTTTCCTTAAGAGTGAGCGCTTAATGAGGTGATTCCATGATAATTGTCAATCACACTCCCAAGCTTTTATTCCAGGTTCAGGAAAATATTGTCTTGCACACATTGCTTTCCAATTACTTCGTACAGTCATAATAATATACCTGACATAATAATATACATTAATTATACATACAGCAAGGCCCCAAAAGCGTGAATGGGAGGTTTTATCAAACTTTTCAGTTATGTTGAAGATCCAAACAAATTTTTCTTAATTAACAACTCTAAATAGCCTACACAATTGATGTAACAAAAAACAGAAAAACTGTGTGGGCAAAACCAATCTGAAAATAAATTATCTACTATACAGTGGTAATAGTGCAATAGTTTATTTATTTATCACAAAAAAGACATGATAGACATGACACACAAAAGCTATTAAAACAATGTTGGCGGTGGAGGCGATCAGCGAGTGGAACAATTTTAGTTGAAAGTGCAAATGCATACAGTTATAGGGCTAGATAAATACACTGTGACAATGAAATATATATAAATATATAGAAAGGGTCTGTGATGGACTCAAAGTAGTACAAACTGGATACAATAATAAGATATAAAGTACAATAGATTAAATGAACATAAGTGATGAAAAGTCCATGACAGTGTGACAAAAGCAAATGTATTACAACAAAATAAAACATACAGTATCAGACATGACAGTATATTACCGACCAGTAGAGAAAGTCCGTTTAATACTAAGCCATCACCACATCCTGACGCACATTTCGTGGGCAGTATCCTCAGCGGGTTGTGTAGTAGCTGCTTAATGGAGAGATATATACCCAAAACAATCATGGGCTAATTAATACGATAGGCAGTCCATTAAAGTGGGACCAATGGGATGCTAAAAATATAACTTAAGCCATTAATGGTCAGGGAAACTTTTTGAAGCCCTGCTCATGGCTAGTTTCACACTAACACATAGGATCCAGAAGGCTTCTCTGATAAGGAACGGCATGCTAGATCTCTCTGTATTCTGGCACTGCCAGAAGCTTAAACGTTGCCGTCTGGCTCTATTAACTATAATGGGAACCAGCAGAGATCTGCCCGCAACCCAGCAAATATGCAGAGAATCAGGCGGAAGAAAACCGCTGCGTCCGTGTGAAAGTAGCCCCAAGTAATTTGTAAAAGAAGGTACTGAGAGCAAAAATGGTTGTGATTTAAAGGGGTTATCCAGCAAGATGGGGTCATTGGAGGGCCCATGGAGACATGAAGCTGGGCCTTCTCTGTGAATTTTAACTATCATCATTCAATGGGTTTTCCAGAACATATAAATTAAACGACCAATCCAAAACCTGGCACCACCATGGATCAGCTGTTTTGGGCAGCTGCCAGAGATGTAGTAAAGGGAGCCGGAAACAGAAGGCTTCATCCATTGTGTTGCAGCTATGCCAATTCACGGGAGTTCAGCTCTCATTCAACTATATGGGAGCTGAGCTGTATTATGCCGGCTTCAGAACCTACACAAAGTGGATGGAGCCTTCTGCTTCTAGTTCCCTGTATAGTTTCTGGCATCAATGGCTGCCCAAAATAGCTGATCGTGTAAGGCATGGGAGCTCCACCAATCTGATATTGATGACTTATCCAAAGGAAAAATCATCAGTATCTAAGTCCTGAAAAATACCTGATGGAGGAGTGATAGACTTTATTAATGCCCCATTTGTCCAAAGAGTGATCACAAGGAGAAAGTAGAATTTTACATATTGGAATGGAAAGCCCTGTAAACTATCTTGAACTGTCAATAAAGGTGCAGATCCATTCTGCATTTATATTACAGGCCAATTTGTGGACAAACTGATGTGAGGCTCATTGAATAAAGGCTCTATTAGATTGCACGATATTGGGCCAATTATCGGGGATACGAATGCTCATTCCCGATAATTGGCCCGTATAGTCGATCAGCCGATAAAGAAGCAAACATTTGTTCTTTGTCTGATTGGCATCTTTCATCAGGTTGAAAGATGCCCAATATTGGGCAACACATATCCCTGTGTAATCAGAGATATGCTGCTGGTCATCTATAGAAGAGAATAAGGGAGGAACCACTGTGGTAGCAATCGCAATCATCTCTCATTCAAAGTTTGTATGAGCATGTGTAATCAGACCGGAGAAAACGAGTGCCGATGAGTGATTGTTATCCATCAGCGCTCGCACTGGCCCAAGATCAAGCAGCGAAGTACAACCCTAACTCTTGACTACTGTGTGGTCTGACATGGTCATTAAATTCAGTTTATTTAAGGAAAAAAACACATTTTGACCTTGAACGCAAGTAATGCTTATTGGTTTTTGGCAATGCAGGACACTTGGATCTCCAGTAATAACATCTGGAAAGTTCTGCTAAATCTACGTAGCAGAGTGGGGTTTGACATATCAGAAACCACATCTGCTGCAGATTTACATTTGATACTAGTCCCCTGTCACATGGACTATTCTATAGCTGACATAACCAATTGAGTTTTTCATGGAGCATGTCATATGAGCTACTTTCTGATCTTCCATAGAATTCAACCGATTCTATTCTGCAACCAAGTATTTCATATGACAGAGACCTAAGGCTATGAATTATAATTCAAGCCTTGTGAAAAGTTATTCTTGTCAACTATTCCAATCTTGTAAATAATTATACGAGTGACCAGACTGCATTTTGGAATCCAGCATTTATTCTTAACTTAGTTACTACTGAGGAGATTTTTATTCATTTGATTATCATGGAAATTTATAGGTTTGCCGAAGGCAAACAAACCCTTTATGCCGTTTTATCTGGCGTAAAAAATGCTCCTCCATATTATTTCACATGGATCCTTTGAAAATATTCTGTGATGGAATCATCCATATTAGTGAAGCGGAAACATATTGCAGTAAGCATTAACTCAGCACATATTCTTCTTCCACTCCACACATAAGAAGGTGTCTGAGTAGAAGTTTGCTTGTAAAGCAGAAAATATTGTGCTCTTCTGCAGGGTAAATTCACACAGGTAGAAAAAATGTCCATTGTAGAGTTCAGCGCCACGTTGTTGCAAATCCACTGCATAATCTGGGTTTGCAACTGATTTCACCCTATATGCTGCAAAGGTTGAAATCCGCATTGAAAATTGTGAAAATAATTAACATGCTTAAGATTTAAAGTCCGCAGTGTATGTTAATTTACATGCAAAAAATTTTATTAGTGAGATTTGGTAAAATCTTATCCATTTTGCTGCAACTCTGTTTTAATTTGTGCTGGTCAATCCTGGTGGAAAATCCATGTGAACCTACCGAAAGTCTTTGGCTGAGGGAATCATTCTGTAAAGGTTAATCCCCTATTATAAGATGGATAGGGCTAAATGGGCATCTTGGTGGTGCTCAACTATCGCAGTGTGGCAGGGTAGCCATAAAAATGAATGGGTCAGAGCTTGACTCACAAATTTGCCATGGCAATGATCCCAGGACCAAAAAAAAACGAAGCCTGCTGAATTTTTAATGATTCTGGGGTAACGGTAAACTTGCAAGTCACTCTGTGAGCCCATTAATTTTCATGGCTGCCCTGCTACACTGTGATACTTGGGCACAACCAAGATCCCCTTTAGGCCTAGCCTTAAAGGTATTGTCTCATCTCAGACAATGGGGGCATATCGCAAAGGCTCCTAAACAGAGCCCCGCAAAGTGGTGGCTCGAGGACTCCAGTCTGGCCACCACCAAGTACTCTCCCCATAGAAGTGAATGGAAGCATACCACGCATGAGCAGCCACCACTCCCATACACTTCTACAGCCCCAACGGAAATAGCTGAGTCAGTGATCGCCTATTTTCGGTGGCCCCATAGAAATGAATGGAGGGTGGCACAGTGCGCCCTCCACCACTTTCGGAGCTCCATTCTCAGTATAGGGGTAGGTCCCAGTGGTGGGACCTGCACCTATCAGATAAAGGGGGTATATCCTAGCGATATGCCCACATTTTCTGAGATGAGACAACCCCTTTAATGTTTGGAGACACATCAGACTGCATAGACACCGCTAGCACATAACAAAATTAAGGTTTTACTGTCTTATTTTATAAATGTGTTTAGTGCATAATATATAATTGAGTTTTTTTAGGTACATAAATGCTTGCGGGAACAAAACACCAAGGATACTTAAAATGGAAAGAGTCTTTAAGAGAGAAAGACCAACATTCTCCTACATATCTGATTCTGATTCTTAATGTGATCAATTAATGGCATATTGATTATTGTAGGATTGTACATATTGTAGCTTTGGAAAAAGTTCACCAATCCAGTTTAGGCTGGACTAGGGCTGCAAGTCTGGGGGGAGGCCTGTCATGACTATGCTTGGAGGGAGTGAGAGCAGTGGGCCATAAGGGGTTAAGTGGAGCATGGAGATGGTTTAGCTAGGGGGAGGGTTTAAAAGGGGAGTAGGAACAATGGATTTTTGTTTATTTTTTCTCCTTACTACTCTTGGAGTGATTTAATTTAGATAGGTATTGGAAGGAGAATAAGAAGGAGGATGAGGATAAGTGGCCGGATCATTTGATCTCTTGGACATTTTCCATTTGGTTGCAGGCATTTGTGATTTTAGCAAGTGTCAGTGGGGGGAAAAGCGGCAGAAATTATTTAGTGCTTTTTTGCTAGTTGGATGCGATGGGTGTGGTGTATCGGGTTTACAAGGGCGGGCATGGTTGAGTTACAACAAACAATTTCATCAGTGGAAGAGGGTGCGTCCTAGCATTTGCTGGGATCTTAAATACATTGAAGAGCATGACAGCTCCCATTAGGCCGGGGCTGTCCTTTCCAGGGGGTGCTGGGGGTACTGGTCAGTCAGAGCATTCAGCAGCCATACAAAAAGATTTCAGTTCCTCATGTGTCAGAAATCACAGAGCCCATAGGTGCTTTAAGGGCTGAAGGGGAAAAGGCGGGGGACACCAATTTATGTAACCGAGATGATGCCCTTTCTAAATACACACCCAAATGCAGTGGCGATGGAGTCCTTGTTGGGCGGTTTTAGCAAGGGTTTTTTGTATTACGTTCATTGAGGGAGAATTTTTGCAGGGGGGAGAACCTTGTGGTTGGCTACAGAATTTCCAGGGGGTAGTGTCAGAGAAATTACGTAAGGAGGTGGAATTGGAGCACATGGCAGCCCCTTTTGTGGACCAGCTGATTTCGGAATTGAGGGTGTCCTCTCGGGCGTTGTGCTAAAAAAGGAACCCTATGAATTTCATCTTATTCATCACCTGTCATTTCCCAGAGGGGGTTTGGTTAATGATGGGATTTCACCAGAGTTGTGTTCCATGGTTTATATGTCTTTCGACAAGGTGATTCGTTGGGTTCCGGACTATGCGCAGGGAGCATTGTTGACTAAGGTTGATATTGAGGTAGTGTTTTGCCTTTTGCTGGTGCACCCTGATTGTTTGCCAGCATTTGCTTGATTGTTTTAGGGATGGAGGTTTTTTCATTGATCGGTGTTTGCCAATAGGTTATTCAATTTTGTACACGTACTTCAAGACGTTTAACACGTTCTTAGAGTGGGTGGTGTGCGATTGGTCAGGATGGAGGTCTATCATCCATTGCTTGGATGATTTTTTGTTTATTGGGCTGCCGGACTCGAACGGGTGCTTGGTTATGTTGCACACTTTCAAGGCTCTGCAGCTCCGGTTCGGGATACAATTGGCCAGTGACCAAACGGAAGGTCCTACAACATTGTTAATTTTTTTGGGGACTGTCATTGACACCGTTATGATGGAGTGCTGGTTTCCGGACAAGAAGGTAGACGATCTTCTGTGGGTGGTGTCCGCAGCATATGGTATGTGAAAAATTAGGCCCTCGCAATTTGCAAAGGCAGGTGTTTGAACTCTGCATCACTTCATGCAGGTCCAATAGGAGTTTCGTGATGATTAATTGGGCGTCCTTTTTACAGCAGTACAGTGGGCAGTCTTTTTGGATGGCGGATGTGGTGGGGTGGCGGCGACTGATTTTGACCTGTTTACTGATGTGGCAGGTGGGACTAGATTTGGGGAATACTTTCAGGGGCATTGGTGTTTGGGGGTGTGGCCTGAGTGGTGGAGGGTAGAGGGCTGGGTGAAGAATTTGGCTCTTTTCAAGCTCTTTCCTATTGTGTTGACGGTGTATGTTTGGGAGGAATTCTTCAGAAATAAGGTACGTTTTTACTGCGACATCCTGGTGATGGTGGAGGCCATTAATCACCTTTCGGCATCGTCACCACCAGTTGTGCGTTTGTTGCAGCATTTGGTTTTGAATTGCTTGTCCTTGAATGCTTGGATTGTGGCTTCTCATGTTCCCGGGTTAGTAACTCAATTACGGATGCCGGAGGCAGACGAGCAGGGAATATGCTTCCCTCAGGAGTTGTGCAATCTGCCATTTGGTCAGTAGATGCGCTGCTGAGGGGCTTGTTGGTGGCGGAAACTTGGGTGGCTTATGAGAAAGCCTGGGACTGTGGGATGACCAGAGGCTGCAGTTTCATGGGGCAGGGTTGGATAAGGGGGCTTAACTTTTGCTGTTAGAGGGGCAATGTAGGTAGGACGGTGGTTTATATCCCGTATGAACAGATTTATGGTGGGAGTGGAGTTTGGGTGCAAGTGTTAGGATTTACCAGATGTGACTAAATCAATTTTGGTTTTGCAGGCATTGAGGGGTTGGAAGCAGTGTTAGGGGAGGTGGATCAGCGGCAGCCGGTTTCTTTTGCTCTTTTGGGGGACCTGATTGCGCAGTTGGTGTTGGTTTGTAGGTCGCAAGGGGAAGTGCGACTGTTCTGTTTTTTTTGTTGGCCTTTTTCGAGGCGTTATGTGTGGGGGAACTGGTTAGTCAGAGCAAATACCGTGCAGGGGAGCTGCAGAGGGAAGATGTTGAATTATATCATGATAGGGTAGAATTCCAGCCTAGGGGGTTGAAAATGGATCAATGTGGCCGAGGGTGTAGGGTGGTTTAATTTTAGGTTGTAGAGTCTGTAGCTTGCCCTGTGCAGTGTCTCAGAGAATTTTGGGCCCGCATGGATGAGCCATTACTAGTCCATGCAGATTGTTCATTTTTATCTAGTTTTCAGTGTATTGCTGTTTTGTGAGCCTGTTTGAGGGGGTTAGGTAGGTATTCTTCTTTTTTGGGGTCACTCCTTTCACATAGGAACCACGGAGGGGGCACAGTTGGGGCTGGGGGACGAGGTTATACGGTACTTCGGGAAAAAGTATTGTTGCCTCTGGAGATTGAACATTTTCTTTTCCAGATGGAGGCAGTGCCTCTTGTTTTTTGATGGGATTTTATATGGAACAGCTTTTCATAATATTTTTTGTACAGGCCATTAATATAGTTACATAGGTTAATCATGTTCCCTCTTAACTACATATTCCAGATGAGGCCTCACCAAAGCTTTGTAAAGTGCTAATTTGACATGCCTGTCCTCTGTGTCCATACCTCATTTACTGCATGACAATATTCTGCTGGCGTTAGACATTGCATGCATTTTTTTATTTTTATTTTTTTCAAAAGGCCCAGAACAGGGAAAAAAAAAAAAACATGAAAGCAGCAAAAATGGTAGCATGGTGACTAAGTTGTTAGCGCTGCTCCCTTGCAGAGTTAATCTGACCATGGATGACATCTGCATGGGTTTCCTCCCACACTCCAAAGACATACTAATGGGGAACTTATTTTGTGAGATTCACTGGGGATAGCGAGTGATAATACTGTCTGTAAAGCGCTGCGGAATCTGTCAGTGCTATATAAGTAAATAATCACCTCACTAATCCCCTGCCACTACTGTCCCGGTACTTCCCAGATCCCCCACCTTTCTCTTTTCCTGGACCCTTTAAAAACACAGGAAATGATTGCTCAGCCAGTAACTGTAGGTTACCACTGCAGCCAGTGATAGGCTAAGAAGTGATTTCCTGCATGTTCAGTGGGACCAGGAAGAAAAGAACCAGGAGGCACCAGAATGACAGTGAATGGGGTTAAGTGAGGCGAGTACTGTTTCTTTTACTTTTTACTTTTTTCTACCTTTTAACCCATTCGGAGCTGTTTGTCAGAAATGTTTAACCATCGGACAAACACGTTTCAGTCACTTTTTAAAGTGTTACCCTGGTATATGGTGAGAAAATAACTTGCGTTACATGGCCCAATGTGTATTTTGTATTTTGCAAATGTTTACTTTTACAAAATAGCGTTAACAATTATCTGAATACAGATATTTCTATAATCCAAATTGCATCAAATAATGAAATAATATATATGGCTCCAATATACATATGGAAATAAGGCATACACTTTCTGGCTCAATATTGTAAATGTAATGAAGCAAATCTATACCACAGATCAAAAAAAGGGACATTTCAGGATCAAAGAGGGACTTGGATCAAAATTAGGGACTGTCCCTCCAAAAGAGGGACACTTGGGAGGTCTGTAATCTACCTGCCTAAAGGTGCCGCTGACCACCCAATGAACGAGCAAAAAGCTAGTTCATCGGGTGAAATGATCGGAGGTACAGACACCTCAATCATCTTTCCGGGCAGCAGATCTTCCCGTATAAACAGCGTTCTGCTTCCCAGGAGCAATGATTTTGTATGGGTATGAGCAATAGCAGCAGCTATTGCTCGTCCTCATAGTGTGGAGATGATCACTGCATGTAAATGCAGCACTTCACCTCCACTTAACGAGCAGCCAATTGTCGAGAAGGAAGCAATCGTCTTCTCCTCGCCCCGTCTAAATCCCCTTTTAAACCATGATACATGATGATGCCTCCATACAGCACTTTGTGAAACATTAATGTCATATTTTTTTTTAAGAGATGCATGAAGAACTACGGAACATCTGTACTGAATCTAACATTTATTATGCTGTTCCCCTGAAATCAAAAAACACCTCCATTTAATCCGCATTATGTGCCAATGAGCTCATCTGCCAACTACAGGAAAACTCATCTATAAGCAACAACTCATTCTATAATGACTGTGTGCTCACTTTATTTATCGCTGACATCAGAAATTAAACACCATTATATGTTTGAAAATATATTTGTATGTCATTTATAAGATTGCAAACCTAAATGACTGAAGACAGACTGCTTCCTATGGAGATACAAACTCCCCACTGTTAAATCTTCCGTCTGACAGCTGCTACGTGTTCAGCTATAGATTCTCCACTTAGGACAGACCACTGAGAGAAAGGGATGTCTGCAGAGAGCTCATGCCGTCCCAGGTGTTTTTTTCGCTATGGCTTTTCATGTTCCTTTGCAAATGTATTTAGTTCATCATTTTTCTTATAGGCTACTACTATGAGTTCTTTGCTAGTGACTGATTAGAATACCTTAAAGGGGATTTCCAGGCTCCCAATCCAGGATAGGTCATCAATATCTGATAAGTGGAGGCCTGACGCCCAACAATCCCTTGCTCAGCTGTTCCTTGATGCCTCCAGTGCTGGAACTAGCATTTTCAATGGAGTAGGAAGCACATCTCTGTTCAAAGTGTAGTGGCCATGCTAGGTTGCTGCAGCTCAGCCCCATTCACGTCAATGGGAGATGGGCTACAGCAGGCATCCTCAAACTGCGACCCTCCAGCTGTTGCAAAACTACAACTCCCAGCATACCTGAACAGCCTACAGGTATCAGCCTACAGCAGGGCATTGTGGGAGTTGTAGTTTTACAACAGCTGGAGGGCCGCAGTTTGAGGATGCCTGGGCTACAGTATCCCAACACGGCCACTAGACTTTGAATGGAGCTGTACTTCCTGCTATTTGAAAACTAATTCTGGTGCTTGAGGCAGCAGGGAACAGCTGAAAGATGAGGTTGTTGGGTGGTGGACCCTCACCGATCCAATGTTAATGACCTATCCTGAGGATAGGACATCAATTTCAGGAGCCTGGAAAAGCCTTTTAACTGATACAAGAAGCTTCTGAAACATGATTTTACAGTGCCTTCAGAAATCAAAAGCCAATTTTTTTCTTCCTTTTTTTTCATAGTAGGAATGAGGCTTTCTAATGACCACAAAACAGATAATACATTGTAACCCAAATACAACATAGGGAAGCATGCAGTTTAGTCCTTCTATTGCATAGCTTTCCTTGGTCACTTCGCTTTATACTTTATATTGTAGCTGGAACAACCAATCAAAATGACCCCCCAAAAATAATCACTTTATTTTCTCATGTATAGGGATGACTAATATGAGTAACTCATAGAACATGATTGGAAGGGCTGAGAAAAAAAGGTCTCCGATGACCCATCCTTAGATAAAAGCCATCTCGATGATCATCTGATGATGAAGCATCTGACCACTGAAGCTTTCTGCTCACCAGATCTCGCCTAAGGAAGCTGCAGGCAGCAACACATTTCCCTTGCAAGAAAGAGAATGGATGATCATGCAATAGATATTTCTGCTAAGTCCTCCAGAGCAGAACCTACATTTTGCATTGCGCTCCACTCTGGCCACTCTCCTTCATGACAGTCCTTTGCTCGAATAGGGAATATGGCAAAGAGTTGTCTGGGATTTAGGGAATCACCCTCACATGGAGATGAAAACTCCAACCAAATAGTAAAACCAATGTGTGTTCCTGCTTTTTTCGTCTTTATGTATCTTCACTAGCTACACCAGTAGTTCCTCCATCAGAGCTGTTCTTCCTATGTCAATCTCTTTATATCACTAATATACTTAATAATGTCATTGACTGATTGTATACCAGTTTAACTACATAGCACTCTGCCATTATGCATATTGGGGTGACAGTGTGTCAGGCCACTCCTCATAAAGTCTCAGGGAGCCAAAACGATCAGCTCCCCATCACAAAACACGTGAAACACGTCACACAAAGTGAGCGCTGTGCTCTGCAATGAATTAACACTTCCTTCCATTTGGGCCATTACTATGGAAATCCATGATGGCCCGATGATATCACAGACTTCCAGCAATATCATGGGGAGAAGGACATGATCTGTGTTCTCCCAGGATCTCTATATATAGATCAGTGCTGACAGTTATTTAATGGCCAGTAACCATTAGATTACTATTATCTCTGATCTGCGTACAAAGGAATGCAGACAGCCCGTAGATCAAGTTATCCTGGATTCTTCCAAATAAATAAATGAAAATAAAAAAGTAAAAATAAATAAAAATGACAAATAAAAATAATTGAACAATAAATAAAAAAAAACTGTCAAAAAAATTGATATCTATCTATATATACTACTAACAAAAAGTTAGGGATACTTGGCTTTCAGTTGAAATTTATGGCAAACGTAAAAAGTTCAGGCTACAGTGATATTATATCATGGAAGTAGGGTTTTTAAGTCAAAGCAGCAATGGTGATTTCCTCATCTCAAACAATTTATTGAAACAAAATCCAACAACAATGGGGGGTATACCCCCACAAAAATGTCAGTGTCTCAATAACTTGTCAAGTGCAGGCCGGAATTGGGGCTGCAAGCCTGGATGCAGGCCTGGCATGACTGGGGATTAAAGGGGAGCTGAGGCATGGGATACGAAGGGTTAAGGATGGGGAATGGTGGCGGAGGGAGTTAGGGGTGTGGTTTGGGGCTTAAAAAGGGTAATAAGGTCACGAAAAGGGGCCATTTTGTGGGGACAGCAGTGTGGCAGCAGCCCCCACCCACCCTACCCTTTTGGGCTGCTGTTGGTTTGGGTTAGGCATGGGTCTTGGAACGATTAAGAATATGGGAATGGGGAGGTTGTGAGTGGATTTTGTTGGTCCGGCAGTGATTGGTTAGTGGGCTTTTGTCATAGCGGCCTGGGGCGGTGGGGGGTCCTTGGAGTTGGTGGTTATGGTGGTTCTGGCATGGTGGGAAGGGAGCCAAAAGGAGGCTCTGGACTCCCCAGGTACTGGTTTAAGGAGGGATATGGCAGGTAGCGGCCCACGTTGGTTGCCCTTGGTTACCGGTTCCTGCCTCTGAGCTGGCGTTCATTGGCTAGAGGTAATTTAACGGAGGGTGGGGCTGTTATCCGCCATTTATGGGCCTCCAAGGACCCTCCCCGTGTTGTGGTTCTTGGGCGTGGCCTTCAGGTGGGAAGGCCTGGTTTTCTGTATTATTTATGTTATTTATTTGTATTTATATTATAAATAAAAGGCTGCTGTGGCCTTAAAATCCACTGTCATTATTGGGTTAGGAGCGTAAATTACAGGGGGGGGGGGGTGAGGGTAAGCGACTCGACAGTATGCCAGTCATGTGGCCTTCTGCTGTTCACAAGTCAACGTATTGTCTGCTGAGACATAGCATCCCACTTTTCTTGAAGGGCAGCCCTCAGGTCATTAAGGTTCTGGGGTACAGAGTTACAAGCCTCTTCATGACAACTCAGCTAATCCCATAGGTTTTCAATGGGATTTAGGTCTGGGGGAAGTGCAGGCCACTCTATTTGCGGTACCCCGGTCTCCAGCAGCTGATGCGAACTTGATGAGCTGGTGCAGTTGTCGATAAAGATGAAATTAGGCTTGTGTTGTTCATGCAGAGGCACAATGACTGGATGAATAATGTTATTCAAGTAGTATGGGCTTGTTTCGGTAACATACACAAAGTATAGGGCTGTTCTTTATTTACACACCTGCCTGCACTGTAACACCACCACCACCAAAGGCTTGTCAGGTGACAACAGTGGCTGATCAGCATTGGCAGCCATAATTTCTGCTCAGCGTGAATTGACTTTCATCAGTGAACAGCACTGAGGCCTAGTCCCTCGTTCAGAGCCAATGCAAGACAATGACGATGATGTGCCTGGTGGTGTGGTTAGATACCCTTGCAGGTCGTCTAGCACACAGACCATGCTGATGTAAATGGTTTTGAATGGTCTGACGTGACACTTGGATGCCTCTCACCTCCCTTCATTGTGCCTGAAGTTGTGTGGCATTCATCATCCGGGTCTACAGGGCATTTATCACAATGAAGTGGTCATCAGTGTGGGATGTGGCCAAAGGACATCTCTGTTGCAACCTGCTGATGACACTCTGACACTCTAAGCTCAGTGCCACTTCCATCTGAGAACATCCTGCTTAAAGTCTTACAATGGCGAGGTATTGTTGATCAATTGTTAGGTGTCATCTTGGTCTCATGATGTCAAAATGTGAACAACAGTAATCCAAAAGTGTCTGGCACTCGACTCCACAAGGTATCCGAGTAGGAAAACAAGTCCACAGAATAATAGAAAATTCCCAGCGGGCGCTTGATCTTCAGTTAATGCTGACAAAGGCTGGATGGGCCAAAACGCGTCCATTGCTAATATTGATACATTGCTACTGATGAAATAAAGAATACATTAATTGAAGATCCAGCGCCCGCTGGGAATTTTCTATTAAAATGTGAACAACATGATAAGGAGGACTGTTTAAATATATATACAGGGGTATCCATATCGTATTTTTATGTTTGTTCCATTATATTTAGGTGATTACTAGGATTCAATCCCATTAATCTTGCATATGGAAAACCAGCACCTTACCAATGTACTACAAGGTACACCGCTAGTATTCCTGTACAATGCTCTATGTACTGTACCAGTATATTTTAAATAGAAAAATTATGTGAGCTGGTACCTCGTGCTCTGTAAGGCAGCAGTTTTCTACACAAAATGGGGAGCTCTGTAGCACACCTGGTAAGGCAGCAGTCTTCTACACAAAATGTATGAGTTTAAGTCTTGGGTTAACAGCAATTGACTGATTTTTTGCTCTGGAGCAAAATAAACTTTATATATAGATATTTAGTCATCACAAAAATGTAATGGAGTAAAAAAATTAACAATAAACACATTTTAGCTCTCTACCTATATATATATATATATATATATATATGTACACCGTATTTTTCGCTTTATAAGATGCACTTTTTCCCCCCCAAAAGTGGGGGGGAAATGACTGTGTGTCTTATAAAGCAAATGCCGCCAACTCTGATAGCGCTGATACATCGCTGCCGCACTGCGATGTATCAGCGGGATGGAAGGAGGGGATGGAGGCTGGCAACACTCGCAGCGGGGCCAGATGCAGTAACTGTACTGTAATACATCGGGCCCCGCACACAGCAGTTATCATAAGTGAAGCCATGGTACAGTAATCCTCTTCAAGCCGTGTTTATACTTTAAACTCAGGCAATCCTCTGTACAAATTACTATGAAAGCGGCAGGCAGGGCGGCAGTGTAACTTTGTGATGCTCACTCATTCACGTACCTGCTCTGCCTTAATGAATAAAGTGGGAGGAGCGCGAATGAGTGAGCATCGCGAGGTTACGCTGCCGCCCTGCCTGCCGCATTCATAGTAAGTTGTACAGAGGATTGCCTGAGTTTAAAGTACAAACACTGCTTGCAGAGGATTACTGTACCATGACTTTACTTATGATAACTGCTGTGTGCGGGGCCCGATGTATTACAGTACAGTGACTGCATCGGGCCCCGCCGCGAGTGTTGCCAGCCTCCATCCCCTCCTCCCATGAAAACTGCTCCATTGCACAGAAAGCAGAGTGTAATGGAGCATTACATTAAAAGATTTTACATACAGCATAAAGACTGCTGTAAGTGGGTGGCCAATGGTGTAATGGGAGTCACTATTCACACAGGACAATATACTGTGACACATATGATACTGTGACCAGCATAAGATCATCTTAAGCTGGTCACAGTATCATATGTGTCACAGTATAATATCCTTGTGTGAATAGTGACCCCCATTACAAAAGATGCTATATGTGTGTCATCCAAACATCCCCCACACTAGTGTAGGATCCACAGATCCCCCCCATAAGAGTGTCATCGACAGGTCCCCCATAACAGTGTGTCCACCACGGATACCCCCTATAACAGTGCCATCCACAGATCCCCCATAATAGCGCGTCATCCACAGATCCCCCATAACAGTGTGTCATCCACAGATCCCCCACAACAGTGCCATCCACAGATCCCCCATAACAGTGCCACCCACAGACAACCATTAGTTCAAAACACCCCAAAAGCACACCTTTTGGTTCAAATTTTTTTTCTTATTTTCCTCCTCAAAAATCTAGGTGCGTCTTATCATCGGTGCGTCTTATAAAGCGAAAAATACGGTGTATATATATATATATATATAGAGAGAGAGAGAGAGAGAGATAAAATGTGTAAATCTGTTTATTGTTAAAGGGGTTGAATGAGTTACAGAAAAAAAATGACAATTTGCAACCTGATGGTCAGGAATATATACCTTAGATAAGTGAGGTCTAGCAAAGAAAAATGCGATTTCCACAAATACCTAGTACTGCTCTGGCCCCTTTGTTTACATGCAGTTGAAGCGCTATGGGAGCATGTAACATTTTGTGACGTTCTTTTCATGAATATATGTGGGTGTTAGCTAAGACTGCCTTTCCGTTCCCCATGCCCTGGTTCTCTTTGCTGACAGATCCATCTTCTCTTGCTGCAGCTCTTCCCAATAGTCACTGAGCTCACACAGACATTCTTTCTTCTGGTCGTTCTCCTGGCCATTTACATCTTGCTGCTTCTTCCATTTATACAGGCAAAGTATTTCACCAGTTCCAGTCCAGTAAACCATTCTGCCACCCTGATAGCTTTCACTCTGCCTGGGTTGTGACTTGGGTTATCAAAACTAATACAAAACCATTCTACCTTTAGCAATGGCTTGCTAGGGTTGGTGTCACCCGGTGCAGTAGAAAATTGTGTCACCCCCCCACCCCCCCCCAAGCACAAGCCCGCAGTCGGCAATCTGTCTGCTTAGCCCCCCCCCCCCCCATGTCAGCTGTCTGTTTACTATCCAAGCCCCCATCCACGCTTGGGTTCAAATTATAGCACCCCTAACAGGTCCCCCCCATCCCAACCACCGACGATCTGTCTTCTGTCTGCTTAGCACCCCCCCCCCCCCACATATTTGCATACATATTATATTCTGTGCTATCCAGAATACAGCACCACATACCTTACATCCAGTAACTTCTCTGATGCAGACCTTCTCTTTCCTCATCTTCTCCTTTCAGACCGCCATGATGATTTTTCACCCATCTCTTGTCTCTGTAATGACAAAAGACATCTTAGGTTCATACTTTTCCATCATCCTCCTACCTTCTTAACAACTCACCTGCCACCTTCAATAATAATAATAATGTGCACTAATTCAAAGGTGCTCCCGTTCTGTGTGCCAGTACAAAAAACTCCCTCACTGCCGTCAGTTGAGCTAATGTCCCCATAATGTGTGCAAGTATAAAATACCCCTATATAATGCCCCTAGTAAATGCCCACATAGTGCTCCTCTCCTCTTCCTCATAGTGCCCCCATAATGTGCCAGTATAAGATTCCCCCATAGTGTCCCCCAGAATGTGCCAGTATTAAATGCCCCTTCATATTGCCCCCATAATGTGCCTATATAATATACCCCCATAGTATTCTTCTCCCCTCCAACACCACAGTGTCCCCATAATGTGCCAGCAATGCCCCCAGTAGATTCCCCCATGTGCCAGTAGATGCCCCCATAGTGTCCCCCATGAGCCAGCCATGTTCCCATAGTGTCCCCCATGTTCTAGCCATGCCCCCATAGTGTCCCCAATGTGCCAGCAATGCCCCCATAGTGTCCCCAATGTGCCAGCAATGCCCCCATAGTGTCCCCCATGTGACAGAAATGCACCCATAGTGTCCCCCATGTGCCAGCCATTGCCCCATAGTGTCCCCCATGTGCTGGCAATAATGCCCCAAAGTGTCCTCTTTATGCCAGCAATGACCACCCAGCGCAGTCCAGCCCAGCGCCTCACAGAAAAACAAAACAAAAAAAAACCCACATACTTACCTCCATGGCAGCAATGCGATGCAGGCCTCTTCTGGCCTCTGTCCCGAGCAGTACGGCTCAGGCGTCGCGATGACATCATTGCGCTGCCTGCATCAGCCTCTGATAGGCTGCTGGCCTTGTGCTGGCAGCCTATCAGAGGAACAGGGAAGGGAGACGCCTCTCCCTTGCCCTGCTGCAGTGAGGACGGTGATACAGATGAATGTAGGGAAATGAGTGCTTCCATAATGTAAGCGCTCATCTCCTGGTGGTGTCACCCAGGGGCGTAGCTAGGAATGACTGGGCCCCATAGCAAAATTTTTTATGGGCCCCCCTCCCGGATCTTCCACCCCCACATACCTATCGGACCTCCCACCCCTTCCAGAGCTTCCACCCAAACACCCCTCCAGGACCTCCCATCCCAACATCCCCACACCTCCCTAGATCCCCCCCTAAGTGTCATCCACACATCCCCCCATCAGTGTCATCCACACATCCCCCCATCAGTGTCATCCACACATCCCCCCATCAGTGTCATCCACACATACCCCCCATCAGTGTCCTCCACACATACCCCCATCAGTGTCCTCCACACATTCCCCATCTGTGTCTTTCACACATCCCCCATCAGTGTTGGAAGTATAAATATATATTATCATACTTCTGTTATACATGAATGCATAATTTAGCCTCTATTTCTAAGAGGTTTCCACCAGGATTCGAACTCACAACCTTTTACATCAGAGGCAAGAACCCTAACCACTGAGCTATGGAGCTCAATGCTAAACTTATGTAAAAGGTTGTGAGTTCGAATCCTGGTGTCAATCTTTCAGAAATAGAGGCTAAATTAGATTAAAATACATTGGGTGTCTGACTGACAATGCTTGGGGATACCCCCTTCATGTTCATAGCACTGACTCCATATATGGTACAACCATATATGGAGTCAGAGCTGAGACTCCTATGCCGGGATTCTGTGCTTTTACACAAGTGCAGTGAATAAATTATCTTCTGCCGGCACTGGTGTCACCCCATCAGTGGTGTCACCCGGTGCGGCCCGCACCCGCCGCACCCCACTTGCAACGCCACTGGCCTCCAGTAATGTGCAGGGGGCATGGCTTAACATCAGCAAGCTCCGCTCACTTTTTAGACTTCAGTACTGATGTTCTCTGCACATGACTATGGCCCACATACACTGGCAGCCTACCAGCTAGCCTCTGTGAAGAAGCCTTCTGTATGAACTGTCTGATAGCTCTCAGTTAAGGACGGATCCAACATGAGGAGACAGCTAAGGCCCCTTTCACATGCGTTTTTCCTTTCCGTCCTAGAGTTCCGTCCTCGGGGCTCTAGGACGGAAAGATACTGATCAGGATTTTCCCAATGCATTCTGAATGGAGAGAAATCTGTTCAGGATGCTTCAGGATGTCTTCAGTTCAGTACTGACACGTTTTTTGGCCGTAGAAAAAGCCGCAGCATGCCAAAAATCCTGAAGACATGCCGCAAGGACGGATCCAGAATTAATGCCCATTGAAAAGCATTAATCCAGATCCGACTTTGAATGGTAACCATGGCAGCCAGGATGCTACTAAAGTCCCGGGTGCCATGGAAAAGCAGCGGGGAGCCGGGTGAGAAGCTACTTACCTTCCGTGCGGCGGCCGGGGTGCTCCTCGATAACGTCACCGGGTCCCTGCATCGCATGGTTTACATAGCTATGCTATGTGAGCAATGCGCCATATGGATGGTATGGCGGTGACGTCATTGAGGAGCGCCCCGGCTGCCGTACGGAAGGTAAGTAGCTTTTCCCCTGGCTCCCCGCTTCTTTTCCATGGCAGCCGGGACTTTAGTAGCGTCCTGGCTGCCATGGTAACCTGAAAGCATATTGAAGACTGAATCAGTCTTCAAATGCTTTCAGTTGTCTTGCGTTGTGACAGATCCAGCGGGCATTTCCGGCGACGGAAGTGCACGCCAGATCCTCACAACATAGATGTGAAAAGGGCCTATGCCTGCAGACATCAGTAGTGAGAACTCGTGCACAGGGGGTGTGGCTTGTCCCTCCAGCAAGCATCACCCACAGATCAAACTTCAGTGATTTACATGTCCAGAGCAAGACTGCTCCCTCCTGCAGCCTTAGGCTGGTGCACGGAACATCATCAGAGCAGCCAAAGATGCCGATGTCACAGGTCACGTGACACTCATTGAAATATTAGAAAGGGGCCACAGCAGAAAAAGTGAATCAATTGAAAATCCATTACATTTAGATAGAAACATATAAAAAAATAAAATAATAAACTTGGTCTACCCCTTTAATTCGGTCCATTACATTTTAGTGATTATTAAATAAATTCGACTTTTGCTATTATCCCAGTGTCCTGGTATACAGAGATGTATCTGTAGATACGAGTGCATTATACAGGTATATTAATCCGAGTTTTAGTTAGAGAAATTCCACTATCCTAAAGCTGTGAAGCCTGTGCCTCAGCGAGTAAGGTTTTGCCTGAAGTTCCCTGGTTTGTGACCTACCAACGACAAATTTAGATAAAAAGGGGAATAAAAGTTTTTAATTACACAGTATTATAATGCTCAAGGCCCTAGTTAATTCGTGGAATGACTTTCATTTTAAACCTTTCATGACCTCCACTATACATATACAGTCTATGGGAGCAGTGATCAAACGATCGCGTGTTAAAGCCCCCTAGGGTGACTTAAAATAAATGAAAAGAAATGTAAAAAAATTTTTTTGAGAAGTTACTCAAAAAAATAAAAAAAATTTAAAAATTCTAATCAGCTCCTTTCCCCACATTAATAACAAAAATAAACATTAAAAACTAAAAATCATTGTCATTGTTGCACACAAAATGACCATACTATTAAAATATAAATGTGCTTCCGTTATGGTGAACTCCTGTATCTCCTACTGTGAGGATAGGTGATGAATGTTTTCTGTTGTATAACCTCTTAAATCTCTGCAATAATTGTTACTTTCATTTCATTAATATCAGTCTCACACATCACTCTTGAGGAATTGTACCTTTAGATTAGACACGCTTCCATGCATTAGCTCAGGGTTGGAACTTGGGTAAGTAATTGAAAGCCCAATCCTCTGTTCCAGTAAGAGATTAGTCAGATGTACCTGGTAGCGGTTTATCGCCCTGCTCCTATGTGTGCTGTAGAGAACTGGGTGGTGAAGGTCTCTGGTGAATTGTCCATGTTGCTCTCCTTATAATCTAGACATGCATCAGCTTTTACAAATAATGACACTTTTCTTTGTCCAAAAAGTTCTACTTATAAATTCTGTCCATAGAACATTATCCCAAATGGCATACATCTCATTCTTTACTGATCTCTCTCTTATTATGATGTCAAGAAGAACATAACTGAGACTACAGATGCCTGAAGTTCTTTAAATGTTCTGCTTGGATTTTTATAACCAGAATTGTCCATGTACATTTGGAATAATCATGGGAATTTGGTCACTCCTCTATTTCCCAAATCTATTTCTTTTGGGGATAATAGCTGTCACTGTGATTTGAACCAATCTCAGAGAAATATCTCTGACAGATATAAAACATGTATTCTGGGTACCTGCATCAGCCACTGGAGGGAGCTTAAGAGCTAATTGCTTACATTGACCTCAATGATAACATATTAAGGAGAATTGCATACATCAGTCTTGCTATAGCTTGTGTGCAAGTAATCTTAAATCTGTCCCCTCCTACGCAATCCCTGAAAACTTTTTAGAAAAGTTGCAATCAGCTAAAAAGTTGCACTTTTATTGCACAAAAGAGCACTTGCTCAAAAATTTGCAACTTTTAAGTACCACTTTTCTAGCACAAGGGGCTAGATATCTCCCAAGTATGTAGTAAGCTTCCATGCTCCCTCTAGTGGCATCTGAAAGACACAAGCATGGAGTATTGAGCAAGCTGGATCAGAAATGCTCTGGAAATTATAAAGATAAGGTGCACAAAGAAATTTACCAGCACAGAAGCTTGAACCTCTTAAGATGACATGATGACAAAAGATGGAGATTAACTTGAGACTGTGACTAATAAGGGGACATCTGGAAGGGGGCAAATACTTTTTCAGAGCACTCTAGCAGTCCATGGTGATCGGCAGATCCTGTCGTTTTTCTACTTCTATCTAGAAAATTAAAGTAGTCACAATACTGGTAAAGCTATCGGCACCTTTGTTTGCAGAGATATCGCTGCACCCATTTTCATAGCTGTTCTCCACTTGTTTAAGGTCACATTAAGTAATCAGTGGGATGTGAATTACAGTTCCCAGCAAGATACTGAGCAATGCGGAAGAAAGTGCAAACCCATAACTGAGCACATAATTATTTTTTGCAAACTTTGGAGTATATAAATCCTGTAAGTTACCTTCATCAATCCACATAGACAGCTGATTGAATTGTATCTGCCTACATCGCATAATCATTTTATGTGGAGGTGATTTTCCTAAAAAATGAGTTTGATGCAGTTCCACGTACGAAACAAAAATATTGTAGATATTTCATAACTTTTAGCCTTTTGTAGCATTGATGTATTCTGCTAATTGGAATAGGCTTATTACCATATATACAATATGTGTATAATATTCTAAATTACTTAATGGTTATTTATAGGTTACCAGAAAATTCACTGTTACACCAGCCTGGTAGGTATAGCATAGCTGAATATAATAAAATTGCTCAGACGGATGCGACAATGTAAGGACATGACGTCGCGCCTTCTCCCTGTTCCTGATCTGCCTCCGTGAATCTTACCGCTGATTGGATGTCCAGCGTGTGCTCCTAAGCCGAACCTTTACCGGCCGGGCGCTGAAGACTTGAGCTGCTCATGTTAAGGCCCTCGTGGCGGCTTTTGATGTTGCGAGAGCAGCTGTTGTGTGCTATCATTTGCCTCCCTTGCCCTACTCTGCTCCTTTCCGCTGCCTTCCCTCCTCCTGATTATCGTCCCTCCCGTGGTGGACGCTGTGGCCCTGTCTCCTCTCTACTAGTTTTTTAGTATGGAGCGTTGGTGAGTGAAACTAACTGGGGCTTGGTGAGTCGTCCGGTGGCCTGCCCTGCTGTTTTTTGGTGTGCGGCTCTCCTGGAAAAATCGAGGGGTACCGGATTTCCCTGATTCTCCACCTTCCTGTTGTTTGTCTGTGAAAGTACTTTCAGTCCTCTGCTTCTGGACATTGGAGAGGATCTGTTGGTAAACTTTGAAGTCACCCCCTCCTCTGCAAGATCCCTGCAACTGTGGTGAGATCTATTGTTATTCGACTTTCGTTTTGTTTTTTCTACCAGTCTCTGGTTCTCCCTTCCCTGAATGTTTTTTTTTTTTCCCCTCTTTTAGTATTGATAAAGGACATTGATTTAAGAACAGGGAGGGAAGGAGAGGTTAAAGAGAAGAGATTAGGGGAGAATGACATTATAAAGGAGGGAAGAAAAAAAGTCAGTTGGCTTGCTAGAATATGAATTAAAAGCTTTAAAATCTGAAAATGATTATAACAATCTACAAAAAAAAAAGTAGTGGATCTGGAAGAGACTATCTAATGTGAGAATTTTGGGACTACTTGAGGGCGCAGAGGTAAAAATCCTGCTGGAATGATACGGTCCCTGATTCTAGAAAAAGTTGGAAAACAACAATTCTCACCTTTATTCTTAGTGGAGAGGGCTCATCGGATTCCCGGGGGTGAACAAACTCCCGGTCTGCAGCCACGGGTACTCTTGGCAAAGATTCTTGCTTCCCACAACAGAGACATGATCTTAAAAAGGGCTAGGGAGTGCTCCACTATAGAGTTGAGCGGACACCTGGAAGTTCAAGTTCGACGGGTTCGGCCGAACTTCACAAGAAAGTTTGGGTTCGGGATCCGAACTTAACCCGAACTTGACCCCGAACTCGAACCCCATTGAAGTCAATGGGGACCCGAACTTTTCGGCACTAAAGTGGCACTAAAAATATAATGGAAAGGGCTAGAGGGATGCAAAATGTGCTTAAGAGCAAGGCAAGTGCTCTGCAAACAAATGTGGATCGGGAAATAACTTAAAAATAAATAAATAAAAGTTAAAAATTATTAACCTGCAACTCGGAGGAAGAGGTATATGTGGAGTCGGAGGTTGAGGAGGCGGTGAATGTGGTGTTGTAGGTGAAAGCGGCGATAGAGGAGGAGGAGGTAGCCTGTTAACAATGTTTTTTTTTTTTTTTAAAGTGGGGTAGCCCCCAAAATAATGGGACAAATAAAAAAATAAAGAAGTCAAAGAATAAGTGCACTTGAGTAAAATAATGTATGGTTGAGGCAGGCATAAATGTCTATTCTGCACAAGCTACAGACAAGTCTTGTGGGATCCAAGCCTGGTTCATTTTAATGAACGTGAGCTTGTCCACATTGGCTGTGGACAGGCGGCTGCATTTGTCTGTAATGATGCCCCCTGCCGTGCTAAATACACGTTCAGACAATACACAGGCTGCAAGGCAGGCCAGCACCTCCAAGGCATAAAGGGCAAGCTCAGGCCATGTGGACAATTTGGAGACCCAGAAGTTGAATGGGGTAGAACTATCAGTCAGTATGTATAGACGTGTGCACATGTACTGTTCCACCATGTTGTTCGAATGCTGCCTCCTGCTAGGACGTTCCATATCAGCTGGTGGTGCAGCTTGCGGTGGCGTGGTGACAAAGCTTTTCCACATGTTGGCCATGCTAACCCTGCCTTGTGAGGTGGTGGCATTGACCCAGCTGCATTAGCGACCTCTTTCTCCTCCTCTGCCTCCGCCTTGTGCTTCCACTTGTCCCCCGGTGTCAGTTCGGAATGCCCTCAGGAGCACGTCTACCAGCATGGGCTTATAGTCGCGCATCTTCCTATCACGCTCCAGTGAGGGAATTAAGGACGGCACGCTGTGTTTGTAACGGGGATCCAGCAGGGTAGCAACCCAGTAGTCAGCACAAGTAAAAATGTGGGCAACTCTGCGGTTGTTGCGCAGGCACTGCAGCATGTAGTCGTTCATGTGTGCCAGGCTGCCCAGAGGTAAGGATAAGCTGTCCTCTGTACGTGGTGTATCATCTGTGTCCTCTGTATTCCCCCAGCCACGCTCCAGTGATGGCCATGAGCTGTGTTGGGTGCCACCCTGCTGTGAACCCGGTTCCTCCTCCTCTACCTCATCCTCCCACTCCTTGTTCTCCAGAACTGTGCCCTGGTTGGCCACATGTGTACCTGGCCCTTGCTGGTGCAGGAACCCACCCTCTGAGCCACTTCTGAATGACTGGCCTGAAACCCTATGAAATTCCCCCTCTTCCTCGTCCTGTACCACATCCTCTTCCATCATCGCCCTAAGTAATTTTTCAAGGAGACATAGAAGTGGCATTGTAACGCTAAGAACGGCGTCATCGGTACTGGCCATGTTGGTTGAGTACTCGAAACACCGCAACAAGGCACACAGGTCTCGCATGGAGGCCCACTCATTGGTGGTGACTGGTGAAGTGGTGCTGTTCAGTAGAGCGACTGACCCGTGCGTGCTGCAGCTGAAACTCCACTATCGCCTGCTACTGTTTGCATAGTCTCTCCAGCATATGCAAGGTGGAGTTCCACCTGGTGGGCACTACACATATGAGGCAGTGAGCGGGAAGGCCGAAGTTACGCTGCAGTGCAGACAGGCGAGCTCTGACATGTCTGGGTAGTTTTCAAGGAATTTCTGCACCACCAAATTCAGCATATGCGCCAGGCAAGGTATGTGCGTCAAACTAGCTAGTCCCAGAGCTGCTACAAGATTTCGCCCATTATTGCACACCACCAGGCCTGGCTTGAGGCTCACTGGCAGCAACCACTCATCGGTCTGTTCTTCTATGCCCCTCCAGAGCTCCTGTGCGGTGTGGGGTTTTTCCCCTAAACACATGAGTTTTAAAACCGCCTGCTGTTTACCCCTGTCTGTGCTGAAGTTGGTGGTGAAGGTCTTTCGCTGACCGGATGAAGAGGTGGTAGAAGAGGAGGAGGCAACAGGAGGCAAAGAATAATGCCCTGCGATCCTCGGTGGTGGAAGGACATGCACCAAACCGCTATCCGCCTTGGGCCCAGCCACCACTACATTTACCCAGTGTGCAGTTAGGGAGATATAGCGTCCCTGCCCGTGCTTACTGGTCCATGTATCTGTGGTTATGTGGACCTTGCCACAAATGGCGTTGCACAGTGCACACTTGATTTTATCCTCCACTTGGTTGTGCAGGGAAGGGACGGCTCGCCTGGAAAACTAGTGGCAGCTGGGAACGACGTACTGTGGGACAGCCACCGCCATCAGCTGTTTAAAACAGTCCGTCTCCACCAGACGGAATGACAGCATTTCAAAGGCCAGTAGTTTTGAAATGCTGGCATTCAGGACCAGGGATCGAGGGTGGATAGGTGGATATTTTCTCTTTCTCTCCAGTGTTTAGGAGATGGACAGCAGAACACTTGCGTGTGACATGGTGGAGATAATTGGTGATGATGACAGAGGTGGTGGTGTTGGTGGCACATCCTCTGTTTGATGGGTAGCAGGTACCACTGTGACTCCAGAGGAAGGAAGAGGCAGAGACAGCAGCAGAAGGGGAAGCAGGAGGCGCCTGAGACCTTTCTTGGTTTTTAAGGCGTTTACTCCACTGCCGTTCATGCTTTGCATTTAGATGCCTGGTCATGCAGGTTGTGCTCAGCATTAGAACGTTTATGACTCGCTTCAGGCTCTGATGGCACAATGTGCAAACCACTCGTGTATTGTCGTCAGGAAATTGTCTGAAGAACTGCCACGTCAATTAACTCCTTAGAGCTGGCTTTGGTGTGCTAGGTCCCTGGGTGCAGTGGGCAGTAGCAGGCGTACTGTCTCGGGGACGGCAACTCCGCTTTTGCAGACTGCTCTCTCTTTTGATGTGCTGTTGCCTCTGTGCGACTACAACCTCTTCCTCAGAACTGCACATCACTACAATGAACTTGAGTCCAGTCGGGGTCTAGGACCTCATCGTTCTCCACATCATCTTCCACCCATTCTTGACCCCGGCCCTCCTCGTCGGTCTGCACACTGTAGAAAGCCACAGAAGTTGGCACCTGTGTTTTGTCATGATCAAAGATGTGCTGCGGTGGTATTCCCATGTCCTCATCCTGCAACATTAGTGGTTGGGCATCGGTGCATTCAAGGTCTTCCACTTCTGGGGCAGGGCTATGTGGATGACCCGGGGAAACCCTGCCAGCAGAGTCTTTAAAAAGCATAAGAGTCTGCTGCATGACTTGGAGCTCAGGCTGCTTGGCTGCTTTGCAAGGGGGTGAGGTGAAAGACTGATGGGCATGGGCTGCAGGTGCCAACTCTGAGCTTTCTGCAGAGGACTGGGTGGGAGATACTATGAAGGAACTGACGCCACTGTCAGCCACCCAATGTACTATTGCCTGTACTTTTTCTGGACTCACCATATGTAGAGCAGCATTCGGGCCTACCTAATAACGCTGCAGGTTCTGTCGCTTACTCACACCTGAGGAAGGTGTTTCACTTGGACCTGTAGCTGGCGCAGAATGGCCACGTTCTCTCCCGGAAACAGGAGCTCCCCCAACACCACCACGACCATGTCCACGTCCCTTATTTGATGTTCTCCTCATTATTTGCGTTCACCCACCAAACTAACAGATGGTTTATCTCAGGTGTCAATTTAACTGCCAAAATTCAACAATTAAGTTCACTAACTGTAAGGCAGTGCCCGTGTCAAACAGAATAGATTTATTTAGGTCACACCACAGTGTAATGGAGCAATTCAATACAATTACTTCACTATCAACAAAAATTAGATTTTTCAAACCAACAATGTAACAGCAGAGGTTAACGGTTTAATTTGACTGTCAGAAATGCAGCGTACACCGCAAATGTGCTATCTACCACAGAACCGGTGTTTTTGCAACCAACTATGTAAATGCGGAGTTACACAGGTTACTAAAAATGACTGAAATACAGGGTAGGCCTCAGATCTGCTATGTAGCACAAAACCAGTGTTTATTGCAACAAACAACAGAAATGCAGTATGTCACCCCAAAAATTATAAAACAGGTTTTTCACAGTTGTATGCAAACGTGCTCTGTGGCACAACAGTACGGGTTGATTAACCCAACTACAGAAATTCAGTATGTCACCCCAAAAATTATAAAACCGGTTTTTCAGCATTGTATGCAAACGTGCTCTGTGGCACAACAGTACAGGTTTCTCTATCTAACCAGGGGTCTCCTTTGGCTTGATTCTGTCAGGAATCGGGCTTTCTAGATGTCTGGAGTGTCCTGGACGGGGGAGAAGAGCCTATTCCTGTGTATCTAGATCCGGGAATTGCATGTCCAGGATTGACCTTGCTTTAATAAATAAAAAATACTTGAGATTGATTAAACAAATGAAATATGAAGCCAGGTCACTCTCAGATCATGTGCCGGAATCCCTTGAGCTTTGTATCCCTGATAATAGGGGAAGAGTAGTACCTCCCTTTAGATTAAACCCCTATTGGTTGTCGGTAATAGATAACCATGACTGGATAAAACAGGAGATGGTGTATTTCTGGGAGATTAATTATAAAACAGCAAAAATCCAATTAGTATGGGATGCGTTTAAGGCTTTTGTTAGGAGACTATTTATTAGCAATATTTTCAGTTTAAGAAGGGGGTATGAGAGGAAAAAAAGAGCCTTGAAGACTGCTGCACTATTTGGGACGAACCAGTTCTCCAGGGAAAAAACAGAGGAGAATAGGATGGCGATGCAGAAAGCAAGCCAGGAGTATTCCGATTTTCCCCTGGATAAGGCCCAGCAGAGGCTTTTTTTTAGGGGACAAAAACAATTTTGTTAATCTGGGCGTCCAGGAAAACTCCTGGCTAAGGTGATATCCAATCAGGTTAAAAAAAAAAGAAATAGGTAGCATTCGGTTAACTGACGGCACAATTACTGAAAATAAGAAAAAAATAAGGGAAGCTTTTATAAAGCATTTTTCGGAAATATATAAAACTAGTAATAATAGTACCGATGAAGTGATGGATGCCTATTTGGATTCCATCAATTTTTCGTTTCTTACTAAAGCACAGGGGGAATCCCTTGAAGTAGAATTTTCCTTACAGGAGCTTGAAGCTGCTACAGCGGCCTGTTTGGGAAATTCCTCTCCTGGTTTGGATGGTTTTCCCTATGAGCTTTATCGTAAGTATGGTGATATTATTCGCCCATGCCTCCTGAGGGTAATTGTGGAATCCCTGGAGGATGGTACCCTATCTGATTCAATGGCAAAAGCAGTATTTGTATTCATTTTGAAAAAAGGAAAGGACACCCTAGATATGGGGTCATATAGACCGATATCGCTCCTGAATACCGATGTCAAGCTTTTGTCAAGGATGCTGGCCACAAGGCTCTCCAGAGTTATCTCTTCGATTATACACCCTGACCAGAATGGTTTTATCCCCAATAGAGGCCCTCATTATAACCTTCACAGTCTTTTTGCGAATATACAGTCCCCCGGGGGGATTCCCATTCCATTCTGTCTTTGGACGCCTCTAATGCGTTTGATAGGGTGGAGTGGAAATTCCTTTGGAAGGTGTTGGGAAAGATGGGATTTGGATCCAGATTTATAAGTATGGTTAGGCTTTTGTATAATTCTCCTAGTGCAAGATTAAATCTTAATGGTAGTTCAGAGACACCAGTCAAGAGTACCCATCAAGGTTGTCCACTCTCACTATTACTATTTAACATCTATATTGAGCCTTTAGCACTTAGTACTAGGCAAGATACAACTATTGAGGGTTTTGGAGTACTGGGTCCAGATGATCGGATTTCTCTATATGCAGATGATGTATTATTTTATATAAATCATACTAACATAAATCTTCCAAGAGTTATTCGCATAGTTAACTCCTTTGGGGAAGTCTCTGGTCTTGATGTTAATTGATCAAAAACTACCCTTATGTTATTGGATAATTTTGAGTATCTGAATGAGGGGTCTTTGACAATGTTAAGGGCTGTTGATTCAGTTGAATATTTTAGTATGATGATATCACCTAGGATTGAGGATTATATTCAGCTTAATTTGATTCCATTCATAAGGAAGTTGAGATCAAAAATTAGTATATGGCTTCAACTACCACTATCTTGCGCCGATAGAATATCGTTGATTAAGATGGTGATTTTGCCCCCAACTTCCCTATACCTTCAGGAATTCCCCACTGTGGATCGAAGATAAGTTTTTTAAGCTCATTGAGAGGATGATTAACTATGTACTCTGGGGAAGAAAGCGAGTGAGGTTAAAACTGGACCATTTTACACTGTTGGAGCAGGGAGGGTTGAATTTTCCCTACTTTAAGGGATATTTTATAGCCGGGCAGCTTTGGTTATATTGTCATTGGGAAAAAAGTGCTCTGTGTAAGACTTTGGTTAAACGATCCCCATTTGAAAATATATTTACACTACTGGAATCTGGGCGATTAATTAATACTGAACAAGAGTATAGAGTGACTGGGAAGTTATTCTCAAGATCTTGGACCACCATTAGAAGATGGATGGGGATAAAGGGATCCTTTTTGTGCACCCCTCTTTGGCATAATTTTTATTTACAAGAGGTTGATAAATTACTTGGGGATAGGTTCTGGCAAAAAAGTAATATTATGTATCTCTCACAGGTGGTGAAGAATGGAGAGGTATTGCCCTTTGCTAGTTTAGCACAAATGTGGAATCTAAGTAATTTAAAGGGAGTCTGTCACCACATTTGGTCATTATAGACTGAGTACACAGTGTTCTGGCTTAAGTTCAGATGATTTAAATGGTACCTTTATTAGTCACTTGTATGGCTCTCCTGCGGCAAAAACAAACTTTTATATATATGGAAATGCGGCTCGCAAGTGCCCAGGGGCGGCGGAGTTTACATCTTCGGAGCCCAGGCTGCTCTGCTTAAGATCCCCGCCCTCTCCTTTCCCTTGCGTCCTCTCCCTGTGAAAACCTGCGCCTGTGTTCTGCTTGGCTGGGGCATGCACACTACAATGCCCACTGTGGTTACGGCATTGATGTAGCTACTGTGCATGCTCCGGCCAACAGTGCGATCCGTTGGCCGTAGCATGCTCAGTAGCTAAATCAATGCTGTGCAGAAGCCTCCTGTCATTCATTAACACATGGGCTGCTACAAACAAGCTCCGGCTCCTCAGATCGCCGCTTAAGGGAGTCGGAGCATCACCAGAAGCGCACGCTTCCGGTATTTTGTGCACTCAGATTGACCAAGGCATCTGAGGAGTAGAATTTCTGCGACCAGCATTACCGCTGGTCACAGACATTAGCCGCAGGTTTCTGCTGTAAAAAAACAGCAGGCACCCCACGGCTATGGCGCACGGTCTACTCAGGACCACCTTTAAAGACACGGCCAGCGCCGTACTAGTACGGTGCTGGTCGGAAGAGGGTTAAAGAATGTGTAAATCCTGGACAACTTCTTTAAGGATTAATGGGTTGTTATGACCAGCCAGGAAAGGGCAGGAGCAGGTAAAGTAAACCAACAAAGCTTAATATATCCGGTCATGTCCTTAGATGACTAATGAGTTTTTTTTCTATCTTTTGTAGTTGTATCACCAACTGATGGTTATATATCAGGTAATATAATGGTGTGGACTGGTGCAAGATGAGATTTGCGTGGTTAACATGTGACAACTTGCAGTGCCCTGGTCTGGAGGAAGGACAATTTGGTGTCTGAAAGTCTGTGGACATTTGTCCCTATTGCAACTATGCAAAGCCATCAACTCACTACTTTAGTGAACTTCAAAGTGTTAACTTGCACTGTCATTTATGCCGTTGTTGGCACTTCTGCTTTTTATACTGTTAAATTGCATTTTATGTGATATATCCTGTTAATTTGCACTGTAAATAAACTTTATTTGCACTAAATTGTGGAAAGCATCAAAGGAGCTGCCAGATATATTAATAACCTATCATCAGGATAGGTCATAAATATCTGAAGGGCTGGGGTCCGACAGCCATCACCCCTGCCAATCAGCTGTTTGAAGAGGAGGCAGCGTTCCATGCAAGTGCTGCTTCCTGTTTGTTACACTGCCCATTGTCTCGGAAGTGCAGTGTAATGACGAGTTCTCACTCTATTCACTTGAATAGAAGAAGTACTTGAAAATACACTATGCCGCTGCTCTACAGGAGACAATGCGTAGTTTACTGACCAGAAAGCAGCTCTCGCATGGAGGGTGACCTCATCCTAAACAGCTGATTGACATGGTTGACGGGTATCGTTTCACCGCCGATCAGATATTTATCATCTATCCTGATGATAGATCATCAATATATCTGGCAGAACAACCCCTTTAATGTAGAGCCAGTTCACGCTAAGAGACTTTGGGAATTTCCAGCCTGTGCACTGAGAAGCTAGTAATTTCTACTGGGACAATGCAGAGTTGAGTTTTGGAAGGAAAAGCCAGACACTGTGAACTTTTGATCATCTAGTTTAGCTATGTCAGATGGTCAAAAGTTCATGGCAGCCTTGAACGGCAACATTGTTTCTGTTTGGCTGTGATTCTCCAGCTTCACCCATCTAGATCAATTAGAAGCTCTATAAAAGTAGAGCAGTCAGAGCCTCTTGTGGCCTGCAGATAGGAACCAATGCTTAGTAGGAGATACTCTGCCAGACTGCATGAGTGACCAGAAGAAGATGCTGAGATGGAGATAAGCTGCCACAGACCCTGGGTCACCAACCCTTTGACCAAGAAGCCAGCTGGACTACTGAGCCGCCCCAGAATCTGAGCAACCAGCCCTTTGGCCAGGGAACCAGACTTCTAAAAAAGCGAGGGACTGGAAGCTCAGGCCTTTTCTCAGCCCAGAATCTCCTGATAGCAAAAGGGAGACTGAAGAAGCCTGCTCAGTGCATCGCCTGTATTGAGTTCCTCCAGAAGCACACTGGATTACTGCAAACCCTGACTCTCTGAACTTATTTCCCATTAGGATGCACTATGCCTTAAATACCCTCCGGCACAGCAACACAATGGTGTCCAGGGCACCCAGTTTAGCTTTCGGGACAATCTCAAAACTGCCCACTGCAAACTCACTGCAAATTTTCTTAATTCCACTATCTAAAAAAGTATTATAACAAAGCTATACAGATCTATCATTTTGCGAGTGTGTTCTGCCATTGGCTGCTTTTGACAAAGAAGTACAGTATTGTATAATCTTGTGAAAGGACTCTTCCATTAAATGTAATCACATATTGACAAATTCTATGTGAATATTCTATGTTTTGTTCTGTTTTTTTTATAAAAAATAGGTGGATGGCTTCTGGATATAGTAGGTTCTTTTAAGTCATTCCATGTTCTACTTCTAGTGTAGAATCTTTAACTTCCTCTCTGTCTGGACTTGGAACATAGCAGAGGGACTCAATTAACACTTTTTGTCAGACCACCAGTCAGACCAAGGAAAAATTAGGGTTGGTGATTCAATTAGAGCACCACACCTTCTTTATGCTATTCCAGTAGATCGGCTGGTCTGGAGTTTTTTTTTACATAATACTAATCAATACACTGCTCCACTGTTTTTCTGTTAATCTAGGCCTGTCATGAGAACAATAGAACTGTCATTCCAATCCTCTACCATTCTAATGAGGAATACATTGCACATAAACCCTTCCCTGTGCAGCAGAGTCATAAACTGAGATTACTTTGCTTTCACACTGAGGACTCTTATTCTTGCATCTACTGCTTCAGAAAGACAATGTTTTGTGTTTAATTTTCAATGGCATAGTACTGCTGAAATTAAAAAAAACTGCCAAAAAATTTTCATTGGTGCCCCATGTACCTGAATAGTTTTTCTTTTTTTTTAATTGTTGTTTTGGCCAAAACTTCTGTACCCAGATGTTACAATACAACACACTAAAGTCAAAGACTTTTGGTTTCTGGACTCTTTTGGGAGGAAAGAAGCATGCTCTGTGTCATTTTTCTTATAAATGAGCTTCTCTTTGGGACCCCCAAAAACACCAGAAAGAGAAAATACCACAGAAAATACTCATCTCCAGTCATGAAAGGTTCATGACTAGAGATGAGCAAAGTTCATTAAAACTCGATTCGGCTGCTTCGCCGAATTAAGAGAAAAATGCTATTGTTCCACTGCCCGTTATTGTACCTCTCCGATGCCGCGTTCATCGCTGATTGTGGCATCTGACATTAATATTAAGGTCTATAATAAAAAATTTTTTATAAAATCATACTTGCCTCAACCATTTGATCGCGAAGAGCCCGGCGCTGCCATCTTGATTAAAGATCCATCGCAAAATCTTGAGCGGCGTGTGATTCACGTCAGCTGGCATAGTGATATCATGAATTCGTGTGGGATCTTCAATCAAGATGGAGGCGGCGGGCTCTTCGCGTTGAAGTGGATGAGGTGAGTATTATATTTTTTAACCCCATTTCAGGAAAAATCAGTTCTTCAACATAAAGCACGAGGAAATTCAGCTTTATGGCAAATCAAATTTCCCCACTTCGGACACTTCGATTCGCTCAACACTATTCATGACATTTATAAATGCTGAAAAAAAGTTTGCGTGAAACAGCCTATTACCATTGCTCAGAAATTGACCAGCAAGGTAACCACCGATTATGTCCTTGGGTGTCAGTGTGAAGTAGTGGTCTCCCTACATATATTTGTAGCCGTACATATTCCTGGCTCTTCCTGTGAAGTTGTGCTGTAGCCTCTCTCACTCATTCACACAGCTTTTTCATTATGCCAAAAAAAAAGCATGGAAGACTGGATTCGCTTTTCAGCCAATCAATGTTCACCCATGGGTACTATGTAGACTTCTTAAAGTAGAATAGAAAATAACAAGAGAATATTATGAAGATGCTAGTTATTTATTTCTCTTACATATTTGTGTGTCCGACTAATAGTTTGGGCAACCTCTTTTTGAGAGAAGGGTCCTCTAATGATAAGCTGATCAACTGAGACCGGTAGCTGTGGAGATACCTCACAGGAAATATTCCATTCCTCAGAAGCACCATAACAGACAGGGACGTAGCTAAAGGCTCATGGGCCCTGGTGCAAGAGTTTAGCTTGGGCCCCCCTTCCCTCAGTACTTTGTGGCAAGCACATAGCCATCATGATGCCTGAGACAAAAACCTTCCCTCCAGCCAGAAATGTACTTGACCAGCATGCACTTTCTATAATACCGATGTCTTTTTCTGCAGCACAAGAGTCTCTGGGCCCCCTCAGGTTCCTGGTTTACAGCCTCTGTTTACAGGACAGTTAAAGGGAACCCATCACCATGAAAATGCAAAGTAATCTGAGGCAGCGTTTTATAGAGGAGGATTTGTTGTCCCATCCCCCAGATGCCATTTAGTGTACTCCAGTGAGGAGAGGAGTTCCACAATTTCCATAGGTGAGTAATGCGCCTCCAGGAATGTGTGCTATTTTTGAAAGAATGGTTTAGTGAGGGCAGACTTGCTCCTTTCTGTGTCAATTTTTATCAAGGATCAAAATATCATCCTCAACACCACCTCTGTGAGCAACTGTACAACCGGCAATAGCCAGTGTTGAAGTAGACAGCGCAGTGCCAGCAGCAGAGCTCCTGAGACCATCATGGGTGCATGCATTGTCCCTGGAGCCTTGTAGAACAATATAACCAAAAGATCCCAGGGCACGGAGGCTGACCAAGTAATTAGAACCCAATCAGCTATCTCCTTCCAATATCTTTGGATCTGAGGACACTCCCACACATAGTGATATAGATCCACTTTTGGAATGGTGCATTTGGGGCAAGAGACTAGTCTGTAAATTTATACAGAGGAAAAAATATGGACTGTTTCAAGAATTTGCATTTCATGCTTGCGCAGACGCCATGCTCATCTTCTCTGTATCATTCCAGTTTTAGTATATGTGTTGCTAAAGTGAGCATTTTTTTGGCTTTGAAGTCAAGGAGGCGCTCCTATTAGTGTTTGACAGCCTTCCCTCTATGACTGTTGTGGGGAGTCGCTCTGGTAGACAGCGGTGCGGGTGCAGTTTAGAGGCAAAACCAGGAGTCCAGATTGTGCAACAAACAGTGTTTTATTCACACTTGCACACAAAATGAAAAACAGTCTCTTGGTGACAGTTCACACACAACGGAAATAACGTAGCCAAACAAAAACAGTCCAACACAGGTTCAGTCACCTGGGAGGTGTAGGTGTAGGTTCGCACCACGCTGTCGGCCCAGCCGCAGGAGAATCCAGCTTCAGGTAGCCAGGAACAAAATACCTCCTTGCTGAGCTCTTTCCTCCTGGACAGAGAACTCCCAGCCCTGTCAGCAGCTCCAGGATAATCACACCCCTCAGACACTGCTGGCTGCGTTTTATATCCAGCCCAAAACATGGACTGGACCGTGGGAGCAGCCACCCACCCTACTCTTTAGCTGCTCCCAGTAAGAGCCGGCCCGGATCGGCTTTGCAGCCATGCTATTTAACAAAGTCAAACAGCACTAGCTGCTGCAGACAAAAACCCGGTTCTCACCTCACCGAGGCCAGCAACCTCGGTGACACGTACCTGCCATCACATATGACACCTTGCACCTTACCACATACCCCCTTTGTTCAACCCTGAGGGGTGAACACACGTGAGGCAGTGGACGCGGGACAGGGCATCTGCGTTGCCCTGCAAGCGGCCTGCCCTGTGTTCCACGGAAAACTTGAAATTTTGAAGAGATAGGAACCACCTGGTGACCCGAGCATTCCTCTCCTTGGCCTGACTCATCCATTTGAGGGGGAATGGTCGGTCACCAGACGGAACCTCCTCCCTAACAGGTAGTAGCGGAGAGATTCGAGTGCCCACTTGATAGCCAGGCACTCCCTCTCCACTATACTATACCTGGACTCGGCGGGACTGAGCTTACGGCTCAGGAAGACAACGGGATGTTCTTCCCCGTTGACCTCCTGCGACAGTACTGCACCGAGGCCTACCTCCGAGGCGTCGGTCTGTACGACAAACTCCTTGTTGAAGTCGGGTGTCACCAAAACCGGGGACCCACACAGGGCCGACTTCAACGCGGAGAAAGCCTCCTCCGCCTTCTCACTCCAGCTAACCCTCCCAGACTTTCGCCCCTTCAACAGGTCTGTCAATGGCGCTGCTATTGTGGCAAAGTGGGGCACAAACCTCATGTAGTAACCTACAATCCCCAGGAACGACTTTACCTGCCTGGTGGTGACCGGTCGGGGCCAGTTACGAATGGCCTCTACCTTAGTTACCTGAGGTTTGATGACTCCCCGCCCAATTACATATCCCAGATATTTTGTCTCCTCTAACCCTATGGAGCACTTCTTTGGGTTAGCGGTCAGTCCGGCTTTCCTCAGGGCATCCACTACCGCCTGCACCTTGGGTAAATGGCTTTCCCAGTCGGTGCTGTGGATGACTACATCATCCAAGTAGGCCGAGGCGTACCGACGATGTGGTCGCAGCACTATGTCCATTAACCTTGGAAAGTGGCGGGGCGCCATGCAGGCCAAAGGGTAACACCTTGTAGTGATACAGGCCCCTGCGGGGTAACAAATGCGGTTTTTCCTTAGCCGACTCGCTAAGGGTACCTGCCAGTACCCTTTAGTGAGGTCCAGCACAGAAAATAACGGGCTTGTCCTAAACTTTCAACCAGCTCGCCTACTCGGGGCATGGGATACGCCACAAACTTGGATACTTCATTTAACTTGCGAAAGTCGCTGCAGAACCGCAACGCCCCATCCGGCTTGGGTATTAGGACTATGGGACTGGCCCACTCACTTTTCGACTCCTCAATGACATCGAAGCTTCAACATTAACTGCACTTCCTCCGCGATGGCCCGCCGCCGAGCCTCGGGTACCCGGTATGGTTTTAACCGGACCTTGGCCTGAGGCTCAGTGACGATGTCATGTCGGATGAGAGACGTGCGGCCAGGGAGGTCCGAGAACACATCCGTGTTCCGACTGATGAACTCCCTGACTTCCTGAACTTGTTTGGAAGACAGGCTGTCTGCAATTTTTACCGTGGTTACTGCTTCACAGGCCTCGAACTGTGGGGCTGGACCCTTTTCACCTAGAAGCCCTGGCCGGGGGCTGTGGTCGTCGGCCGTGTCCCTATCTTTCCACGGCTTAAGTAAATTCACGTGGTACACCTGCTCGGCTTGCGCCGCCCTGGCTGGTGTACTTTGTAATTTACTTCCCTACCTTCTCGATCACCTCATAGGGGCCCTGCCACCTAGCTAGGAATTTGCTGTCAAGGGTGGGTACCAGAACCAAAACCCGATCTCCCGGATTGAAGTCCCGCACCGAGCCTGACGATTGTACACCCTACTCTGGGCTTGTTGCGCTGCCTCCATATGCTCCCGGACCAAGGGCAACACCCTTTCCATCCGGTCCTGCATTTGGGCGACATACTCAATGACACTTTTGTGGGGACAGGCTGTTGTTCCCACGCTTCCTTGGCGATATCCAACAGGCCCCGAGGGTGTCTGCCATAAAGCAGTTCGAAGGGCGAGAACCCAGTAGAGGCCTGGGGCACCTCTCGCACTGCGAACATGAGATAGGGCAGAAGCAGATCCCAGTCCTTCCCATCTCTAGACACCACCCTCTTTAACATATTTTTTAGAGTTTGGTTAAACCTCTCCACAAGACCGTCTGTTTGCGGATGGTAAACGGACGTCCGTAACTGCTTTATACGCAACAATTTACACAGTTCCTCATTACTTTGGACATAAAAGGGGTCCCTTGGTCTGTCAGAACCTCTTTTGGCAGGCCCACACGGGAAAACATCTCCATTAACTCTTTGGCAATGAGCTTAGCTGAGGTATGTCGCAGAGGCACCGCCTCCGGATACCGAGTGGCATAGTCGAGAACTACCAGAATGTGTTGGTGGCCCCTGGCAGACTTTGGTACAGGCCCACTAAATCCATCGCGATTCGCTCAAACGGTACTTCAATAATTGGCAGAGGTACCAGAGGACTACGGAAATGTGGCTGGGGGCTAGTTATCTGACAGGTCGGACAGGACTTACAATAATTCTCTACCTCCTTGAACACACTGGGCCAATAAAATCGCTGCAGTATGCGGTCCTGGGTTTTCTGCCACCCCAGGTGTCCCCCAAGAACATGTTGGTGGGCAAGCTCCATGACAAGCTTGCGATACGCTGTGGGCACCACCAACTGTTCAACAGGTTCGCCTCGGATTTGGTTCACCCGATACAACATATCCTGCAGAACAATAAATCGTGGGAACATTAATTCAGCCCCTGGTTTCTGGGGTTTCCCATCAACTTCCAGCACATTCTCCCAGGCCCTGGTTAGGGTTTGGTCCCGGTGTTGTGCGGTCCCAAAATTTTCCCCGGAGACATTGAGGTCTGCCAACTCAGGTCCCGGTGGCAAGTCCTCCGTGTCTCCCACCATTACACTCAGTGGGGTTGTCTCCCTCTACCGCTGGAGCAGTGGTCACCCCTACCGCCGGCCCTTCAGACTCGGGCTCCCAGGGTTCTGGCCTTCCAGTGGTATCAGGCCACTCTACTAGGGTCACCCCTGTCTCGGGTCCCTCAGACACCTTTATTGCCGGCCACAGCGCTGGAAAACCGGGAAGTCCCTCCCAATTATCAGTTCGTGTGGGAGTTTAGTAGCGACAGCCACCTCGTGGGTCCACCTACCAGCCGCCGTGGACAAAGTCACTAGTGCAGTGGGATAGTCTTTCAGGTCTCCGTGGATGCACAGGACTCCGACTTTACGGCCAGTATACTCCGCAGGCCGTACAAGGGCAGCCCTTACCAGGGAGACTAAACTCCCGGAGTCCAGCAGAGCCACCGCCAGAGAGTCTCCCACCTCTACCTGACACAGGTGGTTATGGTCCTGCACCTCACGGGTGCCAGTTGCGCACAGCTTCCGTGCATACAGGGAGTGACGACTCCCGTAGCTCATGTCCATCGGCTCATCCCGATGCGGACAGTCGGCCCTGATGTGGCCTGGCTCCTGACACCTCCAGCATACCACGGGAGGCGGACTCGCAGGGGGTATATTCCGGGCAGGCCGCTCTGTCGCCGGACGCCGGAACTGGGGCAAAGGCCTCCGGGTTTGACTGACCCCTTCCCCGCAAGAGTCCCCTGCAGGTTTCTGGTGGCCTCGTAGCGCTCCACCAGATCGACCATCTCCAGGGCATTGGTGGGCGATACCTGGCCAATCCAGTGCTGGAGGGGATAAGGCAGGGCCCTCCAAAAGATATCCGCCAACAGCCGATCCAGCATGGCAGTGGGACTTAGTAGATCGGGCTGCAGCCACTTTTGCAGCCTGTGCAGCAGATCGTAGAACTGCGGCCTAGCGGGTTCAGCCGCTTTAAAGTCCCACTGGTGGACTCTTTGGGCGCG